>CANQJN010000016.1:0-600000 GCA_947623535.1 Coelioxys conoideus
ACGGTCTGAGACAGACGGTCTGAGACAGACGCACAGAGACAGACGGCCTGAGACAGACGACCTGATACAGACGGTCTGAGACAGACGGTTGGGGCCAGACGGTCTGAGACAGACGCACAGAGACAGACGGTCTGAGACAGACGACCTGATACAGACGGTCTGAGACAGACGGTCTGAGACAGACGGTCTGAGACAGACGGTCTGAGACAGACGGTCTGAGACAGACGGTATGAGAAAGACGGTATGAGAAAGACAGGCTGAGTCCGACGTTCATAGACAGTCGGTATGAGACAGAAGTACTGAGACAGTCGGTATGAGACAGACGGTCTGAGACAGACGGTCTGAGACAGACGGACTGAGACAGTCGGGGTGAGACAGACGGTTTGAGACAGACGGTCTGAGACAGACGGTCGAGACAGAGGGTCTGAGACAGACGGTCTGAGACAGACAGTCTGAGACAGACGGTCTGAGACAGACGGTCTGAGACAGACGGTCTGAGACAGACGGTCTGAGACAGACGGTCTGAGACAAACGGTCTGAGACAGACGGTCTGAGATAGACGGTCTGAGAGAGACGGGCTGAGACCGACGGGCTTAGACAGACGTACTGGGACAGACGGTCTGAGACAGACGGACAGAGACCGACGGTCTGAGACAGACGGTCTGAGACAGACGGTCTGAGACAGACGGTCTGAGACAGACGGTCTGAGACAGACGGTCTGAGACAAACGGTCTGAGACAGACGGTCTGAGATAGACGGTCTGAGAGAGACGGGCTGAGACCGACGGGCTTAGACAGACGTACTGGGACAGACGGTCTGAGACAGACGGACAGAGACCGACGGTCTGAGACAGACGGTCTGAGACAGACGGTCTGAGACAGACGGTCTGAGATAGACGATCTGAGACAGAGGGTCTGAGAAAGACGGTCTCAGACAGACGGTCTGAGACAGACGGGTTGAGACCGACGGGCTTAGACAGACGTACTGGGACAGACGGTCTGAGACAGACGGTCTGAGACAGACGGTCTGAGACAGACGGTCTGAGACAGACGGTCTGAGGCAGACGGTATGAGAAAGACGGTATGAGAAAGACAGGCTGAGTCCGACGTTCATAGACAGTCGGTATGAGACAGAAGTACTGAGACAGTCGGTATGAGACAGACGGTCTGAGACAGACGGTCTGAGACAGACGGACTGAGACAGTCGGGGTGAGACAGACGGTTTGAGACAGACGGTCTGAGACAGACGGTCGAGACAGAGGGTCTGAGACAGACGGTCTGAGACAGACAGTCTGAGACAGACGGTCTGAGACAGACGGTCTGAGACAGACGGTCTGAGACAGACGGTCTGAGACAGACGGTCTGAGACAAACGGTCTGAGACAGACGGTCTGAGATAGACGGTCTGAGAGAGACGGGCTGAGACCGACGGGCTTAGACAGACGTACTGGGACAGACGGTCTGAGACAGACGGACAGAGACCGACGGTCTGAGACAGACGGTCTGAGACAGACGGTCTGAGACAGACGGTCTGAGACAGACGGTCTGAGACAGACGGTCTGAGACAAACGGTCTGAGACAGACGGTCTGAAATAGACGGTCTGAGAGAGACGGGCTGAGACCGACGGGCTTAGACAGACGTACTGGGACAGACGGTCTGAGACAGACGGACAGAGACCGACGGTCTGAGACAGACGGTCTGAGACAGACGGTCTGAGACAGACGGTCTGAGACAGACGGTCTGAGACAGACGATCTGAGACAGAGGGTCTGAGAAAGACGGTCTCAGACAGACGGTCTGAGACAGACGGGTTGAGACCGACGGGCTTAGACAGACGTACTGGGACAGACGGTCTGAGACAGACGGTCTGAGACAGACGGTCTGAGACAGACGGTCTGAGACAGACGGTCTGAGACAGACGGTATGAGAAAGACGGTATGAGAAAGACAGGCTGAGTCCGACGTTCATAGACAGTCGGTATGAGACAGAAGTACTGAGACAGTCGGTATGAGACAGACGGTCTGAGACAGACGGTCTGAGACAGACGGACTGAGACAGTCGGGGTGAGACAGACGGTTTGAGACAGACGGTCTGAGACAGACGGTCGAGACAGAGGGTCTGAGACAGACGGTCTGAGACAGACAGTCTGAGACAGACGGTCTGAGACAGACGGTCTGAGACAGACGGTCTGAGACAGACGGTCTGAGACAGACGGTCTGAGACAAACGGTCTGAGACAGACGGTCTGAGATAGACGGTCTGAGAGAGACGGGCTGAGACCGACGGGCTTAGACAGACGTACTGGGACAGACGGTCTGAGACAGACGGACAGAGACCGACGGTCTGAGACAGACGGTCTGAGACAGACGGTCTGAGACAGACGGTCTGAGACAGACGGTCTGAGACAGACGGTCTGAGACAAACGGTCTGAGACAGACGGTCTGAGATAGACGGTCTGAGAGAGACGGGCTGAGACCGACGGGCTTAGACAGACGTACTGGGACAGACGGTCTGAGACAGACGGACAGAGACCGACGGTCTGAGACAGACGGTCTGAGACAGACGGTCTGAGACAGACGGTCTGAGACAGACGGTCTGAGACAGACGGTCTGAGACAGACTATCTGAGACAGAGGGTCTGAGAAAGACGGTCTCAGACAGACGGTCTGAGACAGACGGGTTGAGACCGACGGGCTTAGACAGACGTACTGGGACAGACGGTCTGAGACAGACGGACAGAGACCGACGGTCTGAGACAGACGGTCTGAGACAGACGGTCTGAGACAGACGGTCTCAGACAGACGGTCTGAGACAGACGGGCTTAGACAGACGTACTGGGACAGACGGTCTGAGACAGACGGACAGAGACAGACGGACTGAGACAGTCGGGGTGAGACAGACGGACTGAGACAGTCGGGGTGAGACAGACGGTCTGAGACAGACGGTCTGAGACAGACGGTCTGAGACAGACGGTCGAGACAGAGGGTCTGAGACAGACGGTCTGAGACAGACGGGCTGAGACCGACGGGCTTAGACAGACGTACTGGGACAGACGGTCTGAGACAGACGGACAGAGACCGACGGTCTGAGACAGTCGGTATGAGACAGAAGTACTGAGACAGACGGTCTGAGACAGACGTACTGGGACAGACGGTCTGAGACAGACGGACAGAGACCGACGGTCTGAGACAGACGGTCTGAGACAGACGGTCTCAGACAGACGGTCTGAGACAGACGGGCTTAGACAGACGTACTGGGACAGACGGTCTGAGACAGACGGACAGAGACAGACGGACAGAGACAGACAGTCTGAGACAGACGGTCTGAGACAGACGGTCTGAGACAGACGGTCTGAGACAGACGGTCTGAGACAGACGGTCTGAGACAGACGGTCTGAGACAGACGGTCTGAGACAGACGGTCTGAGACAGACGGTCTGAGACAGACGGTCTGAGACAGACGGTCTGAGACAAACGGTCTGAGACAGACGGTCTGAGATAGACGGTCTGAGAGAGACGGGCTGAGACCGACGGGCTTAGACAGACGTACTGGGACAGACGGTCTGAGACAGACGGACAGAGACCGACGGTCTGAGACAGACGGTCTGAGACAGACGGTCTGAGACAGACGGTCTGAGACAGACGGTCTGAGACAGACGGTCTGAGACAAACGGTCTGAGACAGACGGTCTGAGATAGACGGTCTGAGAGAGACGGGCTGAGACCGACGGGCTTAGACAGACGTACTGGGACAGACGGTCTGAGACAGACGGACAGAGACCGACGGTCTGAGACAGACGGTCTGAGACAGACGGTCTGAGACAGACGGTCTGAGACAGACGATCTGAGACAGAGGGTCTGAGAAAGACGGTCTCAGACAGACGGTCTGAGACAGACGGGTTGAGACCGACGGGCTTAGACAGACGTACTGGGACAGACGGTCTGAGACAGACGGTCTGAGACAGACGGTCTGAGACAGACGGTCTGAGGCAGACGGTATGAGAAAGACGGTATGAGAAAGACAGGCTGAGTCCGACGTTCATAGACAGTCGGTATGAGACAGAAGTACTGAGACAGTCGGTATGAGACAGACGGTCTGAGACAGACGGTCTGAGACAGACGGACTGAGACAGTCGGGGTGAGACAGACGGTTTGAGACAGACGGTCTGAGACAGACGGTCGAGACAGAGGGTCTGAGACAGACGGTCTGAGACAGACAGTCTGAGACAGACGGTCTGAGACAGACGGTCTGAGACAGACGGTCTGAGACAGACGGTCTGAGACAGACGGTCTGAGACAAACGGTCTGAGACAGACGGTCTGAGATAGACGGTCTGAGAGAGACGGGCTGAGACCGACGGGCTTAGACAGACGTACTGGGACAGACGGTCTGAGACAGACGGACAGAGACCGACGGTCTGAGACAGACGGTCTGAGACAGACGGTCTGAGACAGACGGTCTGAGACAGACGGTCTGAGACAGACGGTCTGAGACAAACGGTCTGAGACAGACGGTCTGAAATAGACGGTCTGAGAGAGACGGGCTGAGACCGACGGGCTTAGACAGACGTACTGGGACAGACGGTCTGAGACAGACGGACAGAGACCGACGGTCTGAGACAGACGGTCTGAGACAGACGGTCTGAGACAGACGGTCTGAGACAGACGGTCTGAGACAGACGATCTGAGACAGAGGGTCTGAGAAAGACGGTCTCAGACAGACGGTCTGAGACAGACGGGTTGAGACCGACGGGCTTAGACAGACGTACTGGGACAGACGGTCTGAGACAGACGGTCTGAGACAGACGGTCTGAGACAGACGGTCTGAGACAGACGGTATGAGAAAGACGGTATGAGAAAGACAGGCTGAGTCCGACGTTCATAGACAGTCGGTATGAGACAGAAGTACTGAGACAGTCGGTATGAGACAGACGGTCTGAGACAGACGGTCTGAGACAGACGGACTGAGACAGTCGGGGTGAGACAGACGGTTTGAGACAGACGGTCTGAGACAGACGGTCGAGACAGAGGGTCTGAGACAGACGGTCTGAGACAGACAGTCTGAGACAGACGGTCTGAGACAGACGGTCTGAGACAGACGGTCTGAGACAGACGGTCTGAGACAGACGGTCTGAGACAAACGGTCTGAGACAGACGGTCTGAGATAGACGGTCTGAGAGAGACGGGCTGAGACCGACGGGCTTAGACAGACGTACTGGGACAGACGGTCTGAGACAGACGGACAGAGACCGACGGTCTGAGACAGACGGTCTGAGACAGACGGTCTGAGACAGACGGTCTGAGACAGACGGTCTGAGACAGACGGTCTGAGACAAACGGTCTGAGACAGACGGTCTGAGATAGACGGTCTGAGAGAGACGGGCTGAGACCGACGGGCTTAGACAGACGTACTGGGACAGACGGTCTGAGACAGACGGACAGAGACCGACGGTCTGAGACAGACGGTCTGAGACAGACGGTCTGAGACAGACGGTCTGAGACAGACGGTCTGAGACAGACGGTCTGAGACAGACTATCTGAGACAGAGGGTCTGAGAAAGACGGTCTCAGACAGACGGTCTGAGACAGACGGGTTGAGACCGACGGGCTTAGACAGACGTACTGGGACAGACGGTCTGAGACAGACGGACAGAGACCGACGGTCTGAGACAGACGGTCTGAGACAGACGGTCTGAGACAGACGGTCTCAGACAGACGGTCTGAGACAGACGGGCTTAGACAGACGTACTGGGACAGACGGTCTGAGACAGACGGACAGAGACAGACGGACTGAGACAGTCGGGGTGAGACAGACGGACTGAGACAGTCGGGGTGAGACAGACGGTCTGAGACAGACGGTCTGAGACAGACGGTCTGAGACAGACGGTCGAGACAGAGGGTCTGAGACAGACGGTCTGAGACAGACGGGCTGAGACCGACGGGCTTAGACAGACGTACTGGGACAGACGGTCTGAGACAGACGGACAGAGACCGACGGTCTGAGACAGTCGGTATGAGACAGAAGTACTGAGACAGACGGTCTGAGACAGACGTACTGGGACAGACGGTCTGAGACAGACGGACAGAGACCGACGGTCTGAGACAGACGGTCTGAGACAGACGGTCTCAGACAGACGGTCTGAGACAGACGGGCTTAGACAGACGTACTGGGACAGACGGTCTGAGACAGACGGACAGAGACAGACGGACAGAGACAGACAGTCTGAGACAGACGGTCTGAGACAGACGGTCTGAGACAGACGGTCTGAGACAGACGGTCTGAGACAGACGGTCTGAGACAGACGGTCTCAGACAGGCGGTCTAAGACAGACGGTATGAGAAAGATAGGCTGAGTCCGACGTTCATAGACAGTCGGTATGAGGCAGAAGTACTGAGACAGACGGTCTGAGACAGACGAACAGAGACAGACGGACAGAGACAGACGGACAGAGACAGACGGACAGAGACAGGCGGACAGAGACAGACGGACAGAGACAGACGGACAGAGACAGACGGACAGAGACAGACGGACAGAGACAGACGGACAGAGACAGACGGACAGAGACAGACGGACAGAGACAGACGGACAGAGACAGACGGTCTGAGACAGACGGTCTCAGACAGACGGACAGAGCCCGACGGTCTGAGACAGACGGTCTGAGACAGACGGTCTGAGACAGACGGTCTGAGACAGAGGGTCTGAGACAGACGGTCTCAGACAGACGGTCTGAGACAGACGGTCTGAGACAGACGGTCTGAGACAGACGGTCTGAGACAGACGGTCTGAGACAGACGGTCTGAGACAGACGGGCTTAGACAGACGTACTGGGACAGACGGCCAGGGACAGCCGGTCTGAGACAGACGGACAGAGACAGACGGACTGAGACAGACGGGCTGAGACCGTGGTTCAGAGAACGACGTTCAAACACAGAGGGACAGAGGCAGACGGTCTGAGACAGACGGTCTGAGACCGACGGTCTGAGACAGACGGTCTGAGTCAGACGGACTCAGACAGTCGGGGTGAGACTGACGGGCTGAGACCGAGGTTCAGAGAACGACGTTCAAACACAGAGGGACAGAGGCAGACGGTCTGAGACAGACGGACTGAGACAGACGGTCTGAGACAGACGTTCTGAGACAGACGGGCTTAGACAGACGTACTGGGACAGACGGTCTGAGACAGACGGTCTGAGACAGACGGTCTGAGACAGACGGTCTGAGACAGACGGTATGAGAAAGACGGTATGAGAAAGACAGGCTGAGTCCGACGTTCATAGACAGTCGGTATGAGACAGAAGTACTGAGACAGTCGGTATGAGACAGACGGTCTGAGACAGACGGTCTGAGACAGACGGACTGAGACAGTCGGGGTGAGACAGACGGTTTGAGACAGACGGTCTGAGACAGACGGTCGAGACAGAGGGTCTGAGACAGACGGTCTGAGACAGACAGTCTGAGACAGACGGTCTGAGACAGACGGTCTGAGACAGACGGTCTGAGACAGACGGTCTGAGACAGACGGTCTGAGACAAACGGTCTGAGACAGACGGTCTGAGATAGACGGTCTGAGAGAGACGGGCTGAGACCGACGGGCTTAGACAGACGTACTGGGACAGACGGTCTGAGACAGACGGACAGAGACCGACGGTCTGAGACAGACGGTCTGAGACAGACGGTCTGAGACAGACGGTCTGAGACAGACGGTCTGAGACAGACGGTCTGAGACAAACGGTCTGAGACAGACGGTCTGAGATAGACGGTCTGAGAGAGACGGGCTGAGACCGACGGGCTTAGACAGACGTACTGGGACAGACGGTCTGAGACAGACGGACAGAGACCGACGGTCTGAGACAGACGGTCTGAGACAGACGGTCTGAGACAGACGGTCTGAGACAGACGGTCTGAGACAGACGGTCTGAGACAGACGGTCTGAGACAGACGATCTGAGACAGAGGGTCTGAGACAGACGGTCTGAGACAGACGGTCTGAGACAGACGGTCTGAGACAGACGGTCTGAGACAGACGGTCTGAGACAGACGGGCTTAGACAGACATACTGGGACAGACCGTCTGAGACAGACGGACAGGGACAGACGGTCTGCGACAGACGGTCTGAGACAGACGGGCTGAGACCGACGGGCTTAGACAGACGTACTGGGACAGACGGTCTGAGACAGACGGACAGAGACCGACGGTCTGAGACAGTCGGTATGAGACAGAAGTACTGAGACAGACGGTCTGAGACAGACGTACTGGGACAGACGGTCTGAGACAGACGGACAGAGACCGACGGTCTGAGACAGACGGTCTGAGACAGACGGTCTCAGACAGACGGTCTGAGACAGACGGGCTTAGACAGACGTACTGGGACAGACGGTCTGAGACAGACGGACAGAGACAGACGGACAGAGACAGACAGTCTGAGACAGACGGTCTGAGACAGACGGTCTGAGACAGACGGTCTGAGACAGACGGTCTGAGACAGACGGTCTGAGACAGACGGTCTGAGACAGACGGTCTGAGACAGACGGTCTGAGACAGACGGTCTGAGACAGACGGTCTGAGACAGACGGTCTGAGACAGACGGGCTTAGACAGACATACTGGGACAGACCGTCTGAGACAGACGGACAGGGACAGACGGTCTGCGACAGACGGTCTGAGACCGACGTTCATAGACAGTCGGTATGAGAAAGACGTACTGAGACAGACGGTCTGAGACACACGGTCTGAGACAGACGGTCTGTGACAGACGGTCTGAGACAGACGGACTGAGACAGTCGGGGTGAGACTGACGGGCTGAGACCGAGGTTCAGAGAACGACGTTCAAACACAGAGGGACAGAGGCAGACGGTCTGAGACAGACGGACTGAGACAGACGGTCTGCGACAGACGGTCTGAGACCGACGTTCATAGACAGTCGGTATGAGAAAGACGTACTGAGACAGACGGTCTGAGACACACGGTCTGAGACAGACGGTCTGTGACAGACGGTCTGAGACAGACGGTCTGAGACAGAAGGTCTGAGACAGACGGTCTGAGACAGACGGTATGAGAAAGACAGGATGAGTCCGACGTTCATAGACAGTCGGTATGAAACAGAAGTACTGAGACAGTCGGTATGAGAAAGACGGACCGAGACAGACGGTCTGAGACACACGGTCAGAGACAGACGAACAGAGACAGACGGACAGAGACAGACGGACAGAGACAGGCGGACAGAGACAGACGGACAGAGACAGACGGACAGAGACAGACGGACAGAGACAGACGGACAGAGACAGACGGACAGAGACAGACGGACAGAGACAGACGGTCTGAGACAGACGGTCTCAGACAGACGGTCTGAGACAGACGGTCTGAGACAGACGGTCTGAGACAGACGGTCGAGACAGAGGGTCTGAGACAGACGGTCTGAGACAGACGGGCTGAGACCGACGGGCTTAGACAGACGTACTGGGACAGACGGTCTGAGACAGACGGACAGAGACCGACGGTCTGAGACAGTCGGTATGAGACAGAAGTACTGAGACAGACGGTCTGAGACAGACGTACTGGGACAGACGGTCTGAGACAGACGGACAGAGACCGACGGTCTGAGACAGACGGTCTGAGACAGACGGTCTCAGACAGACGGTCTGAGACAGACGGGCTTAGACAGACGTACTGGGACAGACGGTCTGAGACAGACGGACAGAGACAGACGGACAGAGACAGACAGTCTGAGACAGACGGTCTGAGACAGACGGTCTGAGACAGACGGTCTGAGACAGACGGTCTGAGACAGACGGTCTGAGACAGACGGTCTCAGACAGGCGGTCTAAGACAGACGGTATGAGAAAGATAGGCTGAGTCCGACGTTCATAGACAGTCGGTATGAGGCAGAAGTACTGAGACAGACGGTCTGAGACAGACGAACAGAGACAGACGGACAGAGACAGACGGACAGAGACAGACGGACAGAGACAGGCGGACAGAGACAGACGGACAGAGACAGACGGACAGAGACAGACGGACAGAGACAGACGGACAGAGACAGACGGACAGAGACAGACGGACAGAGACAGACGGACAGAGACAGACGGACAGAGACAGACGGTCTGAGACAGACGGTCTCAGACAGACGGACAGAGCCCGACGGTCTGAGACAGACGGTCTGAGACAGACGGTCTGAGACAGACGGTCTGAGACAGAGGGTCTGAGACAGACGGTCTCAGACAGACGGTCTGAGACAGACGGTCTGAGACAGACGGTCTGAGACAGACGGTCTGAGACAGACGGTCTGAGACAGACGGTCTGAGACAGACGGGCTTAGACAGACGTACTGGGACAGACGGCCAGGGACAGCCGGTCTGAGACAGACGGACAGAGACAGACGGACTGAGACAGACGGGCTGAGACCGTGGTTCAGAGAACGACGTTCAAACACAGAGGGACAGAGGCAGACGGTCTGAGACAGACGGTCTGAGACCGACGGTCTGAGACAGACGGTCTGAGTCAGACGGACTCAGACAGTCGGGGTGAGACTGACGGGCTGAGACCGAGGTTCAGAGAACGACGTTCAAACACAGAGGGACAGAGGCAGACGGTCTGAGACAGACGGACTGAGACAGACGGTCTGAGACAGACGTTCTGAGACAGACGGGCTTAGACAGACGTACTGGGACAGACGGTCTGAGACAGACGGTCTGAGACAGACGGTCTGAGACAGACGGTCTGAGACAGACGGTATGAGAAAGACGGTATGAGAAAGACAGGCTGAGTCCGACGTTCATAGACAGTCGGTATGAGACAGAAGTACTGAGACAGTCGGTATGAGACAGACGGTCTGAGACAGACGGTCTGAGACAGACGGACTGAGACAGTCGGGGTGAGACAGACGGTTTGAGACAGACGGTCTGAGACAGACGGTCGAGACAGAGGGTCTGAGACAGACGGTCTGAGACAGACAGTCTGAGACAGACGGTCTGAGACAGACGGTCTGAGACAGACGGTCTGAGACAGACGGTCTGAGACAGACGGTCTGAGACAAACGGTCTGAGACAGACGGTCTGAGATAGACGGTCTGAGAGAGACGGGCTGAGACCGACGGGCTTAGACAGACGTACTGGGACAGACGGTCTGAGACAGACGGACAGAGACCGACGGTCTGAGACAGACGGTCTGAGACAGACGGTCTGAGACAGACGGTCTGAGACAGACGGTCTGAGACAGACGGTCTGAGACAAACGGTCTGAGACAGACGGTCTGAGATAGACGGTCTGAGAGAGACGGGCTGAGACCGACGGGCTTAGACAGACGTACTGGGACAGACGGTCTGAGACAGACGGACAGAGACCGACGGTCTGAGACAGACGGTCTGAGACAGACGGTCTGAGACAGACGGTCTGAGACAGACGGTCTGAGACAGACGGTCTGAGACAGACGGTCTGAGACAGACGATCTGAGACAGAGGGTCTGAGACAGACGGTCTGAGACAGACGGTCTGAGACAGACGGTCTGAGACAGACGGTCTGAGACAGACGGTCTGAGACAGACGGGCTTAGACAGACATACTGGGACAGACCGTCTGAGACAGACGGACAGGGACAGACGGTCTGCGACAGACGGTCTGAGACAGACGGGCTGAGACCGACGGGCTTAGACAGACGTACTGGGACAGACGGTCTGAGACAGACGGACAGAGACCGACGGTCTGAGACAGTCGGTATGAGACAGAAGTACTGAGACAGACGGTCTGAGACAGACGTACTGGGACAGACGGTCTGAGACAGACGGACAGAGACCGACGGTCTGAGACAGACGGTCTGAGACAGACGGTCTCAGACAGACGGTCTGAGACAGACGGGCTTAGACAGACGTACTGGGACAGACGGTCTGAGACAGACGGACAGAGACAGACGGACAGAGACAGACAGTCTGAGACAGACGGTCTGAGACAGACGGTCTGAGACAGACGGTCTGAGACAGACGGTCTGAGACAGACGGTCTGAGACAGACGGTCTGAGACAGACGGTCTGAGACAGACGGTCTGAGACAGACGGTCTGAGACAGACGGTCTGAGACAGACGGTCTGAGACAGACGGTCTGAGACAGACGGGCTTAGACAGACATACTGGGACAGACCGTCTGAGACAGACGGACAGGGACAGACGGTCTGCGACAGACGGTCTGAGACCGACGTTCATAGACAGTCGGTATGAGAAAGACGTACTGAGACAGACGGTCTGAGACACACGGTCTGAGACAGACGGTCTGTGACAGACGGTCTGAGACAGACGGACTGAGACAGTCGGGGTGAGACTGACGGGCTGAGACCGAGGTTCAGAGAACGACGTTCAAACACAGAGGGACAGAGGCAGACGGTCTGAGACAGACGGACTGAGACAGACGGTCTGCGACAGACGGTCTGAGACCGACGTTCATAGACAGTCGGTATGAGAAAGACGTACTGAGACAGACGGTCTGAGACACACGGTCTGAGACAGACGGTCTGTGACAGACGGTCTGAGACAGACGGTCTGAGACAGAAGGTCTGAGACAGACGGTCTGAGACAGACGGTATGAGAAAGACAGGATGAGTCCGACGTTCATAGACAGTCGGTATGAAACAGAAGTACTGAGACAGTCGGTATGAGAAAGACGGACCGAGACAGACGGTCTGAGACACACGGTCAGAGACAGACGAACAGAGACAGACGGACAGAGACAGACGGACAGAGACAGGCGGACAGAGACAGACGGACAGAGACAGACGGACAGAGACAGACGGACAGAGACAGACGGACAGAGACAGACGGACAGAGACAGACGGACAGAGACAGACGGTCTGAGACAGACGGTCTCAGACAGACGGACAGAGCCCGACGGTCTGAGACAGACGGTCTGAGACAGACGGTCTGAGACAGACGGTCTGAGACAGAGGGTCTGAGACAGACGGTCTCAGACAGACGGTCTGAGACAGACGGTCTGAGACAGACGGTCTGAGACAGACGGTCTGAGACAGACGGGCTTAGACAGACGTACTGGGACAGACGGCCAGCGACAGCCGGTCTGAGACAGACGGACAGAGACAGACGGACTGAGACAGACGGGCTGAGACCGTGGTTCAGAGAACGACGTTCAAACACAGAGGGACAGAGGCAGACGGTCTGAGACAGACGGTCTGAGACCGACGGTCTGAGACAGACGGTCTGAGTCAGACGGACTCAGACAGTCGGGGTGAGACTGACGGGCTGAGACCGAGGTTCAGAGAACGACGTTCAAACACAGAGGGACAGAGGCAGACGGTCTGAGACAGACGGACTGAGACAGACGGTCTGAGACAGACGTTCTGAGACAGACGGGCTTAGACAGACGTACTGGGACAGACGGTCTGAGACAGACGGTCTGAGACAGACGGTCTGAGACAGACGGTCTGAGACAGACGGTATGAGAAAGACGGTATGAGAAAGACAGGCTGAGTCCGACGTTCATAGACAGTCGGTATGAGACAGAAGTACTGAGACAGTCGGTATGAGACAGACGGTCTGAGACAGACGGTCTGAGACAGACGGACTGAGACAGTCGGGGTGAGACAGACGGTTTGAGACAGACGGTCTGAGACAGACGGTCGAGACAGAGGGTCTGAGACAGACGGTCTGAGACAGACAGTCTGAGACAGACGGTCTGAGACAGACGGTCTGAGACAGACGGTCTGAGACAGACGGTCTGAGACAGACGGTCTGAGACAAACGGTCTGAGACAGACGGTCTGAGATAGACGGTCTGAGAGAGACGGGCTGAGACCGACGGGCTTAGACAGACGTACTGGGACAGACGGTCTGAGACAGACGGACAGAGACCGACGGTCTGAGACAGACGGTCTGAGACAGACGGTCTGAGACAGACGGTCTGAGACAGACGGTCTGAGACAGACGGTCTGAGACAAACGGTCTGAGACAGACGGTCTGAGATAGACGGTCTGAGAGAGACGGGCTGAGACCGACGGGCTTAGACAGACGTACTGGGACAGACGGTCTGAGACAGACGGACAGAGACCGACGGTCTGAGACAGACGGTCTGAGACAGACGGTCTGAGACAGACGGTCTGAGACAGACGGTCTGAGACAGACGGTCTGAGACAGACGGTCTGAGACAGACGGTCTGAGACAGACGATCTGAGACAGAGGGTCTGAGAAAGACGGTCTCAGACAGACGGTCTGAGACAGACGGGTTGAGACAGTCGGGGTGAGACAGACGGTTTGAGACAGACGGTCTGAGACAGACGGTCGAGACAGAGGGTCTGAGACAGACGGGCTTAGACAGACGTACTGGGACAGACGGTCTGAGACAGACGGACAGAGACAGAGGGTCTGAGACAGACGGTCTGAGACAGACGGGCTGAGACCGACGGGCTTAGACAGACGTACTGGGACAGACGGTCTGAGACAGACGGACAGAGACCGACGGTCTGAGACAGTCGGTATGAGACAGAAGTACTGAGACAGACGGTCTGAGACAGACGTACTGGGACAGACGGTCTGAGACAGACGGACAGAGACCGACGGTCTGAGACAGACGGTCTGAGACAGACGGTCTCAGACAGACGGTCTGAGACAGACGGGCTTAGACAGACGTACTGGGACAGACGGTCTGAGACAGACGGACAGAGACAGACGGACTGAGACAGTCGGGGTGAGACAGACGGACTGAGACAGTCGGGGTGAGACAGACGGTCTGAGACAGACGGTCTGAGACAGACGGTCTGAGACAGACGGTCGAGACAGAGGGTCTGAGACAGACGGTCTGAGACAGACGGGCTGAGACCGACGGGCTTAGACAGACGTACTGGGACAGACGGTCTGAGACAGACGGACAGAGACCGACGGTCTGAGACAGTCGGTATGAGACAGAAGTACTGAGACAGACGGTCTGAGACAGACGTACTGGGACAGACGGTCTGAGACAGACGGACAGAGACCGACGGTCTGAGACAGACGGTCTGAGACAGACGGTCTCAGACAGACGGTCTGAGACAGACGGGCTTAGACAGACGTACTGGGACAGACGGTCTGAGACAGACGGACAGAGACAGACGGACAGAGACAGACAGTCTGAGACAGACGGTCTGAGACAGACGGTCTGAGACAGACGGTCTGAGACAGACGTTCTGAGACAGACGGTCTGAGACAGACGGTCTCAGACAGGCGGTCTAAGACAGACGGTATGAGAAAGATAGGCTGAGTCCGACGTTCATAGACAGTCGGTATGAGGCAGAAGTACTGAGACAGACGGTCTGAGACAGACGTACTGGGACAGACGGTCTGAGACAGACGGACAGAGACAGACGGACTGAGACAGTCGGGGTGAGACAGACGTACTGGGACAGACGGTCTGAGACAGACGGACAGACACCGACGGTCTGAGACAGACGGTCTGAGACAGGCGGACTGAGACAGACGGTCTGAGACAGACGGTCTGAGACAGACGGTCTGAGACAGACGGTCTGAGACAGACGGTCTGAGGCAGACGGTCTGAGACAGACGGTCTGAGACAGACTGTCTGATTCAGACGGTCTGAGACAGACGGTATGAGAAAGACAGGCTGAGTCCGCCGTTCATAGACAGTCGGTATGAGACAGAAGTACTGAGACAGACGGTCTGAGACAGACGGTCTGAGACAGACGGTCTGAGACAGACGGTCTGAGACAGACGGTCTGAGACAGACGGTCTGAGACAGACGGTCTGAGACAGACGGTCTGAGACAGACGGTCTGAGACAGACGGTCTGAGACAGACGGTCTGAGACAGACGGTCTGAGACAGACTGGCTTAGACAGACGTACTGGGACTGAGGGTCTTAGACAGACCGCCAGGGACAGCTGGTCTGAGACAGACGGACAGAGACAGACGGACTGAGACAGACGGGCTGAAACCGTGGTTCAGAGAACGACGTTCAAACACAGAGGGACAGCGGCAGACGGTCTGCGACAGACGGTCTGAGACAGACGGTCTGAGACAGACGGTCTGAGACAGACGGTCTGAGACTGACGGGCTGAGAAAGACAGGCTGTGTCCGACGTTCATAGACAGTCGGTATGAGACAGAAGTACTGAGACAGACGGTCTGAGACACACGGTCTGAGACAGACGGTCTGAGACAGACGGTCTGAGACAGACGGTCTGAGACAGACGGTCTGAGACAGACGGTCTGAGACAGACGGTCTGAGACAGACGGTCTGAGACAGACGGTCTGAGACAGACGGTCTGAGACAGACGGTCTGAGACAGACGGTCTGAGACAGACGGTCTGAGACAGAGGGTCTGAGACAGACGGTCTCAGACAGACGGTCTGAGACAGACGGTCTGAGACAGACGGGCTTAGACAGACGTACTGGGACTGAGGGTCTTAGACAGACCTTCAGGGACAGCCGGTCTGAGACAGACGGACAGAGACAGACGGACTGAGACAGACGGGCTGAAACCGTGGTTCAGAGAACGACGTTCAAACACAGAGGGACAGCAGCAGACGGTCTGAGACAGACGGGCTGAGACAAACGGTCTGCGACAGACGGTCTGAGACAGACGGTCTGAGACAGTGGGTATGAGACAGAAGTACTGAGACAGACGGTCTGAGACAGACGGTCTGAGACAGACGGTCTGAGACAGACGGTCTGAGACAGACGGTCTGAGACAGACGGTCTGAGACAGACGGTCTGAGACAGACGGTCTGAGACAGACGGTCTGAGACAGACGGTCTGAGACAGACGGTCTGAGATAGACGGTCTGAGAGAGACGGGCTGAGACAGACGTACAGGGACAGACGGTCTGAGACAGACGGACAGAGACCGTCGGTCTGGGACAGACGGTCTGAGACAGACGGACTGAGACAGACGGTCTGAGACAGACGGTCTGAGACAGAGGGTCTGAGACAGACGGTGTCAGACAGACGGTCTGAGATAGACGGTCTGAGAGAGACGGGCTGAGACAGACGTACAGGGACAGACGGTCTGAGACAGACGGACAGAGACCGTCGGTCTGAGACAGACTGTCTGAGACAGACGGACAGAGACAGACGGACAGAGACAGACGGACAGAGACAGACGGACAGAGACAGACGGACAGAGACAGTCGGGGTGAGACTGACGGGCTGAGACAGACGGGCTGAGACAAACGGTCTGCGACAGACGGTCTGAGACAGACGGTCTGAGACAGTCGGTATGAGACAGAAGTACTGAGACAGACGGTCTGAGACAGACGGTCTGAGACAGACGGTCTGAGACAGACGGTCTGAGACTGACGGTCTGAGACAGACGGTCTGAGACAGACGGACAGAGACAGACGGACAGAGACAGACGGACAGAGACAGACGGACAGAGACAGACGGACAGAGACAGTCGGGGTGAGACTGACGTTCTGAGACAGACGGTCTGAGACAGACGGTCTGAGACAGACGGTCTGAGACAGACGGTCTGAGACAGACGGTCTGAGACAGACGGTCTGAGACAGACGGTCTGAGACAGACGGTCTGAGACAGACGGTCTGAGAGAGACGGGCTGAGACCGACGGGCTTAGACAGACGTACTGGGACAGACGGTCTGAGACAGACGGACAGAGACCGTCGGTCTGAGACAGACGGTCTGAGACAGACGGTCTGAGACAGACGGTCTGAGACAGACGGACTGAGACAGACGGTCTGAGACAGACGGTCTGAGACAGAGGGTCTGAGACAGACGGTGTCAGACAGACGGTCTGAGACAGACGGGCTCAGACAGACGTACTGGGACAGACGGTCTGAGACAGACGGACAGAGACAGACGGACAGAGACAGACGGACAGAGACAGACGGACTGAGACAGACGGACAGAGACAGACGGACAGAGACAGACGGACAGAGACAGACGGACAGAGACAGTCGGGGTGAGAATGACGGGCTGAGACAGACGGTCTGAGACAGACGGTCTGAGACAGACGGTCTGATACAGACGGTCTGAGACAGACGGTCTGAGACAGACGGTCTGAGACAGACGGTCTGAGAGAGACGGTCTGAGATAGACGGTCTGGCAGAGACGGGCTGAGACCGACGGGCTTAGACAGACGTACTGGGACAGACGGTCTGAGACAGACGGACAGAGACCGACGGTCTGAGACAGACGGTCTGAGACAGACGGACTGAGACAGACGGTCTGAGACAGACGGTCTGACACAGAGGGTCTGAGACAGACGGTCTGAGACAGACGGTCTGAGACAGACGGTCTGAGACAGACGGTCTGAGACAGACGGTCTGAGACAGACGGTCTGAGACAGACGGTCTGAGACAGGCGGTCTGAGACAGACGGTCTGAGACAGACGGTCTGAGACAGACGGTCTGAGACAGACGGTCTGAGACAGACGGTCTGAGACAGACGGTCTGAGACAGACGGGCTTAGACAGACGTACTGGGACTGAGGGTCTTAGACAGACCGCCAGGGACAGCCGGTCTGAGACAGACGGACAGAGACAGACGGACTGAGACAGACGGGCTGAAACCGTGGTTCAGAGAACGACGTTCAAACACAGAGGGACAGCGGCAGACGGTCTGAGACAGACGGACAGAGACAGACGGACAGAGACAGACGGACAGAGACAGTCGGGGTGAGACTGACGGGCTGAGACAGACGGGCTGAGACAAACGGTCTGCGACAGACGGTCTGAGACAGACGGTCTGAGACAGTCGGTATGAGACAGAAGTACTGAGACAGACGGTCTGAGACAGACGGTCTGAGACAGACGGTCTGAGACAGACGGTCTGAGACTGACGGTCTGAGACAGACGGTCTGAGACAGACGGACAGAGACAGACGGACAGAGACAGACGGACAGAGACAGACGGACAGAGACAGACGGACAGAGACAGACGGACAGAGACAGTCGGGGTGAGACTGACGTTCTGAGACAGACGGTCTGAGACAGACGGTCTGAGACAGACGGTCTGAGACAGACGGTCTGAGACAGACGGTCTGAGACAGACGGTCTGAGACAGACGGACTGAGACAGACGGTCTGAGAGAGACGGGCTGAGACCGACGGGCTTAGACAGACGTACTGGGACAGACGGTCTGAGACAGACGGACAGAGACCGTCGGTCTGAGACAGACGGTCTGAGACAGACGGTCTGAGACAGACGGTCTGAGACAGACGGACTGAGACAGACGGTCTGAGACAGACGGTCTGAGACAGAGGGTCTGAGACAGACGGTGTCAGACAGACGGTCTGAGACAGACGGGCTCAGACAGACGTACTGGGACAGACGGTCTGAGACAGACGGACAGAGACAGACGGACAGAGACAGACGGACAGAGACAGACGGACTGAGACAGACGGACAGAGACAGACGGACAGAGACAGACGGACAGAGACAGACGGACAGAGACAGTCGGGGTGAGACTGACGGGCTGAGACAGACGGTCTGAGACAGACGGTCTGAGACAGACGGTCTGATACAGACGGTCTGAGACAGACGGTCTGAGACAGACGGTCTGAGACAGACGGTCTGAGACAGACGGTCTGAGATAGACGGTCTGGCAGAGACGGGCTGAGACCGACGGGCTTAGACAGACGTACTGGGACAGACGGTCTGAGACAGACGGACAGAGACCGACGGTCTGAGACAGACGGTCTGAGACAGACGGACTGAGACAGACGGTCTGAGACAGACGGTCTGACACAGAGGGTCTGAGACAGACGGTCTGAGACAGACGGTCTGAGACAGACGGTCTGAGACAGACGGTCTGAGACAGACGGTCTGAGACAGACGGTCTGAGACAGACGGTCTGAGACAGGCGGTCTGAGACAGACGGTCTGAGACAGACGGTCTGAGACAGACGGTCTGAGACAGACGGTCTGAGACAGACGGTCTGAGACAGACGGGCTTAGACAGACGTACTGGGACTGAGGGTCTTAGACAGACCGCCAGGGACAGCCGGTCTGAGACAGACGGACAGAGACAGACGGACTGAGACAGACGGGCTGAAACCGTGGTTCAGAGAACGACGTTCAAACACAGAGGGACAGCGGCAGACGGTCTGAGACAGACGGGCTGAGACAGACGGTCTGAGACAGACGGTCTGAGACAGAGGGTCTGAGACAGACGGTCTCAGACAGACGGTCTGAGACAGACGGTCTGAGACAGACGGGCTTAGACAGACGTACTGGGACAGACGGTCTGAGACAGACGGACAGAGACAGACGGACAGAGACAGACGGACAGAGACAGACGGACAGAGACAGACGGACAGAGACAGACGGACAGAGACAGACGGACAGAGACAGACGGACAGAGACAGACGGACAGAGACAGACGGACAGAGACAGTCGGGGTGAGACTGACGGGCTGAGACAGACGGTCTGGGACAGACGGTCTGAGACAGACGGTCTGATACAGACGGTCTGAGACAGACGGTCTGAGACAGACGGTCTGAGACAGACGGTCTGAGACAGACGGTCTGAGATAGACGGTCTGGCAGAGACGGGCTGAGACCGACGGGCTTAGACAGACGTACTGGGACAGACGGTCTGAGACAGACGGACAGAGACCGACGGTCTGAGACAGACGGTCTGAGACAGACGGACTGAGACAGACGGTCTGAGACAGACGGTCTGACACAGAGGGTCTGAGACAGACGGTCTCAGACAGACGGGCTGAGACAGACGGGCTTAGACAGACGTACTGGGACAGATGGTCTGAGACAGACGGACAGAGACAGACGGACAGAGACAGACGGTATGAGAAAGACAGGCTGAGTCCGACGTTTATAGACAGTCGGTATGAGACAGAAGTACTGAGACAGACGGTCTGAGATAGATGGTCTGTGACAGACGGTATGAGTAAGACAGGCTGAGTCCGACGTTCATAGACAGTCGGTATGAGACAGACGGTCTGAGACAGACGGTCTGAGACAGACGGTCTGAGACAGACGGTCTGAGACAGACGGTACGAGCAAGACAGGCTGAGTCCGACGTTCATAGACAGTCGGTATGAGACAGAGGTACTGAGACAGATGGTCTGAGACAGACGGTCTGAGACAGACGGTATGAGACAGACGGTCTGAGACAGACGGTCTGAGACAGACGGTCTGAGACAGACGGTCTGAGACAGACGGTCTGAGACAGACGGGCTGAAACCGTGGTTCAGAGAACGACGTTCAAACACAGAGGGACAGCGGCAGACGGTCTGAGACAGACGGGCTTAGACAGACGTACTGGGACTGAGGGTCTTAGACAGACCGCCAGGGACAGCCGGTCTGAGACAGACGGACAGAGACAGACGGACTGAGACAGACGGGCTGAAACCGTGGTTCAGAGAACGACGTTCAAACACAGAGGGACAGCGGCAGACGGTCTGAGACAGACGGGCTGAGACAGACGGTCTGAGACAGACGGTCTGAGACAGAGGGTCTGAGACAGACGGTCTCAGACAGACGGTCTGAGACAGACGGGCTTAGACAGACGTACTGGGACTGAGGGTCTTAGACAGACCGCCAGGGACAGCCGGTCTGAGACAGACGGACAGAGACAGACGGACTGAGACAGACGGGCTGAAACCGTGGTTCAGAGAACGACGTTCAAACACAGAGGGACAGCGGCAGACGGTCTGAGACAGACGGGCTGAGACAGACGGTCTGAGACAGACGGTCTGAGACAGAGGGTCTGAGACAGACGGTCTCAGACAGACGGTCTGAGACAGACGGTCTGAGACAGACGGGCTTAGACAGACGTACTGGGACTGAGGGTCTTAGACAGACCGCCAGGGACAGCCGGTCTGAGACAGACGGACAGAGACAGACGGACTGAGACAGACGGGCTGAAACCGTGGTTCAGAGAACGACGTTCAAACACAGAGGGACAGCGGCAGACGGTCTGAGACAGACGGGCTGAGACAAACGGTCTGCGACAGACGGTCTGAGACAGACGGTCTGAGACAGTCGGTATGAGACAGAAGTACTGAGACAGACGGTCTGAGACAGACGGTCTGAGACAGACGGTCTGAGACAGACGGTCTGAGACAGACGGTCTGAGACAGACGGTCTGAGACAGACGGTCTGAGACAGACGGTCTGAGACAGACGGTCTGAGACAGACGGTCTGAGACAGACGGTCTGAGACAGACGGTCTGAGACAGACGGTCTGAGACAGACGGTCTGAGACAGACGGTCTGAGACAGACGGTCTGAGACAGACGGTCTGAGACAGACGGTCTGAGACAGACGGTCTGAGACAGACGGTCTGCGATAGACGGTCTGAGAGAGACGGGCAGAGACGGACAGGCTTAGACAGACGTACTGGGACAGACGGTCTGAGACAGACGGACAGAGACCGACGGTCTGAGACAGACGGTGCGAGACAGACGGTCTGAGACAGAGGGTCTGAGACAGACGGTCTCAGACAGACGGTCTGAGACAGACAGACAGAGACAGACGGACAGAGACAGACGGACAGAGACAGACGGACAGAGACAGACGGACAGAGACAGACGGACAGAGACAGACGGACTGAGACAGTCGGGGTGAGACTGACGGGCTGAGACAGACGGTCTGAGACAGACGGTATGAGACAGAAGTACTGAGACAGACGGTCTGAGACAGACGGTCTGAGACAGACGGTCTGAGACAGACGGTCTGAGACAGACGGTCTGAGACAGACGGTCTGAGACAGACGGTCTGAGACAGACGATCTGAGATAGACGGTCTGACAGAGACGGGCTGAGACCGACGGGCTTAGACAGACGTACTGGGAGAGACGGTCTGAGACAGACGGACAGAGACCGACGGTCTGAGACAGACGGTCTGAGACAGACGGTCTGAGTCAGACGGTCTGAGACAGACGGTCTGAGACAGTTGGGCTGAGACTCACGGGCTGAGACAGACGGTCTGAGACAGACGGTCTGAGACAACGGGCTGAGACAGACGGTCTGAGACAGACGGTCTGAGACAGACGGTCTGAGACAGACGGGCTTAGACAGACGTACTGGGACAGAGGGTCTTAGACAGACCGCCAGGGACAGCCGGTCTGAGACAGACGGTCTGAGACAGACGGTCTGAGACAGACGGTCTGAGACAGACGGTCTGAGACAGACGGTCTGAGACAGACGGTCTGAGACAGACGGTCTGAGACAGACGGTCTGAGACAGACGGTCTGAGACAGACGGTCTGAGAGAGACGGGCAGAGACAGACGGTCTGAGACAGACGGTCTGAGACAGACGGTCTGAGACAGACGGTCTGAGACAGACGGTCTGAGACAGACGGTCTGAGACAGACGGTCTGCGATAGACGGTCTGAGAGAGACGGGCAGAGACGGACAGGCTTAGACAGACGTACTGGGACAGACGGTCTGAGACAGACGGACAGAGACCGACGGTCTGAGACAGACGGTGCGAGACAGACGGTCTGAGACAGAGGGTCTGAGACAGACGGTCTCAGACAGACGGTCTGAGACAGACGGGCTTAGACAGACGTACTGGGACAGACGGTCTGAGACAGACAGACAGAGACAGACGGACAGAGACAGACGGACAGAGACAGACGGACAGAGACAGACGGACTGAGACAGTCGGGGAGAGACTGACGGGCTGAGACAGACGGTCTGAGACAGACGGTCTGAGACAGACGGTCTGATACAGACGGTCTGAGACAGACGGTCTGAGACAGACGGTCTGAGACAGACGGTCTGAGACAGACGGTCTGAGACAGACGGTATGAGACAGAAGTACTGAGACAGACGGTCTGAGACAGACGGTCTGAGACAGACGGTCTGAGACAGACGGTCTGAGACAGACGGTCTGAGACAGACGGTCTGCGACAGACGGTCTGAGACAGACGGTATGAGAAAGACAGGCTGAGTCCGATGTTTATAGACAGTCGGTATGAGACAGAAGTACTGAGACAGACGGTCTGAGATAGATGGTCTGTGACAGACGGTATGAGAAAGACAGGCTGAGTCCGACGTTCATAGACAGTCGGTATGAGACAGACGGTCTGAGACAGACGGTCTGAGACAGACGGTCTGAGACAGACGGTCTGAGACAGACGGTCTGAGACAGACGGTACGAGAAAGACAGGCTGAGTCCGACGTTCATAGACAGTCGGTATGAGACAGAGGTACTGAGACAGATGGTCTGAGACAGACGGTCTGAGGCAGACGGTCTGAGACAGACGGTCTGAGACAGACGGTCTGAGACAGACGGTCTGCGATAGAAGGTCTGAGAGAGACGGGCAGAGACCGACAGGCTTAGACAGACGTACTGGGGCAGACGGTCTGAGACAGACGGACAGAGACCGACGGTCTGAGACAGACGGTCCGAGACAGACGGTCTGAGACAGAGGGTCTGAGACAGACGGTCTCAGACAGACGGTCTGAGACAGACAGACAGAGACAGACGGACAGAGACAGACGGACAGAGACAGACGGACAGAGACAGACGGACAGAGACAGACGGACAGAGACAGACGGACTGAGACAGTCGGGGTGAGACTGACGGGCTGAGACAGACGGTCTGAGACAGACGGTATGAGACAGAAGTACTGAGACAGACGGTCTGAGACAGACGGTCTGAGACAGACGGTCTGAGACAGACGGTCTGAGACAGACGGTCTGAGACAGACGGTCTGAGACAGACGGTCTGAGACAGACGATCTGAGATAGACGGTCTGACAGAGACGGGCTGAGACCGACGGGCTTAGACAGACGTACTGGGAGAGACGGTCTGAGACAGACGGACAGAGACCGACGGTCTGAGACAGACGGTCTGAGACAGACGGTCTGAGTCAGACGGTCTGAGACAGACGGTCTGAGACAGTTGGGCTGAGACTCACGGGCTGAGACAGACGGTCTGAGACAGACGGTCTGAGACAACGGGCTGAGACAGACGGTCTGAGACAGACGGTCTGAGACAGACGGTCTGAGACAGACGGGCTTAGACAGACGTACTGGGACAGAGGGTCTTAGACAGACCGCCAGGGACAGCCGGTCTGAGACAGACGGTCTGAGACAGACGGTCTGAGACAGACGGTCTGAGACAGACGGTCTGAGACAGACGGTCTGAGACAGACGGTCTGAGACAGACGGTCTGAGACAGACGGTCTGAGACAGACGGTCTGAGACAGACGGTCTGAGAGAGACGGGCAGAGACAGACGGTCTGAGACAGACGGTCTGAGACAGACGGTCTGAGACAGACGGTCTGAGACAGACGGTCTGAGACAGACGGTCTGAGACAGACGGTCTGCGATAGACGGTCTGAGAGAGACGGGCAGAGACGGACAGGCTTAGACAGACGTACTGGGACAGACGGTCTGAGACAGACGGACAGAGACCGACGGTCTGAGACAGACGGTGCGAGACAGACGGTCTGAGACAGAGGGTCTGAGACAGACGGTCTCAGACAGACGGTCTGAGACAGACGGGCTTAGACAGACGTACTGGGACAGACGGTCTGAGACAGACAGACAGAGACAGACGGACAGAGACAGACGGACAGAGACAGACGGACAGAGACAGACGGACTGAGACAGTCGGGGAGAGACTGACGGGCTGAGACAGACGGTCTGAGACAGACGGTCTGAGACAGACGGTCTGATACAGACGGTCTGAGACAGACGGTCTGAGACAGACGGTCTGAGACAGACGGTCTGAGACAGACGGTCTGAGACAGACGGTCTGAGACAGACGGTATGAGACAGAAGTACTGAGACAGACGGTCTGAGACAGACGGTCTGAGACAGACGGTCTGAGACAGACGGTCTGAGACAGACGGTCTGAGACAGACGGTCTGCGACAGACGGTCTGAGACAGACGGTATGAGAAAGACAGGCTGAGTCCGATGTTTATAGACAGTCGGTATGAGACAGAAGTACTGAGACAGACGGTCTGAGATAGATGGTCTGTGACAGACGGTATGAGAAAGACAGGCTGAGTCCGACGTTCATAGACAGTCGGTATGAGACAGACGGTCTGAGACAGACGGTCTGAGACAGACGGTCTGAGACAGACGGTCTGAGACAGACGGTCTGAGACAGACGGTACGAGAAAGACAGGCTGAGTCCGACGTTCATAGACAGTCGGTATGAGACAGAGGTACTGAGACAGATGGTCTGAGACAGACGGTCTGAGGCAGACGGTCTGAGACAGACGGTCTGAGACAGACGGTCTGAGACAGACGGTCTGCGATAGAAGGTCTGAGAGAGACGGGCAGAGACCGACAGGCTTAGACAGACGTACTGGGGCAGACGGTCTGAGACAGACGGACAGAGACCGACGGTCTGAGACAGACGGTCCGAGACAGACGGTCTGAGACAGAGGGTCTGAGACAGACGGTCTCAGACAGACGGTCTGAGACAGACGGGCTTAGACAGACGTACTGGGACAGACGGTCTGAGACAGACAGACAGAGACAGACGGACAGAGACAGACGGACAGAGACAGACGGACAGAGACAGACGGACAGAGACAGACGGACAGAGACAGACGGACTGAGACAGTCGGGGTGAGACTGACGGGCTGAGACAGACGGTCTGAGACAGACGGTCTGAGACAGACGGTCTGATACAGACGGTCTGAGACAGACGGTCTGAGACAGACGGTATGAGACAGAAGTACTGAGACAGACGGTCTGAGACAGACGGTCTGAGACAGACGGTCTGAGACAGACGGTCTGAGACAGACGGTCTGAGACAGACGGTCTGAGATAGACGGTCTAACAGAGACGGGCTGAGACCGACGGGCTTAGACAGACGTACTGGGAGAGACGGTCTGAGACAGACGGACAGGGACCGACGGTCTGAGACAGACGGTCTGAGACAGTTGGGGTGAGACTGACGGGCTGAGACAGACGGTCTGAGACAGACGGTCTGAGACAGACGGTCTGAGACAGACGGTCTGAGACAGACGGTCTGAGACAGACGGTCTGAGACAGACGGGCTTAGACAGACGTACTGGGACAGAGGGTCTTAGACAGACCGCCAAGGACAGCCGGTCTGAGACAGACGGACTGAGACAGACGGGCTGAAACCGAGGTTCAGAGAACGACGTTCAAACACAGAGGGACAGCGGCAGACGGTCTGAGACAGACGGTCTGAGACAGACGGTATGAGACAGAAGTACTGAGACAGACGGTCTGAGACAGACGGTCTGAGACAGACGGTCTGAGACAGACGGTCTGAGACAGACGGTCTGAGACAGACGGTCTGAGACAGACGGTCTGAGACAGACGGTCTGAGACAGACGGTCTGAGACAGACGGTCTGAGACAGACGATCTGAGATAGACGGTCTGACAGAGACGGGCTGAGACCGACGGGCTTAGACAGACGTACTGGGAGAGACGGTCTGAGACAGACGGACAGAGACCGACGGTCTGAGACAGACGGTCTGAGACAGTTGGGGTGAGACTGACGGACTGAGACAGACGGTCTGAGACAGACGGTCTGAGACAACGGGCTGAGACAGACGGTCTGAGACAGACGGTCTGAGACAGACGGTCTGAGACAGACGGGCTTAGACAGACGTACTGGGACAGAGGGTCTTAGACAGACCGCCAGGGACAGCCGGTCTGAGACTGACGGACTGAGACAGACGGGCTGAAACCGAGGTTCAGAGAACGACGTTCAAACACAGATGGACAGCGGCAGACGGTCTGAGACAGACGGTCTGAGACAGACGGTCTGAGACAGTCGGGGTGAGACTGACTGTCTGAGACAGACGGTCTGCGACAGACGGTCTGCGACAGACGGTCTGAGACAGACGGTCTGCGACAGACGGTCTGCGACAGACGGTCTGAGACAGACGGTATGAGAAAGACAGGCTGAGTCCGATGTTTATAGACTGTCGGTATGAGACAGAAGTACTGAGACAGACGGTCTGAGATAGATGGTCTGTGACAGACGGTATGAGAAAGACAGGCTGAGTCCGACGTTCATAGACAGTCGGTATGAGACAGACGGTCTGAGACAGACGGTCTGAGACAGACGGTCTGAGACAGACGGTCTGAGACAGACGGTCTGAGACAGACGGTCTGCGATAGACGGTCTGAGAGAGACGGGCAGAGACCGACAGGCTTAGACAGACGTACTGGGACAGACGGTCTGAGACAGACGGACAGAGACCGACGGTCTGAGACAGACGGTCCGAGACAGACGGTCTGAGACAGAGGGTCTGAGACAGACGGTCTCAGACAGACGGTCTGAGACAGACGGGCTTAGACAGACGTACTGGGACAGACGGTCTGAGACAGACAGACAGAGACAGACGGACAGAGACAGACGGACAGAGACAGACGGACAGAGACAGACGGACAGAGACAGACGGACTGAGACAGTCGGGGTGAGACTGACGGGCTGAGACAGACGGTCTGAGACAGACGGTCTGAGACAGACGGTATGAGACAGAAGTACTGAGACAGACGGTCTGAGACAGACGGTCTGAGACAGACGGTCTGAGACAGACGGTCTGAGACAGACGGTCTGAGACAGACGGTCTGAGATAGACGGTCTGACAGAGACGGGCTGAGACCGACGGGCTTAGACAGACGTACTGGGAGAGACGGTCTGAGACAGACGGACAGAGACCGACGGTCTGAGACAGACGGTCTGAGACAGTTGGGGTGAGACTGACGGGCTGAGACAGACGGTCTGAGACAGACGGTCTGAGACAGACGGTCTGAGACAGACGGTCTGAGACAGACGGTCTGAGACAGACGGTCTGAGACAGACGGTCTGAGACAGACGGTCTGAGACAGACGGTCTGAGACAGACGGTCTGAGACAGACGGTCTGAGACAGACGGTCTGAGACAGACGGGCTTAGACAGACGTACTGGGACAGAGGGTCTTAGACAGACCGCCAGGGACAGCCGGTCTGAGACAGACGGACTGAGACAGACGGGCTGAAACCGAGGTTCAGAGAACGACGTTCAAACACAGAGAGACAGCGGCAGACGGTCTGAGACAGACGGGCTGAGACAAACGGTCTGCGACAGACGGTCTGAGACAGACGGACAGAGACAGACGGACAGAGACAGACGGTCTGAGACAGACGGTCTGAGACAGACGGTCTGAGACAGACGGTCTGAGACAGACGGTCTGAGACAGACGGTCTGAGACAGACGGTCTGAGACAGACGGTCTGAGACAGACGGTCTGAGACAGACGGTCTGAGACAGACGGTCTGAGACAGACGGTCTGAGACAGACGGTCTGAGACAGACGGTCTGCGATAGACGGTCTGAGAGAGACGGGCAGAGACGGACAGGCTTAGACAGACGTACTGGGACAGACGGTCTGAGACAGACGGACAGAGACCGACGGTCTGAGACAGACGGTGCGAGACAGACGGTCTGAGACAGAGGGTCTGAGACAGACGGTCTCAGACAGACGGTCTGAGACAGACAGACAGAGACAGACGGACAGAGACAGACGGACAGAGACAGACGGACAGAGACAGACGGACAGAGACAGACGGACAGAGACAGACGGACTGAGACAGTCGGGGTGAGACTGACGGGCTGAGACAGACGGTCTGAGACAGACGGTATGAGACAGAAGTACTGAGACAGACGGTCTGAGACAGACGGTCTGAGACAGACGGTCTGAGACAGACGGTCTGAGACAGACGGTCTGAGACAGACGGTCTGAGACAGACGGTCTGAGACAGACGGTCTGAGACAGACGATCTGAGATAGACGGTCTGACAGAGACGGGCTGAGACCGACGGGCTTAGACAGACGTACTGGGAGAGACGGTCTGAGACAGACGGACAGAGACCGACGGTCTGAGACAGACGGTCTGAGACAGACGGTCTGAGTCAGACGGTCTGAGACAGACGGTCTGAGACAGTTGGGCTGAGACTCACGGGCTGAGACAGACGGTCTGAGACAGACGGTCTGAGACAACGGGCTGAGACAGACGGTCTGAGACAGACGGTCTGAGACAGACGGTCTGAGACAGACGGGCTTAGACAGACGTACTGGGACAGAGGGTCTTAGACAGACCGCCAGGGACAGCCGGTCTGAGACAGACGGTCTGAGACAGACGGTCTGAGACAGACGGTCTGAGACAGACGGTCTGAGACAGACGGTCTGAGACAGACGGTCTGAGACAGACGGTCTGAGACAGACGGTCTGAGACAGACGGTCTGAGACAGACGGTCTGAGACAGACGGTCTGAGACAGACGGTCTGAGAGAGACGGGCAGAGACAGACGGTCTGAGACAGACGGTCTGAGACAGACGGTCTGAGACAGACGGTCTGAGACAGACGGTCTGAGACAGACGGTCTGCGATAGACGGTCTGAGAGAGACGGGCAGAGACGGACAGGCTTAGACAGACGTACTGGGACAGACGGTCTGAGACAGACGGACAGAGACCGACGGTCTGAGACAGACGGTGCGAGACAGACGGTCTGAGACAGAGGGTCTGAGACAGACGGTCTCAGACAGACGGTCTGAGACAGACGGGCTTAGACAGACGTACTGGGACAGACGGTCTGAGACAGACAGACAGAGACAGACGGACAGAGACAGACGGACAGAGACAGACGGACAGAGACAGACGGACTGAGACAGTCGGGGAGAGACTGACGGGCTGAGACAGACGGTCTGAGACAGACGGTCTGAGACAGACGGTCTGATACAGACGGTCTGAGACAGACGGTCTGAGACAGACGGTCTGAGACAGACGGTCTGAGACAGACGGTCTGAGACAGACGGTATGAGACAGAAGTACTGAGACAGACGGTCTGAGACAGACGGTCTGAGACAGACGGTCTGAGACAGACGGTCTGAGACAGACGGTCTGAGACAGACGGTCTGCGACAGACGGTCTGAGACAGACGGTATGAGAAAGACAGGCTGAGTCCGATGTTTATAGACAGTCGGTATGAGACAGAAGTACTGAGACAGACGGTCTGAGATAGATGGTCTGTGACAGACGGTATGAGAAAGACAGGCTGAGTCCGACGTTCATAGACAGTCGGTATGAGACAGACGGTCTGAGACAGACGGTCTGAGACAGACGGTCTGAGACAGACGGTCTGAGACAGACGGTCTGAGACAGACGGTACGAGAAAGACAGGCTGAGTCCGACGTTCATAGACAGTCGGTATGAGACAGAGGTACTGAGACAGATGGTCTGAGACAGACGGTCTGAGGCAGACGGTCTGAGACAGACGGTCTGAGACAGACGGTCTGAGACAGACGGTCTGCGATAGAAGGTCTGAGAGAGACGGGCAGAGACCGACAGGCTTAGACAGACGTACTGGGGCAGACGGTCTGAGACAGACGGACAGAGACCGACGGTCTGAGACAGACGGTCCGAGACAGACGGTCTGAGACAGAGGGTCTGAGACAGACGGTCTCAGACAGACGGTCTGAGACAGACGGGCTTAGACAGACGTACTGGGACAGACGGTCTGAGACAGACAGACAGAGACAGACGGACAGAGACAGACGGACAGAGACAGACGGACAGAGACAGACGGACAGAGACAGACGGACAGAGACAGACGGACTGAGACAGTCGGGGTGAGACTGACGGGCTGAGACAGACGGTCTGAGACAGACGGTCTGAGACAGACGGTCTGATACAGACGGTCTGAGACAGACGGTCTGAGACAGACGGTATGAGACAGAAGTACTGAGACAGACGGTCTGAGACAGACGGTCTGAGACAGACGGTCTGAGACAGACGGTCTGAGACAGACGGTCTGAGACAGACGGTCTGAGATAGACGGTCTAACAGAGACGGGCTGAGACCGACGGGCTTAGACAGACGTACTGGGAGAGACGGTCTGAGACAGACGGACAGGGACCGACGGTCTGAGACAGACGGTCTGAGACAGTTGGGGTGAGACTGACGGGCTGAGACAGACGGTCTGAGACAGACGGTCTGAGACAGACGGTCTGAGACAGACGGTCTGAGACAGACGGTCTGAGACAGACGGTCTGAGACAGACGGGCTTAGACAGACGTACTGGGACAGAGGGTCTTAGACAGACCGCCAAGGACAGCCGGTCTGAGACAGACGGACTGAGACAGACGGGCTGAAACCGAGGTTCAGAGAACGACGTTCAAACACAGAGGGACAGCGGCAGACGGTCTGAGACAGACGGTCTGAGACAGACGGTATGAGACAGAAGTACTGAGACAGACGGTCTGAGACAGACGGTCTGAGACAGACGGTCTGAGACAGACGGTCTGAGACAGACGGTCTGAGACAGACGGTCTGAGACAGACGGTCTGAGACAGACGGTCTGAGACAGACGGTCTGAGACAGACGATCTGAGATAGACGGTCTGACAGAGACGGGCTGAGACCGACGGGCTTAGACAGACGTACTGGGAGAGACGGTCTGAGACAGACGGACAGAGACCGACGGTCTGAGACAGACGGTCTGAGACAGTTGGGGTGAGACTGACGGACTGAGACAGACGGTCTGAGACAGACGGTCTGAGACAACGGGCTGAGACAGACGGTCTGAGACAGACGGTCTGAGACAGACGGTCTGAGACAGACGGGCTTAGACAGACGTACTGGGACAGAGGGTCTTAGACAGACCGCCAGGGACAGCCGGTCTGAGACTGACGGACTGAGACAGACGGGCTGAAACCGAGGTTCAGAGAACGACGTTCAAACACAGATGGACAGCGGCAGACGGTCTGAGACAGACGGTCTGAGACAGTCGGGGTGAGACTGACTGTCTGAGACAGACGGTCTGCGACAGACGGTCTGCGACAGACGGTCTGAGACAGACGGTCTGCGACAGACGGTCTGCGACAGACGGTCTGAGACAGACGGTATGAGAAAGACAGGCTGAGTCCGATGTTTATAGACTGTCGGTATGAGACAGAAGTACTGAGACAGACGGTCTGAGATAGATGGTCTGTGACAGACGGTATGAGAAAGACAGGCTGAGTCCGACGTTCATAGACAGTCGGTATGAGACAGACGGTCTGAGACAGACGGTCTGAGACAGACGGTCTGAGACAGACGGTCTGAGACAGACGGTCTGAGACAGACGGTCTGCGATAGACGGTCTGAGAGAGACGGGCAGAGACCGACAGGCTTAGACAGACGTACTGGGACAGACGGTCTGAGACAGACGGACAGAGACCGACGGTCTGAGACAGACGGTCCGAGACAGACGGTCTGAGACAGAGGGTCTGAGACAGACGGTCTCAGACAGACGGTCTGAGACAGACGGGCTTAGACAGACGTACTGGGACAGACGGTCTGAGACAGACAGACAGAGACAGACGGACAGAGACAGACGGACAGAGACAGACGGACAGAGACAGACGGACAGAGACAGACGGACTGAGACAGTCGGGGTGAGACTGACGGGCTGAGACAGACGGTCTGAGACAGACGGTCTGAGACAGACGGTATGAGACAGAAGTACTGAGACAGACGGTCTGAGACAGACGGTCTGAGACAGACGGTCTGAGACAGACGGTCTGAGACAGACGGTCTGAGACAGACGGTCTGAGATAGACGGTCTGACAGAGACGGGCTGAGACCGACGGGCTTAGACAGACGTACTGGGAGAGACGGTCTGAGACAGACGGACAGAGACCGACGGTCTGAGACAGACGGTCTGAGACAGTTGGGGTGAGACTGACGGGCTGAGACAGACGGTCTGAGACAGACGGTCTGAGACAGACGGTCTGAGACAGACGGTCTGAGACAGACGGTCTGAGACAGACGGTCTGAGACAGACGGTCTGAGACAGACGGTCTGAGACAGACGGTCTGAGACAGACGGTCTGAGACAGACGGTCTGAGACAGACGGGCTTAGACAGACGTACTGGGACAGAGGGTCTTAGACAGACCGCCAGGGACAGCCGGTCTGAGACAGACGGACTGAGACAGACGGGCTGAAACCGAGGTTCAGAGAACGACGTTCAAACACAGAGGGACAGCGGCAGACGGTCTGAGACAGACGGGCTGAGACAAACGGTCTGCGACAGACGGTCTGAGACAGACGGACAGAGACAGACGGACAGAGACAGACGGACAGAGACAGACGGACAGAGACAGACGGACAGAGACAGACGGACAGAGACAGACGGACAGAGACAGACGGACAGAGACAGACGGACAGAGACAGACGGACAGAGACAGACGGACAGAGACAGACGGACAGGGACAGACGGACAGAGACAGACGGACAGAGACAGACGGACAGAGACAGACGGACAGAGACAGACGGACATAGACAGACGGACTGAGAGAGTCGGGGTGAGACTGACGGGCTGAGACAGACGGTCTGAGACAGACGGTCTGAGACAGAGGGTCTGAGACAGACGGTCTCAGACAGACGGTCGGAGACAGACGGTCTGAGATAGACGGTCTGAGACAGACGGTCTGAGACAGAGGGTCTGAGACAGACGGTCTCAGACAGACGGTCGGAAACAGACGGTCTGAGACAGACGGTCCGAGACAGACGGTCTGAGACAGACGGTCTGAGACAGACGGTCTGAGACAGACGGTCTGAGACAGACGGTATGAGAAAGACAGGCTGAGTGCGACGTTCATAGACAGTCGGTATGAGACAGAAGTACTGAGACAGTCGGTATGAGACAGACGGTCTGAGACAGACGGTCTGAGACAGACGGTCTGAGACAGACGGTCTGAGACAGACGGTCTGAGACAGACGGTCTGAGACAGACGGTCTGAGACAGACGGTCTGAGACAGGCGGTCTGAGACAGACGGTCTGAGACAGACGGTCTGAGACAGACGGTCTGAGACAGACGGTCTGAGACAGACGGTCTGAGACAGACGGTCTGAGATAGACGGTCTGAGAGAGACGGGCTGAGACCGACGGGCTTAGACAGACGTACTGGGACAGACGGTCTGAGACAGACGGACAGAGACCGACGGTCTGAGACAGACGGTCTGAGATAGACGGTCTGAGAGAGATGGGCTGAGACCGACGGGCTTAGACAGACGTACTGGGACAGACGGTCTGAGACAGACGGACAGAGACCGACGGTCTGAGACAGACGGTCTGAGACAGACGGTCAGAGACTGACGGTCTGAGACAGACGGTCTGAGACAGACGGTCTGAGACAGACGGTCTGAGACAGAGGGTCTGAGACAGACGGTCTCAGACAGACGGTCTGAGACAGACGGGCTTAGACAGACGTACTGGGACAGACGGTCTGAGACAGACTGACAGAGACAGACGGACAGAGACAGACGGACAGAGACAGACGGACAGAGACAGACGGACAGAGACAGACGGACAGAGACAGACGGACAGAGACAGACGGACAGAGACAGACGGACAGAGACAGACGGACAGAGACAGACGGACAGAGACAGACGGACAGAGACAGACGGACAGAGACAGACGGACAGAGACAGACGGTCTGAGACAGACGGTCCGAGACAGACGGTCTGAGACAGACGGTCTGAAACAGACGGTCTGAGACAGACGGTACGAGAAAGACAGGCTAAATCCGACGTTCATAGACAGTCGGTATGAGACAGAGGGTCTGAGACAGACGGTCTCAGACAGACGGTCGGAAACAGTCGGTATGAGACAGAAGTACTGAGACAGTCGGTATGAGACAGACGGTCTGAGACAGACGGTCTGAGACAGACGGTCTGAGACAGACGGTCTGAGACAGACGGTCTGAGACAGACGGTCTGAGACAGACGGTCTGAGACAGACGGTCTGAGACAGACGGTCTGAGACAGACGGTCTGAGACAGACGGTATGAGAAAGACGGTCTCAGACAGACGGTCGGAAACAGACGGTCTGAGACAGACGGTCTGAGACAGACGGTCTGAGACAGACGGTCTGAGACAGACGGTCTGAGACAGACGGTCTGAGATAGACGGTCTGAGAGAGACGGGCTGAGACCGACGGGCTTAGACAGACGTACTGGGACAGACGGTCTGAGACAGACGGACAGAGACCGACGGTCTGAGACAGACGGTCTGAGATAGATGGTCTGAGAGAGATGGGCTGAGACCGACGGGCTTAGACAGACGTACTGGACAGACGGTCTGAGACAGACGGACAGAGACCGACGGTCTGAGACAGACGGTCTGAGACAGACGGTCAGAGACAGACGGTCTGAGACAGACGGTCTGAGACAGACGGTCTGAGACAGAGGGTCTGAGACAGACGGTCTCAGGCAGACGGTCTGAGACAGACGGGCTTAGACAGACGTACTGGGACAGACGGTCTGAGACAGACGGACAGAGACAGACGGACAGAGACAGACGGACAGAGACAGACGGACAGAGACAGACGGACAGAGACAGACGGACAGAGACAGACGGACAGAGACAGACGGACAGAGACAGACGGACAGAGACAGACGGACAGAGACAGACGGACAGAGACAGACGGACAGAGACAGACGGACAGAGACAGAGGGGCTGAGACCGACGGGCTTAGACAGACGTACTGGGACAGACGGTCTGAGACAGACGGACAGAGACCGACGGTCTGAGACAGACGGTCTGAGATAGACGGTCTGAGAGAGATGGGCTGAGACCGACGGGCTTAGACAGACGTACTGGGACAGACGGTCTGAGACAGACGGACAGAGACAGACGGACAGAGACAGACGGTCTGAGACAGACGGTCTGAGACAGACGGTCTGAGACAGACGGTCTGAGACAGACGGTCTGAGACAGAGGGTCTGAGACAGACGGTCTCAGACAGACGGTCTGAGACAGACGGGCTTAGACAGACGTACTGGGACAGACGGTCTGAGACAGACTGACAGAGACAGACGGACAGAGACAGACGGACAGAGACAGACGGACAGAGACAGACGGACAGAGACAGACGGACAGAGACAGACGGACAGAGACAGACGGACAGAGACAGACGGACAGAGACAGACGGACAGAGACAGACGGACATAGACAGACGGACTGAGACAGTCGGGGTGAGACTGACGGGCTGAGACAGACGGTCTGAGACAGACGGTCTGAGACAGACGGTCTGAGCCAGACGGTCTGAGACAGACGGTCTGAGACAGACGGTCTGAGACAGAGGGTCTGAGACAGACGGTCTCAGACAGACGGTCGGAGACAGACGGTCTGAGAGAGACGGGCTGAGACCGACGGGCTTAGACAGACGTACTGGGACAGACGGTCTGAGACAGACGGACAGAGACCGACGGTCTGAGACAGACGGTCTGAGATAGACGGTCTGAGAGAGATGGGCTGAGACCGACGGGCTTAGACAGACGTACTGGACAGACGGTCTGAGACAGACGGACAGAGACCGACGGTCTGAGACAGACGGTCTGAGACAGACGGTCAGAGACAGACGGTCTGAGACAGACGGTCTGAGACAGACGGTCTGAGACAGAGGGTCTGAGACAGACGGTCTCAGGCAGACGGTCTGAGACAGACGGGCTTAGACAGACGTACTGGGACAGACGGTCTGAGACAGACGGACAGAGACAGACGGACAGAGACAGACGGACAGAGACAGACGGACAGAGACAGACGGACAGAGACAGACGGACAGAGACAGACGGACAGAGACAGACGGACAGAGACAGACGGACAGAGACAGACGGACAGAGACAGACGGACATAGACAGACGGACTGAGACAGTCGGGGTGAGACTGACGGGCTGAGACAGACGGTCTGAGACAGACGGTCTGAGACAGACGGTCTGAGCCAGACGGTCTGAGACAGACGGTCTGAGACAGACGGTCTGAGACAGAGGGTCTGAGACAGACGGTCTCAGACAGACGGTCGGAGACAGACGGTCTGAGAGAGACGGGCTGAGACCGACGGGCTTAGACAGACGTACTGGGACAGACGGTCTGAGACAGACGGACAGAGACCGACGGTCTGAGACAGACGGTCTGAGATAGACGGTCTGAGAGAGATGGGCTGAGACCGACGGGCTTAGACAGACGTACTGGACAGACGGTCTGAGACAGACGGACAGAGACCGACGGTCTGAGACAGACGGTCTGAGACAGACGGTCAGAGACAGACGGTCTGAGACAGACGGTCTGAGACAGACGGTCTGAGACAGAGGGTCTGAGACAGACGGTCTCAGGCAGACGGTCTGAGACAGACGGGCTTAGACAGACGTACTGGGACAGACGGTCTGAGACAGACGGACAGAGACAGACGGACAGAGACAGACGGACAGAGACAGACGGACAGAGACAGACGGACAGAGACAGACGGACAGAGACAGACGGACAGAGACAGACGGACAGAGACAGACGGACAGAGACAGACGGACAGAGACAGACGGACAGAGACAGACGGACAGAGACAGACGGACAGAGACAGACGGGCTGAGACCGACGGGCTTAGACAGACGTACTGGGACAGACGGTCTGAGACAGACGGACAGAGACCGACGGTCTGAGACAGACGGTCTGAGATAGACGGTCTGAGAGAGATGGGCTGAGACCGACGGGCTTAGACAGACGTACTGGGACAGACGGTCTGAGACAGACGGACAGAGACAGACGGACAGAGACAGACGGTCTGAGACAGACGGTCTGAGACAGACGGTCTGAGAGAGACGGTCTGAGACAGACGGTCTGAGACAGAGGGTCTGAGACGGACGGTCTCAGACAGACGGTCGGAGACAGACGGTCTGAGACACACGGTCTGAGACAGACGGGCTTAGACAGACGTACTGGGACAGACGGTCTGAGACAGACGGACAGAGACAGACGGACAGAGACAGACGGACAGAGACAGACGGACAGAGACAGACGGACAGAGACAGACGGACAGAGACAGACGGACAGAGACAGACGGACAGAGACAGACGGACAGAGACAGACGGACAGAGACAGACGGACAGAGACAGACGGACAGAGACAGACGGACAGAGACAGACGGACATAGACAGACGGACTGAGACAGTCGGGGTGCGACTGACGGGCTGAGACAGACGGTCTGAGACAGACGGTCTGAGACAGACGGTCTGAGACAGACGGTCTGAGACAGACAGTCTGAGACAGACGGTCTGAGACAGACGGTCTGAGACAGACGGTCTGAGACAGACGGTCTCAGACAGACGGTCGGAGACAGACGGTCTGAGACAGACGGTCTGAGACAGACGGTCTGAGACAGACGGTCTGAAACAGACGGTCGGAGACAGACGGTACGAGAAAGACAGGCTAAATCCGACGTTCATAGACAGTCGGTATGAGACAGCCGTACTGAGACAGACGGTCTGAGACAGACGGTCTGAGATAGACGGTCTGAGAGAGAAGGGCTGAGACCGACGGGCTTAGACAGACGTACTGGGACAGACGGTCTGAAACAGACGGTCTGAGACAGACGGTCTGAGACAGACGGTCAGAGACAGACGGTCTGAGACAGACGGTCTGAGAGAGACGGGCTGAGACAGACGGTCTGAGACAGACGGTCTGAGACAGACGGTCTGAGACAGACGGTCTGAGACAGACGGTCTGAGACAGAGGGTCTGAGACAGACGGTCTCAGACAGACGGTCGGAGACAGACGGTCTGAGACAGACGGTCTGAGGCAGACGGTCTGAGACAGACGGTCTGAGACAGACGGTCTGAGATAGACGGTCTGAGAGAGACGGGCTGAGACCGACGGGCTTAGACAGACGGACAGAGACAGACGGACATAGACAGACGGACTGAGACAGTCGGGGTGAGACTGACGGGCTGAGACAGACGGTCTGAGACAGACGGTCTGAGACAGACGGTCTGAGCCAGACGGTCTGAGACAGACGGTCTGAGACAGACGGTCTGAGACAGAGGGTCTGAGACAGACGGTCTCAGACAGACGGTCGGAGACAGACGGTCTGAGAGAGACGGGCTGAGACCGACGGGCTTAGACAGACGTACTGGGACAGACGGTCTGAGACAGACGGACAGAGACCGACGGTCTGAGACAGACGGTCTGAGATAGACGGTCTGAGAGAGATGGGCTGAGACCGACGGGCTTAGACAGACGTACTGGACAGACGGTCTGAGACAGACGGACAGAGACCGACGGTCTGAGACAGACGGTCTGAGACAGACGGTCAGAGACAGACGGTCTGAGACAGACGGTCTGAGACAGACGGTCTGAGACAGAGGGTCTGAGACAGACGGTCTCAGGCAGACGGTCTGAGACAGACGGGCTTAGACAGACGTACTGGGACAGACGGTCTGAGACAGACGGACAGAGACAGACGGACAGAGACAGACGGACAGAGACAGACGGACAGAGACAGACGGACAGAGACAGACGGACAGAGACAGACGGACAGAGACAGACGGACAGAGACAGACGGACAGAGACAGACGGACAGAGACAGACGGACAGAGACAGACGGACAGAGACAGACGGGCTGAGACCGACGGGCTTAGACAGACGTACTGGGACAGACGGTCTGAGACAGACGGACAGAGACCGACGGTCTGAGACAGACGGTCTGAGATAGACGGTCTGAGAGAGATGGGCTGAGACCGACGGGCTTAGACAGACGTACTGGGACAGACGGTCTGAGACAGACGGACAGAGACAGACGGACAGAGACAGACGGTCTGAGACAGACGGTCTGAGACAGACGGTCTGAGAGAGACGGTCTGAGACAGACGGTCTGAGACAGAGGGTCTGAGACGGACGGTCTCAGACAGACGGTCGGAGACAGACGGTCTGAGACACACGGTCTGAGACAGACGGGCTTAGACAGACGTACTGGGACAGACGGTCTGAGACAGACGGACAGAGACAGACGGACAGAGACAGACGGACAGAGACAGACGGACAGAGACAGACGGACAGAGACAGACGGACAGAGACAGACGGACAGAGACAGACGGACAGAGACAGACGGACAGAGACAGACGGACAGAGACAGACGGACAGAGACAGACGGACAGAGACAGACGGACAGAGACAGACGGACATAGACAGACGGACTGAGACAGTCGGGGTGCGACTGACGGGCTGAGACAGACGGTCTGAGACAGACGGTCTGAGACAGACGGTCTGAGACAGACGGTCTGAGATAGACGGTCTGAGAGAGATGGGCTGAGACCGACGGGCTTAGACAGACGTACTGGGACAGACGGTCTGAGACAGACGGACAGAGACAGACGGACAGAGACAGACGGACAGAGACAGACGGACAGAGACAGACGGACAGAGACAGACGGACAGAGACAGACGGACAGAGACAGACGGACAGAGACAGACGGACAGAGACAGACGGACAGAGACAGACGGACATAGACAGACGGACTGAGACAGTCGGGGTGAGACTGACGGGCTGAGACAGACGGTCTGAGACAGACGGTCTGAGACAGACGGTCTGAGACAGACGGTCTGAGACAGACGGTCTGCGAGAGACGGTCTGAGACAGACGGTCTGAGACAGAGGGTCTGAGACAGACGGTCTCAGACAGACGGTCGGAGACAGACGGTCTGAGACAGACGGTCTGAGACAGACGGTCTGAGACAGACGGGCTTAGAGACGTACTGGGACAGACGGTCTGAGACAGACGGACAGAGACAGACGGACAGAGACAGACGGACAGAGACAGACGGACAGAGACAGACGGACAGAGACAGACGGACAGAGACAGACGGACAGAGACAGACGGACAGAGACAGACGGACAGAGACAGACGGACAGAGACAGACGGACATAGACAGACGGACTGAGACAGTCGGGGTGAGACTGACGGGCTGAGACAGACGGTCTGAGACAGACGGTCTGAGCCAGACGGTCTCAGACAGACGGTCGGAAACAGACGGTCTGAGACAGACGGTCTGAGACAGACGGTCTGAGACAGACGGTCTGAGACAGACGGTCTGAGACAGACGGTCTGAGATAGACGGTCTGAGAGAGACGGGCTGAGACCGACGGGCTTAGACAGACGTACTGGGACAGACGGTCTGAGACAGACGGACAGAGACCGACGGTCTGAGACAGACGGTCTGAGACAGACGGTCTGAGACAGACGGTCTGAGACAGACGGTCTGAGACAGACGGGCTTAGACAGACGTACTGGGACAGACGGTCTGAGACAGACGGACAGAGACAGACGGACAGAGACAGACGGACAGAGACAGACGGACAGAGACAGACGGACAGAGACAGACGGTCTGAGATAGACGGTCTGAGAGAGATGGGCTGAGACCGACGGGCTTAGACAGACGTACTGGGACAGACGGTCTGAGACAGACGGACAGAGACCGACGGTCTGAGACAGACGGTCTGAGACAGACGGTCTGAGACAGACGGTCTGAGACAGACGGTCTGAGACAGACGGTCTGAGACAGACGGTCTGAGACAGACGGTCTGAGACAGAGGGTCTGAGACAGACGGTCTGAGACGGACGGTCTGAGACAGACGGTCTGAGACAGACGGTCTGAGATAGACGGTCTGAGAGAGATGGGCTGAGACCGACGGGCTTAGACAGACGTACTGGGACAGACGGTCTGAGACAGACGGACAGAGACAGACGGACAGAGACAGACGGACAGAGACAGACGGACAGAGACAGACGGACAGAGACAGACGGACAGAGACAGACGGACAGAGACAGACGGACAGAGACAGACGGACAGAGACAGACGGACAGAGACAGACGGACATAGACAGACGGACTGAGACAGTCGGGGTGAGACTGACGGGCTGAGACAGACGGTCTGAGACAGACGGTCTGAGACAGACGGTCTGAGACAGACGGTCTGAGACAGACGGTCTGCGAGAGACGGTCTGAGACAGACGGTCTGAGACAGAGGGTCTGAGACAGACGGTCTCAGACAGACGGTCGGAGACAGACGGTCTGAGACAGACGGTCTGAGCCAGACGGTCTCAGACAGACGGTCGGAAACAGACGGTCTGAGACAGACGGTCTGAGACAGACGGTCTGAGACAGACGGTCTGAGACAGACGGTCTGAGACAGACGGTCTGAGATAGACGGTCTGAGAGAGACGGGCTGAGACCGACGGGCTTAGACAGACGTACTGGGACAGACGGTCTGAGACAGACGGACAGAGACCGACGGTCTGAGACAGACGGTCTGAGACAGACGGTCTGAGACAGACGGTCTGAGACAGACGGTCTGAGACAGACGGGCTTAGACAGACGTACTGGGACAGACGGTCTGAGACAGACGGACAGAGACAGACGGACAGAGACAGACGGACAGAGACAGACGGACAGAGACAGACGGACAGAGACAGACGGTCTGAGATAGACGGTCTGAGAGAGATGGGCTGAGACCGACGGGCTTAGACAGACGTACTGGGACAGACGGTCTGAGACAGACGGACAGAGACCGACGGTCTGAGACAGACGGTCTGAGACAGACGGTCTGAGACAGACGGTCTGAGACAGACGGTCTGAGACAGACGGTCTGAGACAGACGGACAGAGACCGACGGTCTGAGACAGACGGTCTGAGATAGACGGTCTGAGAGAGATGGGCTGAGACCGACGGGCTTAGACAGACGTACTGGGACAGACGGTCTGAGACAGACGGACAGAGACAGACGGACAGAGACAGACGGACAGAGACAGACGGACAGAGACAGACGGACAGAGACAGACGGACAGAGACAGACGGACAGAGACAGACGGACAGAGACAGACGGACAGAGACAGACGGACAGAGACAGACGGACAGAGACAGACGGACATAGACAGACGGACTGAGACAGTCGGGGTGAGACTGACGGTCTGAGACAGACCGTCTGAGACAGACGGTCTGAGACAGACGGTCTGCGACAGACGGTCTGAGACAGACGGTCTGAGACAGAGGGTCTGAGACAGACGGTCTCAGACAGACGGTCGGAGACAGATGGTCTGAGACAGACGGTCTGAGACAGACGGGCTTAGACAGACGTACTGGGACAGACGGTCTGAGACAGACGGACAGAGACAGACGGACAGAGACAGACGGACAGAGACAGACGGACAGAGACAGACGGACAGAGACAGACGGACAGAGACAGACGGACAGAGACAGACGGACAGAGACAGACGGACAGAGACAGACGGACAGAGACAGACGGACATAGACAGACGGACTGAGACAGTCGGGGTGAGACTGACGGGCTGAGACAGACGGTCTGAGACAGACGGTCTGAGACAGAGGGTCTGAGACAGACGGTCTCAGACAGACGGTCGGAGACAGACGGTCTGAGACAGACGGTCTGAGACAGACGGTCCGAGACAGACTGTCTGAGACAGACGGTCTGAGACAGACGGTCTGAGCCAGACGGTCTCAGACAGACGGTCGGAAACAGACGGTCTGAGACAGACGGTCTGAGACAGACGGTCTGAGACAGACGGTCTGAGACAGACGGTCTGAGACAGACGGTCTGAGATAGACGGTCTGAGAGAGACGGGCTGAGACCGACGGGCTTAGACAGACGTACTGGGACAGACGGTCTGAGACAGACGGACAGAGACCGACGGTCTGAGACAGACGGTCTGAGACAGACGGTCTGAGACAGACGGTCTGAGACAGACGGTCTGAGACAGACGGGCTTAGACAGACGTACTGGGACAGACGGTCTGAGACAGACGGACAGAGACAGACGGACAGAGACAGACGGACAGAGACAGACGGACAGAGACAGACGGACAGAGACAGACGGTCTGAGATAGACGGTCTGAGAGAGATGGGCTGAGACCGACGGGCTTAGACAGACGTACTGGGACAGACGGTCTGAGACAGACGGACAGAGACCGACGGTCTGAGACAGACGGTCTGAGACAGACGGTCTGAGACAGACGGTCTGAGACAGACGGTCTGAGACAGACGGTCTGAGACAGACGGACAGAGACCGACGGTCTGAGACAGACGGTCTGAGATAGACGGTCTGAGAGAGATGGGCTGAGACCGACGGGCTTAGACAGACGTACTGGGACAGACGGTCTGAGACAGACGGACAGAGACAGACGGACAGAGACAGACGGACAGAGACAGACGGACAGAGACAGACGGACAGAGACAGACGGACAGAGACAGACGGACAGAGACAGACGGACAGAGACAGACGGACAGAGACAGACGGACAGAGACAGACGGACAGAGACAGACGGACAGAGACAGACGGACATAGACAGACGGACTGAGACAGTCGGGGTGAGACTGACGGTCTGAGACAGACCGTCTGAGACAGACGGTCTGAGACAGACGGTCTGCGACAGACGGTCTGAGACAGACGGTCTGAGACAGAGGGTCTGAGACAGACGGTCTCAGACAGACGGTCGGAGACAGATGGTCTGAGACAGACGGTCTGAGACAGACGGGCTTAGACAGACGTACTGGGACAGACGGTCTGAGACAGACGGACAGAGACAGACGGACAGAGACAGACGGACAGAGACAGACGGACAGAGACAGACGGACAGAGACAGACGGACAGAGACAGACGGACAGAGACAGACGGACAGAGACAGACGGACAGAGACAGACGGACAGAGACAGACGGACAGAGACAGACGGACAGAGACAGCCGGACAGAGACAGACGGACAGAGACAGACGGACAGAGACAGACGGACAGAGACAGACGGACAGAGACAGACGGACAGAGACAGACGGACAGAGACAGACGGACATAGACAGACGGACTGAGACAGTCGGGGTGAGACTGACGGGCTGAGACAGACGGTCTGAGACAGACGGTCTGAGACAGAGGGTCTGAGACAGACGGTCTCAGACAGACGGTCGGAGACAGACGGTCTGAGACAGACGGTCTGAGACAGACGGTCCGAGACAGACTGTCTGAGACAGACGGTCTGAAACAGACGGTCTGAGACAGACGGTACGAGAAAGACAGGCTAAATCCGACGTTCATAGACAGTCGGTATGAGACAGAGGGTCTGAGACAGACGGTCTCAGACAGACGGTCGGAAACAGTCGGTATGAGACAGAAGTACTGAGACAGTCGGTATGAGACAGACGGTCTGAGACAGACGGTCTGAGACAGACGGTCTGAGACAGACGGTCTGAGACAGACGGTCTGAGACAGACGGTCTGAGACAGACGGTCTGAGACAGACGGTCTGAGACAGACGGTCTGAGACAGACGGTCTGAGACAGACGGTCTGAGACAGACGGTCTGAGACAGACGGTCTGAGACAGACGGTCTGAGACAGACGGTCTGAGACAGACGGTCTGAGACAGACGGTCTGAGACAGACGGTATGAGAAAGACGGTCTCAGACAGACGGTCGGAAACAGACGGTCTGAGGCAGACGGTCTGAGACAGACGGTCTGAGACAGACGGTCTGAGACAGACGGTCTGAGACAGACGGTCTGAGACAGAGGGTCTGAGACAGACGGTCTCAAGCAGACGGGCTTAGACAGACGTACTGGGACAGACGGTCTGAGACAGACGGACAGAGACAGACGGACAGAGACAGACGGACAGAGACAGACGGACAGAGACAGACGGACAGAGACAGACGGACAGAGACAGACGGACAGAGACAGACGGACATAGACAGACGGACTGAGACAGTCGGGGTGAGACTGACGGTCTGAGACAGACGGTCTGAGACAGACGGTCTGAGACAGACGGTCTGCGACAGACGGTCTGAGACAGACGGTCTGAGACAGAGGGTCTGAGACAGACGGTCTCAGACAGACGGTCGGAGACAGACGGTCTGAGACAGACGGTCTGAGACAGACGGGCTTAGACAGACGTACTGGGACAGACGGTCTGAGACAGACGGACAGAGACAGACGGACAGAGACAGACGGACAGAGACAGACGGACAGAGACAGACGGACAGAGACAGACGGACAGAGACAGACGGAGAGAGACAGACGGACAGAGACAGACGGACAGAGACAGCCGGACAGAGACAGACGGACAGAGACAGACGGACAGAGACAGACGGACAGAGACAGACGGACAGAGACAGACGGACAGAGACAGACGGACATAGACAGACGGACATAGACAGACGGACTGAGACAGTCGGGGTGAGACTGACGGGCTGAGACAGACGGTCTGAGACAGACGGTCTGAGACAGACGGTCTGAGACAGACGGTCTGAGACAGACGGTCTGAGACAGACGGTCTGAGACAGACGGTCTGAGACAGACGGTCTGAGACAGACGGTCTGAGACAGACGGTCTGAGACAGACGGTCTGAGACAGACGGTCTGAGACAGACGGTCTGAGACAGACGGTCTGAGACAGACGGTCTGAGACAGACGGTCTGAGACAGACGGTATGAGAAAGACGGTCTCAGACAGACGGTCGGAAACAGACGGTCTGAGACAGACGGTCTGAGACAGACGGTCTGAGACAGACGGTCTGAGACAGACGGTCTGAGACAGACGGTCTGAGACAGAGGGTCTGAGACAGACGGTCTCAGGCAGACGGGCTTAGACAGACGTACTGGGACAGACGGTCTGAGACAGACGGACAGAGACAGACGGACAGAGACAGACGGACAGAGACAGACGGACAGAGACAGACGGACAGAGACAGACGGACAGAGACAGACGGACAGAGACAGACGGACAGAGACAGACGGGCTGAGACCGACGGGCTTAGACAGACGTACTGGGACAGACGGTCTGAGACAGACGGACAGAGACCGACGGTCTGAGACAGACGGTCTGAGATAGACGGTCTGAGAGAGATGGGCTGAGACCGACGGGCTTAGACAGACGTACTGGGACAGACGGTCTGAGACAGACGGACAGAGACAGACGGACAGAGACAGACGGACAGAGACAGACGGACAGAGACAGACGGACAGAGACAGACGGACAGAGACAGACGGACAGAGACAGACGGACAGAGACAGACGGACAGAGACAGACGGACATAGACAGACGGACTGAGACAGTCGGGGTGAGACTGACGGTCTGAGACAGACGGTCTGAGACAGACGGTCTGAGACAGACGGTCTGCGACAGACGGTCTGAGACAGACGGTCTGAGACAGAGGGTCTGAGACAGACGGTCTCAGACAGACGGTCGGAGACAGACGGTCTGAGACAGACGGTCTAAGACAGACGGGCTTAGACAGACGTACTGGGACAGACGGTCTGAGACAGACGGACAGAGACAGACGGACAGAGACAGACGGACAGAGACAGACGGACAGAGACAGACGGACAGAGACAGACGGACAGAGACAGACGGACAGAGACAGACGGACAGAGACAGACGGACAGAGACAGACGGACAGAGACAGCCGGACAGAGACAGACGGACAGAGACAGACGGACAGAGACAGACGGACAGAGACAGACGGACAGAGACAGACGGACAGAGACAGACGGACAGAGACAGACGGACATAGACAGACGGACTGAGACAGTCGGGGTGAGACTGACGGGCTGAGACAGACGGTCTGAGACAGACGGTCTGAGACAGAGGGTCTGAGACAGACGGTCTCAGACAGACGGTCGGAGACAGACGGTCTGAGACAGACGGTCTGAGACAGACGGTCCGAGACAGACTGTCTGAGACAGACGGTCTGAAACAGACGGTCTGAGACAGACGGTACGAGAAAGACAGGCTAAATCCGACGTTCATAGACAGTCGGTATGAGACAGAGGGTCTGAGACAGACGGTCTCAGACAGACGGTCGGAAACAGTCGGTATGAGACAGAAGTACTGAGACAGTCGGTATGAGACAGACGGTCTGAGACAGACGGTCTGAGACAGACGGTCTGAGACAGACGGTCTGAGACAGACGGTCTGAGACAGACGGTCTGAGACAGACGGTCTGAGACAGACGGTCTGAGACAGACGGTCTGAGACAGACGGTCTCAGACAGACGGTCTGAGACAGACGGTCTGAGACAGACGGTCTGAGACAGACGGTCTGAGACAGACGGTCTGAGACAGACGGTCTGAGACAGACGGTCTGAGACAGACGGTCTGAGACAGACGGTCTGAGATAGACGGTCTGAGAGAGATGGGCTGAGACCGACGGGCTTAGACAGACGTACTGGGACAGACGGTCTGAGACAGACGGACAGAGACAGACGGACAGAGACAGACGGACAGAGACAGACGGACAGAGACAGACGGAGAGAGACAGACGGACAGAGACAGACGGACAGAGACAGACGGACAGAGACAGACGGACAGAGACAGACGGACATAGACAGACGGACTGAGACAGTCGGGGTGAGACTGACGGTCTGCGACAGACGGTCTGAGACAGACGGTCTGAGACAGACGGTCTGCGACAGACGGTCTGAGACAGACGGTCTGAGACAGAGGGTCTGAGACAGACGGTCTCAGACAGACGGTCGGAGACAGACGGTCTGAGACAGACGGTCTAAGACAGACGGGCTTAGACAGACGTACTGGGACAGACGGTCTGAGACAGACGGACAGAGACAGACGGACAGAGACAGACGGACAGAGACAGACGGACAGAGACAGACGGACAGAGACAGACGGTCTGAGACAGACGGTCTGAGACAGACGGTCTGAGACAGACGGTCTGAGACAGACGGTCTGAGACAGACGGTCTGAGACAGACGGTATGAGAAAGACGGTCTCAGACAGACGGTCGGAAACAGACGGTCTGAGACAGACGGTCTGAGACAGACGGTCTGAGACAGACGGTCTGAGACAGACGGTCTGAGACAGACGGTCTGAGACAGAGGGTCTGAGACAGACGGTCTCAGGCAGACGGGCTTAGACAGACGTACTGGGACAGACGGTCTGAGACAGACGGACAGAGACAGACGGACAGAGACAGACGGACAGAGACAGACGGACAGAGACAGACGGACAGAGACAGACGGACAGAGACAGACGGACAGAGACAGACGGACAGAGACAGACGGACAGAGACAGACGGGCTGAGACCGACGGGCTTAGACAGACGTACTGGGACAGACGGTCTGAGACAGACGGACAGAGACCGACGGTCTGAGACAGACGGTCTGAGATAGACGGTCTGAGAGAGATGGGCTGAGACCGACGGGCTTAGACAGACGTACTGGGACAGACGGTCTGAGACAGACGGACAGAGACAGACGGACAGAGACAGACGGACAGAGACAGACGGACAGAGACAGACGGACAGAGACAGACGGACAGAGACAGACGGACAGAGACAGACGGACAGAGACAGACGGACAGAGACAGACGGACAGAGACAGACGGACATAGACAGACGGACTGAGACAGTCGGGGTGAGACTGACGGTCTGAGACAGACGGTCTGAGACAGACGGTCTGAGACAGACGGTCTGCGACAGACGGTCTGAGACAGACGGTCTGAGACAGAGGGTCTGAGACAGACGGTCTCAGACAGACGGTCGGAGACAGACGGTCTGAGACAGACGGTCTAAGACAGACGGGCTTAGACAGACGTACTGGGACAGACGGTCTGAGACAGACGGACAGAGACAGACGGACAGAGACAGACGGACAGAGACAGACGGACAGAGACAGACGGACAGAGACAGACGGACAGAGACAGACGGACAGAGACAGACGGACAGAGACAGACGGACAGAGACAGCCGGACAGAGACAGACGGACAGAGACAGACGGACAGAGACAGACGGACAGAGACAGACGGACAGAGACAGACGGACAGAGACAGACGGACAGAGACAGACGGACATAGACAGACGGACTGAGACAGTCGGGGTGAGACTGACGGGCTGAGACAGACGGTCTGAGACAGACGGTCTGAGACAGAGGGTCTGAGACAGACGGTCTCAGACAGACGGTCGGAGACAGACGGTCTGAGACAGACGGTCTGAGACAGACGGTCCGAGACAGACTGTCTGAGACAGACGGTCTGAAACAGACGGTCTGAGACAGACGGTACGAGAAAGACAGGCTAAATCCGACGTTCATAGACAGTCGGTATGAGACAGAGGGTCTGAGACAGACGGTCTCAGACAGACGGTCGGAAACAGTCGGTATGAGACAGAAGTACTGAGACAGTCGGTATGAGACAGACGGTCTGAGACAGACGGTCTGAGACAGACGGTCTGAGACAGACGGTCTGAGACAGACGGTCTGAGACAGACGGTCTGAGACAGACGGTCTGAGACAGACGGTCTGAGACAGACGGTCTCAGACAGACGGTCTGAGACAGACGGTCTGAGACAGACGGTCTGAGACAGACGGTCTGAGACAGACGGTCTGAGACAGACGGTCTGAGACAGACGGTCTGAGACAGACGGTCTGAGACAGACGGTCTGAGATAGACGGTCTGAGAGAGATGGGCTGAGACCGACGGGCTTAGACAGACGTACTGGGACAGACGGTCTGAGACAGACGGACAGAGACAGACGGACAGAGACAGACGGACAGAGACAGACGGACAGAGACAGACGGAGAGAGACAGACGGACAGAGACAGACGGACAGAGACAGACGGACAGAGACAGACGGACAGAGACAGACGGACATAGACAGACGGACTGAGACAGTCGGGGTGAGACTGACGGTCTGCGACAGACGGTCTGAGACAGACGGTCTGAGACAGACGGTCTGCGACAGACGGTCTGAGACAGACGGTCTGAGACAGAGGGTCTGAGACAGACGGTCTCAGACAGACGGTCGGAGACAGACGGTCTGAGACAGACGGTCTAAGACAGACGGGCTTAGACAGACGTACTGGGACAGACGGTCTGAGACAGACGGACAGAGACAGACGGACAGAGACAGACGGACAGAGACAGACGGACAGAGACAGACGGACAGAGACAGACGGACAGAGACAGACGGACAGAGACAGACGGACAGAGACAGACGGACAGAGACAGCCGGACAGAGACAGACGGACAGAGACAGACGGACAGAGACAGACGGACAGAGACAGACGGACAGAGACAGACGGACAGAGACAGACGGACAGAGACAGACGGACATAGACAGACGGACTGAGACAGTCGGGGTGAGACTGACGGGCTGAGACAGACGGTCTGAGACAGACGGTCTGAGACAGACGGTCTGAGACAGACGGTCTGAGACAGACGGTCTGAGACAGACGGTCTGAGACAGACGGTCTGAGACAGACGGTCTGAGACAGACGGTCTGAGACAGACGGTCTGAGACAGACGGTCTGAGACAGACGGTCTGAGACAGACGGTCTGAGACAGACGGTCTGAGACAGACGGTCTGAGACAGACGGTCTGAGACAGACGGTCTGAGACAGACGGTCTGAGACAGACGGTATGAGAAAGACGGTCTCAGACAGACGGTCGGAAACAGACGGTCTGAGACAGACGGTCTGAGACAGACGGTCTGAGACAGACGGTCTGAGACAGACGGTCTGAGACAGACGGTCTGAGACAGAGGGTCTGAGACAGACGGTCTCAGGCAGACGGGCTTAGACAGACGTACTGGGACAGACGGTCTGAGACAGACGGACAGAGACAGACGGACAGAGACAGACGGACAGAGACAGACGGACAGAGACAGACGGACAGAGACAGACGGACAGAGACAGACGGACAGAGACAGACGGGCTGAGACCGACGGGCTTAGACAGACGTACTGGGACAGACGGTCTGAGACAGACGGACAGAGACCGACGGTCTGAGACAGACGGTCTGAGATAGACGGTCTGAGAGAGATGGGCTGAGACCGACGGGCTTAGACAGACGTACTGGGACAGACGGTCTGAGACAGACGGACAGAGACAGACGGACAGAGACAGACGGACAGAGACAGACGGACAGAGACAGACGGACAGAGACAGACGGACAGAGACAGACGGACAGAGACAGACGGACAGAGACAGACGGACAGAGACAGACGGACATAGACAGACGGACTGAGACAGTCGGGGTGAGACTGACGGTCTGAGACAGACGGTCTGAGACAGACGGTCTGAGACAGACGGTCTGCGACAGACGGTCTGAGACAGACGGTCTGAGACAGAGGGTCTGAGACAGACGGTCTCAGACAGACGGTCGGAGACAGACGGTCTGAGACAGACGGTCTAAGACAGACGGGCTTAGACAGACGTACTGGGACAGACGGTCTGAGACAGACGGACAGAGACAGACGGACAGAGACAGACGGACAGAGACAGACGGACAGAGACAGACGGACAGAGACAGACGGACAGAGACAGACGGACAGAGACAGACGGACAGAGACAGACGGACAGAGACAGCCGGACAGAGACAGACGGACAGAGACAGACGGACAGAGACAGACGGACAGAGACAGACGGACAGAGACAGACGGACAGAGACAGACGGACAGAGACAGACGGACATAGACAGACGGACTGAGACAGTCGGGGTGAGACTGACGGGCTGAGACAGACGGTCTGAGACAGACGGTCTGAGACAGAGGGTCTGAGACAGACGGTCTCAGACAGACGGTCGGAGACAGACGGTCTGAGACAGACGGTCTGAGACAGACGGTCCGAGACAGACTGTCTGAGACAGACGGTCTGAAACAGACGGTCTGAGACAGACGGTACGAGAAAGACAGGCTAAATCCGACGTTCATAGACAGTCGGTATGAGACAGAGGGTCTGAGACAGACGGTCTCAGACAGACGGTCGGAAACAGTCGGTATGAGACAGAAGTACTGAGACAGTCGGTATGAGACAGACGGTCTGAGACAGACGGTCTGAGACAGACGGTCTGAGACAGACGGTCTGAGACAGACGGTCTGAGACAGACGGTCTGAGACAGACGGTCTGAGACAGACGGTCTGAGACAGACGGTCTGAGACAGACGGTCTCAGACAGACGGTCTGAGACAGACGGTCTGAGACAGACGGTCTGAGACAGACGGTCTGAGACAGACGGTCTGAGACAGACGGTCTGAGACAGACGGTCTGAGACAGACGGTCTGAGACAGACGGTCTGAGATAGACGGTCTGAGAGAGATGGGCTGAGACCGACGGGCTTAGACAGACGTACTGGGACAGACGGTCTGAGACAGACGGACAGAGACAGACGGACAGAGACAGACGGACAGAGACAGACGGACAGAGACAGACGGAGAGAGACAGACGGACAGAGACAGACGGACAGAGACAGACGGACAGAGACAGACGGACAGAGACAGACGGACATAGACAGACGGACTGAGACAGTCGGGGTGAGACTGACGGTCTGCGACAGACGGTCTGAGACAGACGGTCTGAGACAGACGGTCTGCGACAGACGGTCTGAGACAGACGGTCTGAGACAGAGGGTCTGAGACAGACGGTCTCAGACAGACGGTCGGAGACAGACGGTCTGAGACAGACGGTCTAAGACAGACGGGCTTAGACAGACGTACTGGGACAGACGGTCTGAGACAGACGGACAGAGACAGACGGACAGAGACAGACGGACAGAGACAGACGGACAGAGACAGACGGACAGAGACAGACGGACAGAGACAGACGGTCTGAGACAGACGGTCTGAGACAGACGGTCTGAGACAGACGGTCTGAGACAGACGGTATGAGAAAGACGGTCTCAGACAGACGGTCGGAAACAGACGGTCTGAGACAGACGGTCTGAGACAGACGGTCTGAGACAGACGGTCTGAGACAGACGGTCTGAGACAGACGGTCTGAGACAGAGGGTCTGAGACAGACGGTCTCAGGCAGACGGGCTTAGACAGACGTACTGGGACAGACGGTCTGAGACAGACGGACAGAGACAGACGGACAGAGACAGACGGACAGAGACAGACGGACAGAGACAGACGGACAGAGACAGACGGACAGAGACAGACGGACAGAGACAGACGGACAGAGACAGACGGGCTGAGACCGACGGGCTTAGACAGACGTACTGGGACAGACGGTCTGAGACAGACGGACAGAGACCGACGGTCTGAGACAGACGGTCTGAGATAGACGGTCTGAGAGAGATGGGCTGAGACCGACGGGCTTAGACAGACGTACTGGGACAGACGGTCTGAGACAGACGGACAGAGACAGACGGACAGAGACAGACGGACAGAGACAGACGGACAGAGACAGACGGACAGAGACAGACGGACAGAGACAGACGGACAGAGACAGACGGACAGAGACAGACGGACAGAGACAGACGGACATAGACAGACGGACTGAGACAGTCGGGGTGAGACTGACGGTCTGAGACAGACGGTCTGAGACAGACGGTCTGAGACAGACGGTCTGCGACAGACGGTCTGAGACAGACGGTCTGAGACAGAGGGTCTGAGACAGACGGTCTCAGACAGACGGTCGGAGACAGACGGTCTGAGACAGACGGTCTAAGACAGACGGGCTTAGACAGACGTACTGGGACAGACGGTCTGAGACAGACGGACAGAGACAGACGGACAGAGACAGACGGACAGAGACAGACGGACAGAGACAGACGGACAGAGACAGACGGACAGAGACAGACGGACAGAGACAGACGGACAGAGACAGACGGACAGAGACAGCCGGACAGAGACAGACGGACAGAGACAGACGGACAGAGACAGACGGACAGAGACAGACGGACAGAGACAGACGGACAGAGACAGACGGACAGAGACAGACGGACATAGACAGACGGACTGAGACAGTCGGGGTGAGACTGACGGGCTGAGACAGACGGTCTGAGACAGACGGTCTGAGACAGAGGGTCTGAGACAGACGGTCTCAGACAGACGGTCGGAGACAGACGGTCTGAGACAGACGGTCTGAGACAGACGGTCCGAGACAGACTGTCTGAGACAGACGGTCTGAAACAGACGGTCTGAGACAGACGGTACGAGAAAGACAGGCTAAATCCGACGTTCATAGACAGTCGGTATGAGACAGAGGGTCTGAGACAGACGGTCTCAGACAGACGGTCGGAAACAGTCGGTATGAGACAGAAGTACTGAGACAGTCGGTATGAGACAGACGGTCTGAGACAGACGGTCTGAGACAGACGGTCTGAGACAGACGGTCTGAGACAGACGGTCTGAGACAGACGGTCTGAGACAGACGGTCTGAGACAGACGGTCTGAGACAGACGGTCTGAGACAGACGGTCTCAGACAGACGGTCTGAGACAGACGGTCTGAGACAGACGGTCTGAGACAGACGGTCTGAGACAGACGGTCTGAGACAGACGGTCTGAGACAGACGGTCTGAGACAGACGGTCTGAGACAGACGGTCTGAGATAGACGGTCTGAGAGAGATGGGCTGAGACCGACGGGCTTAGACAGACGTACTGGGACAGACGGTCTGAGACAGACGGACAGAGACAGACGGACAGAGACAGACGGACAGAGACAGACGGACAGAGACAGACGGAGAGAGACAGACGGACAGAGACAGACGGACAGAGACAGACGGACAGAGACAGACGGACAGAGACAGACGGACATAGACAGACGGACTGAGACAGTCGGGGTGAGACTGACGGTCTGCGACAGACGGTCTGAGACAGACGGTCTGAGACAGACGGTCTGCGACAGACGGTCTGAGACAGACGGTCTGAGACAGAGGGTCTGAGACAGACGGTCTCAGACAGACGGTCGGAGACAGACGGTCTGAGACAGACGGTCTAAGACAGACGGGCTTAGACAGACGTACTGGGACAGACGGTCTGAGACAGACGGACAGAGACAGACGGACAGAGACAGACGGACAGAGACAGACGGACAGAGACAGACGGACAGAGACAGACGGACAGAGACAGACGGACAGAGACAGACGGACAGAGACAGACGGACAGAGACAGCCGGACAGAGACAGACGGACAGAGACAGACGGACAGAGACAGACGGACAGAGACAGACGGACAGAGACAGACGGACAGAGACAGACGGACAGAGACAGACGGACATAGACAGACGGACTGAGACAGTCGGGGTGAGACTGACGGGCTGAGACAGACGGTCTGAGACAGACGGTCTGAGACAGAGGGTCTGAGACAGACGGTCTCAGACAGACGGTCGGAGACAGACGGTCTGAGACAGACGGTCTGAGACAGACGGTCCGAGACAGACTGTCTGAGACAGACGGTCTGAAACAGACGGTCTGAGACAGACGGTACGAGAAAGACAGGCTAAATCCGACGTTCATAGACAGTCGGTATGAGACAGAGGGTCTGAGACAGACGGTCTCAGACAGACGGTCGGAAACAGTCGGTATGAGACAGAAGTACTGAGACAGTCGGTATGAGACAGACGGTCTGAGACAGACGGTCTGAGACAGACGGTCTGAGACAGACGGTCTGAGACAGACGGTCTGAGACAGACGGTCTGAGACAGACGGTCTGAGACAGACGGTCTGAGACAGACGGTCTGAGACAGACGGTCTGAGACAGACGGTCTCAGACAGACGGTCTGAGACAGACGGTCTGAGACAGACGGTCTGAGACAGACGGTCTGAGACAGACGGTCTGAGACAGACGGTATGAGAAAGACGGTCTCAGACAGACGGTCGGAAACAGACGGTCTGAGACAGACGGTCTGAGACAGACGGTCTGAGACAGACGGTCTGAGACAGAGGGTCTGAGACAGACGGTCTCAGGCAGACGGGCTTAGACAGACGTACTGGGACAGACGGTCTGAGACAGACGGACAGAGACAGACGGACAGAGACAGACGGACAGAGACAGACGGACAGAGACAGACGGACAGAGACAGACGGACAGAGACAGACGGACAGAGACAGACGGACAGAGACAGACGGACAGAGACAGACGGACAGAGACAGACGGACAGAGACAGACGGACAGAGACAGACGGGCTGAGACCGACGGGCTTAGACAGACGTACTGGGACAGACGGTCTGAGACAGACGGACAGAGACCGACGGTCTGAGACAGACGGTCTGAGATAGACGGTCTGAGAGAGATGGGCTGAGACCGACGGGCTTAGACAGACGTACTGGGATAGACGGTCTGAGACAGACGGACAGAGACAGACGGACAGAGACAGACGGACAGAGACAGACGGACAGAGACAGACGGACAGAGACAGACGGACAGAGACAGACGGACAGAGACAGATGGACAGAGACAGACGGACAGAGACAGACGGACAGAGACAGACGGACAGAGACAGACGGACAGAGACAGACGGACAGAGACAGACGGACAGAGACAGACGGACAGAGACAGACGGACAGAGACAGACGGACAGAGACAGACGGACAGAGACAGACGGACATAGACAGACGGACTGAGACAGTCGGGGTGAGACTGACGGTCTGAGACAGACGGTCTGAGACAGACGGTCTGAGACAGACGGTCTGCGACAGACGGTCTGAGACAGAGGGTCTGAGACAGACGGTCTCAGACAGACGGTCGGAGACAGACGGTCTGAGACAGACGGTCTGAGACAGACGGGCTTAGACAGACGTACTGGGACAGACGGTCTGAGACAGACGGACAGAGACAGACGGACAGAGACAGACGGACAGAGACAGACGGACAGAGACAGACGGACAGAGACAGACGGACAGAGACAGACGGACAGAGACAGACGGACAGAGACAGACGGACAGAGACACACGGACAGGGACAGACGGACAGAGACAGACGGACATAGACAGACGGACTGAGACAGTCGGGGTGAGACTGACGGGCTGAGACAGACGGTCTGAGACAGACGGTCTGAGACAGACGGTCTGAGACAGACGGTCTGAGACAGACGGTCTGAGACAGACGGTCTGAGACAGACGGTCTGAGACAGACGGTCTGAGACAGACGGTCTGAGACAGAGGGTCTGAGACAGACGGTCTCAGACAGACGGTCGGAGACAGACGGTCTGAGACAGACGGTCTGAGACAGACGGTCTGAGACAGACGGTCTGAGACAGACGGTCTCAAACAGACGGTCGGAGACAGACGGTACGAGAAAGACAGGCTAAATCCGACGTTCATAGACAGTCGGTATGAGACAGCCGTACTGAGACAGACGGTCTGAGACAGACGGTCTGAGATAGACGGTCTGAGAGAGAAGGGCTGAGACCGACGGGCTTAGACAGACGTACTGGGACAGACGGTCTGAAACAGACGGTCTGAGACAGACGGTCTGAGACAGACGGTCAGAGACAGACGGACAGAGACAGACGGACAGAGACAGACGGACAGAGACAGACGGACAGAGACAGACGGTCTGAGACAGACGGTCTGAGACAGACGGTCTGCGAGAGACGGTCTGAGACAGACGGTCTGAGACAGAGGGTCTGAGACAGACGGTCTCAGACAGACGGTCGGAGACAGACGGTCTGAGACAGACGGTCTGAGACAGACGGGCTTAGACAGACGTACTGGGACAGACGGTCTGAGACAGACGGACAGAGACAGAGGGACAGAGACAGACGGACAGAGACAGACGGACAGAGACAGACGGACAGAGACAGACGGACAGAGACAGACGGACAGAGACAGACGGACAGAGACAGACGGACAGAGACAGACGGACAGAGACAGACGGACAGAGACAGACGGACAGAGACAGACGGACAGAGACAGACGGACAGAGACAGACGGACAGAGACAGACGGACATAGACAGACGGACTGAGACAGTCGGGGTGAGACTGACGGGCTGAGACAGACGGTCTGAGACAGACGGTCTGAGACAGACGGTCTGAGACAGACGGTCTGAGACAGACGGTCTGAGACAGACGGTCTGAGACAGACGGTCTGAGACAGAGGGTCTGAGACAGACGGTCTCAGACAGACGGTCGGAGGCAGACGGTCTGAGACAGACGGTCTGAGACAGACGGTCTGAGACAGACGGTCTGAGACAGACGGTCTGAGATAGACGGTCTGAGAGAGATGGGCTGAGACCGACGGGCTTAGACAGACGTACTGGGACAGACGGTCTGAGACAGACGGACAGAGACAGACGGACAGAGACAGACGGACAGAGACAGACGGACAGAGACAGACGGACAGAGACAGACGGACAGAGACAGACGGACAGAGACAGACGGACAGAGACAGACGGACAGAGACAGACGGACATAGACAGACGGACTGAGACAGTCGGGGTGAGACTGATGGGCTGAGACAGACGGTCTGAGACAGACGGTCTGAGACAGACGGTCTGAGACAGACGGTCTGCGAGAGACGGTCTGAGACAGACGGTCTGAGACAGAGGGTCTGAGACAGACGGTCTCAGACAGACGGTCGGAGACAGACGGTCTGAGACAGACGGTCTGAGACAGACGGGCTTAGACAGACGTACTGGGACAGACGGTCTGAGACAGACGGACAGAGACAGAGGGACAGAGACAGACGGACAGAGACAGACGGACAGAGACAGACGGACAGAGACAGACGGACAGAGACAGACGGACAGAGACAGACGGACAGAGACAGACGGACAGAGACAGACGGACAGAGACAGACGGACAGAGACAGACGGACAGAGACAGACGGACAGAGACAGACGGACATAGACAGACGGACTGAGACAGTCGGGGTGAGACTGACGGGCTGAGACAGACGGTCTGAGACAGACGGTCTGAGACAGACGGTCTGAGACAGACGGTCTGAGACAGACGGTCTGAGACAGAGGGTCTGAGACAGACGGTCTCAGACAGACGGTCGGAGGCAGACGGTCTGAGACAGACGGTCTGAAACAGACGGTCTGAGACAGACGGTCTGAGACAGACGGTCAGAGACAGACGGACAGAGACAGACGGACAGAGACAGACGGACAGAGACAGACGGACAGAGACAGACGGTCTGAGACAGACGGTCTGAGACAGACGGTCTGCGAGAGACGGTCTGAGACAGACGGTCTGAGACAGAGGGTCTGAGACAGACGGTCTCAGACAGACGGTCGGAGACAGACGGTCTGAGACAGACGGTCTGAGACAGACGGGCTTAGACAGACGTACTGGGACAGACGGTCTGAGACAGACGGACAGAGACAGAGGGACAGAGACAGACGGACAGAGACAGACGGACAGAGACAGACGGACAGAGACAGACGGACAGAGACAGACGGACAGAGACAGACGGACAGAGACAGACGGACAGAGACAGACGGACAGAGACAGACGGACAGAGACAGACGGACAGAGACAGACGGACAGAGACAGACGGACATAGACAGACGGACTGAGACAGTCGGGGTGAGACTGACGGGCTGAGACAGACGGTCTCAAACAGACGGTCGGAGACAGACGGTCTGAGACAGACGGTCTGAGACAGACGGTCTGAGACAGACGGTCTGAGACAGACGGTCTGAGACAGAGGGTCTGAGACAGACGGTCTCAGACAGACGGTCGGAGGCAGACGGTCTGAGACAGACGGTCTGAGACAGACGGTCTGAGACAGACGGTCTGAGACAGACGGTCTGAGATAGACGGTCTGAGAGAGATGGGCTGAGACCGACGGGCTTAGACAGACGTACTGGGACAGACGGTCTGAGACAGACGGACAGAGACAGACGGACAGAGACAGACGGACAGAGACAGACGGACAGAGACAGACGGACAGAGACAGACGGACAGAGACAGACGGACAGAGACAGACGGACAGAGACAGACGGACAGAGACAGACGGACAGAGACAGACGGTCTGAGACAGACGGTCTGAGACAGACGGTCTGAGACAGAGGGTCTGAGACAGACGGTCTCAGACAGACGGTCGGAGGCAGACGGTCTGAGACAGACGGTCTGAGACAGACGGTCTGAGACAGACGGTCTGAGACAGACGGTCTGAAACAGACGGTCGGAGACAGACGGTACGAGAAAGACAGGCTAAATCCGACGTTCATAGACAGTCGGTATGAGACAGCCGTACTGAGACAGACGGTCTGAGACAGACGGTCTGAGATAGACGGTCTGAGAGAGAAGGGCTGAGACCGACGGGCTTAGACAGACGTACTGGGACAGACGGTCTGAAACAGACGGTCTGAGACAGACGGTCTGAGACAGACGGTCAGAGACAGACGGTCTGAGACAGACGGTCTGAGAGAGACGGGCTGAGACAGACGGTCTGAGACAGACGGTCTGAGACAGACGGTCTGAGACAGACGGTCTGAGACAGAGGGTCTGAGACAGACGGTCTCAGACAGACGGTCGGAGACAGACGGTCTGAGACAGACGGTCTGAGGCAGACGGTCTGAGACAGACGGTCTGAGACGGACGGTCTGAGACAGACGGTCTGAGACAGACGGTCTGAGATAGACGGTCTGAGAGAGATGGGCTGAGACCGACGGGCTTAGACAGACGTACTGGGACAGACGGTCTGAGACAGACGGACAGAGACAGACGGACAGAGACAGACGGACAGAGACAGACGGACAGAGACAGACGGACAGAGACAGACGGACAGAGACAGACGGACAGAGACAGACGGACAGAGACAGACGGACAGAGACAGACGGACAGAGACAGACGGACATAGACAGACGGACTGAGACAGTCGGGGTGAGACTGACGGGCTGAGACAGACGGTCTGAGACAGACGGTCTGAGACAGACGGTCTGAGACAGACGGTCTGAGACAGACGGTCTGAGACAGACGGTCTGCGAGAGACGGTCTGAGACAGACGGTCTGAGACAGAGGGTCTGAGACAGACGGTCGGAGACAGACGGTCTGAGACAGACGGTCTGAGACAGACGGTCTGAGACAGACGGGCTTAGACAGACGTACTGGGACAGACGGTCTGAGACAGACGGACAGAGACAGACGGACAGAGACAGACGGATAGAGACAGACGGACAGAGACAGACGGACAGAGACAGACGGACAGAGACAGACGGACAGAGACAGACGGACAGAGACAGACGGACAGAGACAGACGGACAGAGACAGACGGACATAGACAGACGGACTGAGAGAGTCGGGGTGAGACTGACGGGCTGAGACAGACGGTCTGAGACAGACGGTCTGAGCCAGACGGTCTGAGACAGACGGTCTGAGACAGACGGTCTGAGACAGAGGGTCTGAGACAGACGGTCTCAGACAGACGGTCGGAGACAGTCGGTCTGAGACAGACGGTCTGAGACAGACGGTCCGAGACAGACGGTCTGAGACAGACGGTCTGAAACAGACGGTCTGAGACAGACGGTACGAGAAAGACAGGCTAAATCCGACGTTCATAGACAGTCGGTATGAGACAGAGGGTCTGAGACACACGGTCTCAGACAGACGGTCGGAAACAGTCGGTATGAGACAGAAGTACTGAGACAGTCGGTATGAGACAGACGGGCTGAGACAGACGGTCTGAGACAGACGGTCTGAGACAGACGGTCTGAGACAGACGGTCTGAGACAGACGGTCTGAGACAGACGGTCTGAGACAGACGGTCTGAGACAGACGGTCTGAGACAGTCGGGGTGAGACTGACGGGCTGAGACAGACGGTCTGAGACAGACGGTCTGAGACAGACGGTCTGAGACAGACGGTCTGAGACAGACGGTCTGAGACAGACGGTCTGAGACAGAGGGTCTGAGACAGACGGTCTCAGACAGACGGTCGGAGGCAGACGGTCTGAGACAGACGGTCTGAGACAGACGGTCTGAGACAGACGGTCTGAAACAGACGGTCGGAGACAGACGGTACGAGAAAGACAGGCTAAATCCGACGTTCATAGACAGTCGGTATGAGACAGCCGTACTGAGACAGACGGTCTGAGACAGACGGTCTGAGATAGACGGTCTGAGAGAGAAGGGCTGAGACCGACGGGCTTAGACAGACGTACTGGGACAGACGGTCTGAAACAGACGGTCTGAGATAGACGGTCTGAGACAGACGGTCAGAGACAGACGGTCTGAGACAGACGGTCTGAGAGAGACGGGCTGAGACAGACGGTCTGAGACAGACGGTCTGAGACAGACGGTCTGAGACAGACGGTCTGAGACAGAGGGTCTGAGACAGACGGTCTCAGACAGACGGTCGGAGACAGACGGTCTGAGACAGACGGTCTGAGGCAGACGGTCTGAGACAGACGGTCTGAGACGGACGGTCTGAGACAGACGGTCTGAGACAGACGGTCTGAGATAGACGGTCTGAGAGAGATGGGCTGAGACCGACGGGCTTAGACAGACGTACTGGGACAGACGGTCTGAGACAGACGGACAGAGACCGACGGTCTGAGACACACGGTCTGAGATAGACGGTCTGAGAGAGATGGGCTGAGACCGACGGGCTTAGACAGACGTACTGGGACAGACGGTCTGAGACAGACGGACAGAGACCGACGGTCTGAGACAGACGGTCTGAGACAGACGGTCAGAGACAGACGGTCTGAGACAGACGGTCTGAGACAGACGGTCTGAGACAGAGGGTCTGAGACAGACGGTCTCAGGCAGACGGGCTTAGACAGACGTACTGGGACAGACGGTCTGAGACAGACGGACAGAGACAGACGGACAGAGACAGACGGACAGAGACAGACGGACAGAGACAGACGGACAGAGACAGACGGACAGAGACAGACGGACAGAGACAGACGGACAGAGACAGACGGACAGAGACAGACGGACAGAGACAGACGGACAGAGACAGACGGACAGAGACAGACGGACAGAGACAGACGGGCTGAGACCGACGGGCTTAGACAGACGTACTGGGACAGACGGTCTGAGACAGACGGACAGAGACCGACGGTCTGAGACAGACGGTCTGAGATAGACGCTCTGAGAGAGATGGGCTGAGACCGACGGGCTTAGACAGACGTACTGGGACAGACGGTCTGAGACAGACGGTCTGAGACAGACGGGCTTAGACAGACGTACTGGGACAGACGGTCTGAGACAGACGGACAGAGACAGACGGACAGAGACAGACGGACAGAGACAGACGGACAGAGACAGACGGACAGAGACAGACGGACAGAGACAGACGGACAGAGACAGACGGACAGAGACAGACGGACAGAGACAGACGTACAGAGACAGACGGACAGAGACAGACGGACAGAGACGGACGGACAGAGACAGACGGACAGAGACAGACGGACAGAGACAGACGGACATAGACAGACGGACTGAGACAGTCGGGGTGAGACTGACGGGCTGAGACAGACGGTCTGAGACAGACGGTCTGAGACAGACGGTCTGAGACAGACGGTCTGCGAGAGACGGTCTGAGACAGACGGTCTGAGACAGAGGGTCTGAGACAGACGGTCTCAGACAGACGGTCGGAGACAGACGGTCTGAGACAGACGGTCTGAGACAGACGGGCTTAGACAGACGTACTGGGACAGACGGTCTGAGACAGACGGACAGAGACAGAGGGACAGAGACAGACGGACAGAGACAGACGGACAGAGACAGACGGACAGAGACAGACGGACAGAGACAGACGGACAGAGACAGACGGACAGAGACAGACGGACAGAGACAGACGGACAGAGACAGACGGACAGAGACAGACGGACAGAGACAGACGGACATAGACAGACGGACTGAGACAGTCGGGGTGAGACTGACGGGCTGAGACAGACGGTCTGAGACAGACGGTCAGAGACAGACGGTCTGAGACAGACGGTCTGAGACAGACGGTCTGAGACAGAGGGTCTGAGACAGACGGTCTCAGGCAGACGGGCTTAGACAGACGTACTGGGACAGACGGTCTGAGACAGACGGACAGAGACAGACGGACAGAGACAGACGGACAGAGACAGACGGACAGAGACAGACGGACAGAGACAGACGGACAGAGACAGACGGACAGAGACAGACGGACAGAGACAGACGGACAGAGACAGACGGACAGAGACAGACGGACAGAGACAGACGGACAGAGACAGACGGACAGAGACAGACGGGCTGAGACCGACGGGCTTAGACAGACGTACTGGGACAGACGGTCTGAGACAGACGGACAGAGACCGACGGTCTGAGACAGACGGTCTGAGATAGACGCTCTGAGAGAGATGGGCTGAGACCGACGGGCTTAGACAGACGTACTGGGACAGACGGTCTGAGACAGACGGTCTGAGACAGACGGGCTTAGACAGACGTACTGGGACAGACGGTCTGAGACAGACGGACAGAGACAGACGGACAGAGACAGACGGACAGAGACAGACGGACAGAGACAGACGGACAGAGACAGACGGACAGAGACAGACGGACAGAGACAGACGGACAGAGACAGACGGACAGAGACAGACGGACAGAGACAGACGGACAGAGACAGACGTACAGAGACAGACGGACAGAGACAGACGGACAGAGACGGACGGACAGAGACGGACGGACAGAGACAGACGGACAGAGACAGACGGACATAGACAGACGGACTGAGACAGTCGGGGTGAGACTGACGGGCTGAGACAGACGGTCTGAGACAGACGGTCTGAGACAGACGGTCTGAGACAGACGGTCTGAGACAGACGGTCTGAGACAGACGGTCTGAGACAGACGGTCTGAGACAGACGGTCTGAGACAGAGGGTCTGAGACAGACGGTCTCAGACAGACGGTCGGAGACAGACGGTCTGAGACAGACGGTCTGAGACAGACGGTCTGAGACAGACGGTCTGAGACAGACGGTCTGAGACAGACGGTCTGAAACAGACGGTCGGAGACAGACGGTCTGAGACAGACGGTCTGAGATAGACGGTCTGAGAGAGATGGGCTGAGACCGACGGGCTTAGACAGACGTACTCGGACAGACGGTCTGAGACAGACGGACAGAGACAGACGGACAGAGACAGACGGACAGAGACAGACGGACAGAGACAGACGGACAGAGACAGACCGACAGAGACAGACGGACAGAGACAGACGGACAGAGACAGACGGACATAGACAGACGGACTGAGACAGTCGGGGTGAGACTGACGGGCTGAGACAGACGGTCTGAGGCAGACGGTCTGAGACAGACGGTCTGAGACGGACGGTCTGAGACAGACGGTCTGAGACAGACGGTCTGAGATAGACGGTCTGAGAGAGATGGGCTGAGACCGACGGGCTTAGACAGACGTACTGGGACAGACGGTCTGAGACAGACGGACAGAGACAGACGGACAGAGACAGACGGACAGAGACAGACGGACAGAGACAGACGGACAGAGACAGACGGACAGAGACAGACGGACAGAGACAGACGGACAGAGACAGACGGACAGAGACAGACGGACAGAGACAGACGGACATAGACAGACGGACTGAGACAGTCGGGGTGAGACTGACGGGCTGAGACAGACGGTCTGAGACAGACGGTCTGAGACAGACGGTCTGAGACAGACGGTCTGAGACAGACGGTCTGCGAGAGACGGTCTGAGACAGACGGTCTGAGACAGAGGGTCTGAGACAGACGGTCTCAGACAGACGGTCGGAGACAGACGGTCTGAGACAGACGGTCTGAGACAGACGGGCTTAGACAGACGTACTGGGACAGACGGTCTGAGACAGACGGACAGAGACAGACGGACAGAGACAGACGGACAGAGACAGACGGACAGAGACAGACGGACAGAGACAGACGGACAGAGACAGACGGACAGAGACAGACGGACAGAGACAGACGGACAGAGACAGACGGACAGAGACAGACGGACAGAGACAGACGGACAGAGACAGACGGACAGAGACAGACGGACAGAGACAGGCGGACAGAGACAGACGGACAGAGACAGACGGACATAGACAGACGGACTGAGAGAGTCGGGGTGAGACTGACGGGCTGAGACAGACGGTCTGAGACAGACGGTCTGAGCCAGACGGTCTGAGACAGACGGTCTGAGACAGACGGTCTGAGACAGAGGGTCTGAGACAGACGGTCTCAGACAGACGGTCGGAGACAGACGGTCTGAGACAGACGGTCTGAGACAGACGGTCCGAGACAGACGGTCTGAGACAGACGGTCTGAAACAGACGGTCTGAGACAGACGGTACGAGAAAGACAGGCTAAATCCGACGTTCATAGACAGTCGGTATGAGACAGAGGGTCTGAGACACACGGTCTCAGACAGACGGTCGGAAACAGTCGGTATGAGACAGAAGTACTGAGACAGTCGGTATGAGACAGACGGTCTGAGACAGACGGTCTGAGACAGACGGTCTGAGACAGACGGTCTGAGACAGACGGTCTGAGACAGACGGTCTGAGACAGACGGTCTGAGACAGACGGTCTGAGACAGACGGTCTGAGACAGACGGTCTGAGACAGACGGTCTGAGACAGACGGTCTGAGACAGACGGTCTGAGACAGACGGTCTGAGACAGACGGTCTGAGCCAGACGGTCTGAGACAGACGGTATGAGAAAGACGGTCTCAGACAGACGGTCGGAAACAGACGGTCTGAGACAGACGGTCTGAGACAGACGGTCTGAGCCAGACGGTCTGAGACAGACGGTATGAGAAAGACGGTCTCAGACAGACGGTCGGAAACAGACGGTCTGAGACAGACGGTCTGAGACAGACGGTCTGAGACAGACGGTCTGAGACAGACGGTCTGAGACAGACGGTCTGAGACAGACGGTCTGAGATAGACGGTCTGAGAGAGACGGGCTGAGACCGACGGGCTTAGACAGACGTACTGGGACAGACGGTCTGAGACAGACGGACAGAGACCGACGGTCTGAGACACACGGTCTGAGATAGACGGTCTGAGAGAGATGGGCTGAGACCGACGGGCTTAGACAGACGTACTGGGACAGACGGTCTGAGACAGACGGACAGAGACCGACGGTCTGAGACAGACGGTCTGAGACAGACGGTCAGAGACAGACGGTCTGAGACAGACGGTCTGAGACAGACGGTCTGAGACAGAGGGTCTGAGACAGACGGTCTCAGGCAGACGGGCTTAGACAGACGTACTGGGACAGACGGTCTGAGACAGACGGACAGAGACAGACGGACAGAGACAGACGGACAGAGACAGACGGACAGAGACAGACGGACAGAGACAGACGGACAGAGACAGACGGACAGAGACAGACGGACAGAGACAGACGGACAGAGACAGACGGACAGAGACAGACGGACAGAGACAGACGGACAGAGACAGACGGACAGAGACAGACGGGCTGAGACCGACGGGCTTAGACAGACGTACTGGGACAGACGGTCTGAGACAGACGGACAGAGACCGACGGTCTGAGACAGACGGTCTGAGATAGACGCTCTGAGAGAGATGGGCTGAGACCGACGGGCTTAGACAGACGTACTGGGACAGACGGTCTGAGACAGACGGTCTGAGACAGACGGGCTTAGACAGACGTACTGGGACAGACGGTCTGAGACAGACGGACAGAGACAGACGGACAGAGACAGACGGACAGAGACAGACGGACAGAGACAGACGGACAGAGACAGACGGACAGAGACAGACGGACAGAGACAGACGGACAGAGACAGACGGACAGAGACAGACGTACAGAGACAGACGGACAGAGACAGACGGACAGAGACGGACGGACAGAGACAGACGGACAGAGACAGACGGACAGAGACAGACGGACATAGACAGACGGACTGAGACAGTCGGGGTGAGACTGACGGGCTGAGACAGACGGTCTGAGACAGACGGTCTGAGACAGACGGTCTGAGACAGACGGTCTGCGAGAGACGGTCTGAGACAGACGGTCTGAGACAGAGGGTCTGAGACAGACGGTCTCAGACAGACGGTCGGAGACAGACGGTCTGAGACAGACGGTCTGAGACAGACGGGCTTAGACAGACGTACTGGGACAGACGGTCTGAGACAGACGGACAGAGACAGAGGGACAGAGACAGACGGACAGAGACAGACGGACAGAGACAGACGGACAGAGACAGACGGACAGAGACAGACGGACAGAGACAGACGGACAGAGACAGACGGACAGAGACAGACGGACAGAGACAGACGGACAGAGACAGACGGACAGAGACAGACGGACATAGACAGACGGACTGAGACAGTCGGGGTGAGACTGACGGGCTGAGACAGACGGTCTGAGACAGACGGTCTGAGACAGACGGTCTGAGACAGACGGTCTGAGACAGACGGTCTGAGACAGACGGTCTGAGACAGAGGGTCTGAGACAGACGGTCTCAGACAGACGGTCGGAGGCAGACGGTCTGAGACAGACGGTCTGAGACAGACGGTCTGAGACAGACGGTCTGAGACAGACGGTCTGAAACAGACGGTCGGAGACAGACGGTACGAGAAAGACAGGCTAAATCCGACGTTCATAGACAGTCGGTATGAGACAGCCGTACTGAGACAGACGGTCTGAGACAGACGGTCTGAGATAGACGGTCTGAGAGAGAAGGGCTGAGACCGACGGGCTTAGACAGACGTACTGGGACAGACGGTCTGAAACAGACGGTCTGAGATAGACGGTCTGAGACAGACGGTCAGAGACAGACGGTCTGAGACAGACGGTCTGAGAGAGACGGGCTGAGACAGACGGTCTGAGACAGACGGTCTGAGACAGACGGTCTGAGACAGACGGTCTGAGACAGAGGGTCTGAGACAGACGGTCTCAGACAGACGGTCGGAGACAGACGGTCTGAGACAGACGGTCTGAGGCAGACGGTCTGAGACAGACGGTCTGAGACGGACGGTCTGAGACAGACGGTCTGAGACAGACGGTCTGAGATAGACGGTCTGAGAGAGATGGGCTGAGACCGACGGGCTTAGACAGACGTACTGGGACAGACGGTCTGAGACAGACGGACAGAGACAGACGGACAGAGACAGACGGACAGAGACAGACGGACAGAGACAGACGGACAGAGACAGACGGACAGAGACAGACGGACAGAGACAGACGGACAGAGACAGACGGACAGAGACAGACGGACAGAGACAGACGGACAGAGACAGACGGACATAGACAGACGGACTGAGACAGTCGGGGTGAGACTGACGGGCTGAGACAGACGGTCTGAGACAGACGGTCTGAGACAGACGGTCTGAGACAGACGGTCTGAGACAGACGGTCTGAGACAGACGGTCTGCGAGAGACGGTCTGAGACAGACGGTCTGAGACAGAGGGTCTGAGACAGACGGTCTCAGACAGACGGTCGGAGACAGACGGTCTGAGACAGACGGTCTGAGACAGACGGGCTTAGACAGACGTACTGGGACAGACGGTCTGAGACAGACGGACAGAGACAGACGGACAGAGACAGACGGACAGAGACAGACGGACAGAGACAGACGGACAGAGACAGACGGACAGAGACAGACGGACAGAGACAGACGGACAGAGACAGACGGACAGAGACAGACGGACAGAGACAGACGGACATAGACAGACGGACTGAGAGAGTCGGGGTGAGACTGACGGGCTGAGACAGACGGTCTGAGACAGACGGTCTGAGCCAGACGGTCTGAGACAGACGGTCTGAGACAGACGGTCTGAGACAGAGGGTCTGAGACAGACGGTCTCAGACAGACGGTCGGAGACAGACGGTCTGAGACAGACGGTCTGAGACAGACGGTCCGAGACAGACGGTCTGAGACAGACGGTCTGAAACAGACGGTCTGAGACAGACGGTACGAGAAAGACAGGCTAAATCCGACGTTCATAGACAGTCGGTATGAGACAGAGGGTCTGAGACACACGGTCTCAGACAGACGGTCGGAAACAGTCGGTATGAGACAGAAGTACTGAGACAGTCGGTATGAGACAGACGGGCTGAGACAGACGGTCTGAGACAGACGGTCTGAGACAGACGGTCTGAGACAGACGGTCTGAGACAGACGGTCTGAGACAGACGGTCTGAGACAGACGGTCTGAGACAGACGGTCTGAGACAGACGGTCTGAGACAGACGGTCTGAGACAGACGGTCTGAGACAGACGGTCTGAGACAGACGGTCTGAGACAGACGGTCTGAGACAGAGGGTCTGAGACAGACGGTCTCAGACAGACGGTCGGAGACAGACGGTCTGAGACAGACGGTCTGAGACAGACGGTCTGAGACAGACGGTCTGAGACAGACGGTCTGAGACAGACGGTCTGAAACAGACGGTCGGAGACAGACGGTCTGAGACAGACGGTCTGAGATAGACGGTCTGAGAGAGATGGGCTGAGACCGACGGGCTTAGACAGACGTACTGGGACAGACGGTCTGAGACAGACGGACAGAGACAGACGGACAGAGACAGACGGACAGAGACAGACGGACAGAGACAGACGGACAGAGACAGACCGACAGAGACAGACGGACAGAGACAGACGGACAGAGACAGACGGACATAGACAGACGGACTGAGACAGTCGGGGTGAGACTGACGGGCTGAGACAGACGGTCTGAGGCAGGCGGTCTGAGACAGACGGTCTGAGACGGACGGTCTGAGACAGACGGTCTGAGACAGACGGTCTGAGATAGACGGTCTGAGAGAGATGGGCTGAGACCGACGGGCTTAGACAGACGTACTGGGACAGACGGTCTGAGACAGACGGACAGAGACAGACGGACAGAGACAGACGGACAGAGACAGACGGACAGAGACAGACGGACAGAGACAGACGGACAGAGACAGACGGACATAGACAGACGGACTGAGACAGTCGGGGTGAGACTGACGGGCTGAGACAGACGGTCTGAGACAGACGGTCTGAGACAGACGGTCTGAGACAGACGGTCTGAGACAGACGGTCTGCGAGAGACGGTCTGAGACAGACGGTCTGAGACAGAGGGTCTGAGACAGACGGTCTCAGACAGACGGTCGGAGACAGACGGTCTGAGACAGACAGTCTGAGACAGACGGGCTTAGACAGACGTACTGGGACAGACGGTCTGAGACAGACGGACAGAGACAGACGGACAGAGACAGACGGACAGAGACAGACGGACAGAGACAGACGGACAGAGACAGACGGACAGAGACAGACGGACAGAGACAGACGGACAGAGACAGACGGACAGAGACAGACGGACAGAGACAGACGGACAGAGACAGACGGACAGAGACAGACGGACAGAGACAGGCGGACAGAGACAGACGGACAGAGACAGACGGACATAGACAGACGGACTGAGAGAGTCGGGGTGAGACTGACGGGCTGAGACAGACGGTCTGAGACAGACGGTCTGAGCCAGACGGTCTGAGACAGACGGTCTGAGACAGACGGTCTGAGACAGAGGGTCTGAGACAGACGGTCTCAGACAGACGGTCGGAGACAGACGGTCTGAGACAGACGGTCTGAGACAGACGGTCCGAGACAGACGGTCTGAGACAGACGGTCTGAAACAGACGGTCTGAGACAGACGGTACGAGAAAGACAGGCTAAATCCGACGTTCATAGACAGTCGGTATGAGACAGAGGGTCTGAGACACACGGTCTCAGACAGACGGTCGGAAACAGTCGGTATGAGACAGAAGTACTGAGACAGTCGGTATGAGACAGACGGTCTGAGACAGACGGTCTGAGACAGACGGTCTGAGACAGACGGTCTGAGACAGACGGTCTGAGACAGACGGTCTGAGACAGACGGTCTGAGACAGACGGTCTGAGACAGACGGTCTGAGACAGACGGTCTGAGACAGACGGTCTGAGACAGACGGTCTGAGACAGACGGTCTGAGACAGACGGTCTGAGACAGACGGTCTGAGACAGACGGTCTGAGACAGACGGTCTGAGACAGACGGTCTGAGACAGACGGTCTGAGACAGACGGTCTGAGCCAGACGGTCTGAGACAGACGGTATGAGAAAGACGGTCTCAGACAGACGGTCGGAAACAGACGGTCTGAGACAGACGGTCTGAGACAGACGGTCTGAGCCAGACGGTCTGAGACAGACGGTATGAGAAAGACGGTCTCAGACAGACGGTCGGAAACAGACGGTCTGAGACAGACGGTCTGAGACAGACGGTCTGAGACAGACGGTCTGAGACAGAGGGTCTGAGACAGACGGTCTGAGATAGACGGTCTGAGAGAGACGGGCTGAGACCGACGGGCTTAGACAGACGTACTGGGACAGACGGTCTGAGACAGACGGACAGAGACCGACGGTCTGAGACAGACGGTCTGAGATAGACGGTCTGAGAGAGATGGGCTGAGACCGACGGGCTTAGACAGACGTACTGGGACAGACGGTCTGAGACAGACGGACAGAGACCGACGGTCTGAGACAGACGGTCTGAGACAGACGGTCAGAGACAGACGGTCTGAGACAGACGGTCTGAGACAGACGGTCTGAGACAGAGGGTCTGAGACAGACGGTCTCAGGCAGACGGGCTTAGACAGACGTACTGGGACAGACGGTCTGAGACAGACGGACAGAGACAGACGGACAGAGACAGACGGACAGAGACAGACGGACAGAGACAGACGGACAGAGACAGACGGACAGAGACAGACGGACAGAGACAGACGGACAGAGACAGACGGACAGAGACAGACGGACAGAGACAGACGGACAGAGACAGACGGGCTGAGACCGACGGGCTTAGACAGACGTACTGGGACAGACGGTCTGAGACAGACGGACAGAGACCGACGGTCTGAGACAGACGGTCTGAGATAGACGCTCTGAGAGAGATGGGCTGAGACCGACGGGCTTAGACAGACGTACTGGGACAGACGGTCTGAGACAGACGGTCTGAGACAGACGGGCTTAGACAGACGTACTGGGACAGACGGTCTGAGACAGACGGACAGAGACAGACGGACAGAGACAGACGGACAGAGACAGACGGACAGAGACAGACGGACAGAGACAGACGGACAGAGACAGACGGACAGAGACAGACGGACAGAGACAGACGGACAGAGACAGACGTACAGAGACAGACGGACAGAGACAGACGGACAGAGACGGACGGACAGAGACAGACGGACAGAGACAGACGGACAGAGACAGACGGACATAGACAGACGGACTGAGACAGTCGGGGTGAGACTGACGGGCTGAGACAGACGGTCTGAGACAGACGGTCTGAGACAGACGGTCTGAGACAGACGGTCTGAGACAGACGGTCTGCGACAGACGGTCTGAGACAGACGGTCTGAGACAGAGGGTCTGAGACAGACGGTCTCAGACAGACGGTCGGAGACAGACGGTCTGAGACAGACGGTCTGAGACAGACGGTCTGAGACAGACGGGCTTAGACAGACGTACTGGGACAGACGGTCTGAGACAGACGGTCGGAGACAGACGGTCTGAGACAGACGGTCTGAGACAGACGGTCTGAGACAGACGGTCTCAGACAGACGGTCGGAGACAGACGGTCTGAGACAGACGGTCTGAGACAGACGGTCTGAGACAGACGGTCTGAGATAGACGGTCTGAGAGAGACGGGCTGAGACCGACGGGCTTAGACAGACGTACTGGGACAGACGGTCTGAGACAGACGGACAGAGACCGACGGTCTGAGACAGACGGTCTGAGATAGACGGTCTGAGAGAGATGGGCTGAGACCGACGGGCTTAGACAGACGTACTGGGACAGACGGTCTGAGACAGACGGACAGAGACCGACGGTCTGAGACAGACGGTCTGAGACAGACGGTCAGAGACAGACGGTCTGAGACAGACGGTCTGAGACAGACGGTCTGAGACAGAGGGTCTGAGACAGACGGTCTCAGGCAGACGGGCTTAGACAGACGTACTGGGACAGACGGTCTGAGACAGACGGACAGAGACAGACGGACAGAGACAGACGGACAGAGACAGACGGACAGAGACAGACGGACAGAGACAGACGGACAGAGACAGACGGACAGAGACAGACGGACAGAGACAGACGGACAGAGACAGACGGACAGAGACAGACGGGCTGAGACCGACGGGCTTAGACAGACGTACTGGGACAGACGGTCTGAGACAGACGGACAGAGACCGACGGTCTGAGACAGACGGTCTGAGATAGACGCTCTGAGAGAGATGGGCTGAGACCGACGGGCTTAGACAGACGTACTGGGACAGACGGTCTGAGACAGACGGTCTGAGACAGACGGGCTTAGACAGACGTACTGGGACAGACGGTCTGAGACAGACGGACAGAGACAGACGGACAGAGACAGACGGACAGAGACAGACGGACAGAGACAGACGGACAGAGACAGACGGACAGAGACAGACGGACAGAGACAGACGTACAGAGACAGACGGACAGAGACAGACGGACAGAGACGGACGGACAGAGACAGACGGACAGAGACAGACGGACAGAGACAGACGGACATAGACAGACGGACTGAGACAGTCGGGGTGAGACTGACGGGCTGAGACAGACGGTCTGAGACAGACGGTCTGAGACAGACGGTCTGAGACAGACGGTCTGAGACAGACGGTCTGCGACAGACGGTCTGAGACAGACGGTCTGAGACAGAGGGTCTGAGACAGACGGTCTCAGACAGACGGTCGGAGACAGACGGTCTGAGACAGACGGTCTGAGACAGACGGTCTGAGACAGACGGGCTTAGACAGACGTACTGGGACAGACGGTCTGAGACAGACGGACAGAGACAGACGGTCTGAGACAGACGGTCTGAGACAGACGGTCTGAGACAGACGGTCTGAGACAGACGGTCTGCGAGAGACGGTCTGAGACAGACGGTCTGAGACAGAGGGTCTGAGACAGACGGTCTCAGACAGACGGTCGGAGACAGACGGACAGAGACAGACGGACAGAGACAGACGGACAGAGACAGACGGACAGAGACAGACGGACAGAGACAGACGGACAGAGACAGACGGACAGAGACAGACGGACAGAGACAGACGGACAGAGACAGACGGACAGAGACAGACGGACAGAGACAGACGGACATAGACAGACGGACTGAGAGAGTCGGGATGAGACTGACGGGCTGAGACAGACGGTCTGAGACAGACGATCTGAGCCAGACGGTCTGAGACAGACGGTCTGAGACAGAGGGTCTGAGACAGACGGTCTCAGACAGACGGTCGGAGACAGACGGTCTGAGACAGACGGTCTGAGACAGACGGTCCGAGACAGACGGTCTGAGACAGACGGTCTGAAACAGACGGTCTGAGACAGACGGTACGAGAAAGACAGGCTAAATCCGACGTTCATAGACAGTCGGTATGAGACAGAGGGTCTGAGACACACGGTCTCAGACAGACGGTCGGAAACAGTCGGTATGAGACAGAAGTACTGAGACAGTCGGTATGAGACAGACGGTCTGAGACAGACGGTCTGAGACAGACGGTCTGAGACAGACGGTCTGAGACAGACGGTCTGAGACAGACGGTCTGAGACAGACGGTCTGAGACAGACGGTCTGAGACAGACGGTCTGCGAGAGACGGTCTGAGACAGACGGTCTGAGACAGAGGGTCTGAGACAGACGGTCTCAGACAGACGGTCGGAGACAGACGGACAGAGACAGACGGACAGAGACAGACGGACAGAGACAGACGGACAGAGACAGACGGACATAGACAGACGGACTGAGACAGTCGGGGTGAGACTGACGGGCTGAGACAGACGGTCTGAGACAGACGGTCTGAGACAGACGGTCTGAGACAGACGGTCTGAGACAGACGGTCTGCGACAGACGGTCTGAGACAGACGGTCTGAGACAGAGGGTCTGAGACAGACGGTCTCAGACAGACGGTCGGAGACAGACGGTCTGAGACAGACGGTCTGAGACAGACGGTCTGAGACAGACGGGCTTAGACAGACGTACTGGGACAGACGGTCTGAGACAGACGGACAGAGACAGACGGTCTGAGACAGACGGTCTGAGACAGACGGTCTGAGACAGACGGTCTGCGAGAGACGGTCTGAGACAGACGGTCTGAGACAGAGGGTCTGAGACAGACGGTCTCAGACAGACGGTCGGAGACAGACGGACAGAGACAGACGGACAGAGACAGACGGACAGAGACAGACGGACAGAGACAGACGGACAGAGACAGACGGACAGAGACAGACGGACAGAGACAGACGGACAGAGACAGACGGACAGAGACAGACGGACAGAGACAGACGGACAGAGACAGACGGACAGAGACAGACGGACATAGACAGACGGACTGAGAGAGTCGGGGTGAGACTGACGGGCTGAGACAGACGGTCTGAGACAGACGATCTGAGCCAGACGGTCTGAGACAGACGGTCTGAGACAGACGGTCTGAGACAGAGGGTCTGAGACAGACGGTCTCAGACAGACGGTCGGAGACAGACGGTCTGAGACAGACGGTCTGAGACAGACGGTCCGAGACAGACGGTCTGAGACAGACGGTCTGAAACAGACGGTCTGAGACAGACGGTACGAGAAAGACAGGCTAAATCCGACGTTCATAGACAGTCAGTATGAGACAGAGGGTCTGAGACACACGGTCTCAGACAGACGGTCGGAAACAGTCGGTATGAGACAGAAGTACTGAGACAGTCGGTATGAGACAGACGGTCTGAGACAGACGGTCTGAGACAGACGGTCTGAGACAGACGGTCTGAGACAGACGGTCTGAGACAGACGGTCTGAGACAGACGGTCTGAGACAGACGGTCTGAGACAGACGGTCTGAGACAGAGGGTCTGAGACAGACGGTCTCAGGCAGACGGGCTTAGACAGACGTACTGGGACAGACGGTCTGAGACAGACGGACAGAGACAGACGGACAGAGACAGACGGACAGAGACAGACGGACAGAGACAGACGGACAGAGACAGACGGACAGAGACAGACGGACAGAGACAGACGGACAGAGACAGACGGACAGAGACAGACGGACAGAGACAGACGGACAGAGACAGACGGACAGAGACAGACGGACAGAGACAGACGGACAGAGACAGACGGGCTGAGACCGACGGGCTTAGACAGACGTACTGGGACAGACGGTCTGAGACAGACGGACAGAGACCGACGGTCTGAGACAGACGGTCTGAGATAGACGCTCTGAGAGAGATGGGCTGAGACCGACGGGCTTAGACAGACGTACTGGGACAGACGTTCTGAGACAGACGGTCTGAGACAGACGGTCTGAGACAGACGGTCTGAAACAGACGGTCGGAGACAGACGGTACGAGAAAGACAGGCTAAATCCGACGTTCTTAGACAGTCGGTATGAGACAGAGGTACTGAGACAGACGGTCTGAGACAGACGGTCTGAGACAGACGGTCTGAGACAGACGGTCTGAGACAGGCGGTCTGAGACAGACGGTCTGAGACAGACGGTATGAGAAAGACAGGCTTAGTCCGCCGTTCATAGACAGTCAGTATGAGACAGAAGTACTGAGACAGACGGTCTGAGACAGACGGTCTGAGACAGACGGTCTGAGACAGACGGTCTGAGACAGACGGCCTGAGACAGACGTTCTGAGACAGACGGTCTGAGACAGACGGTCTGAGACAGACGGTCTGAGACAGACGGTCTGAGACAGACGGTCTAAGACAGACGGTCTGAGACAGACGGTCTGAGACAGACGGTCTGAGACAGACGGTCTGAAACAGACGGTCGGAGACAGACGGTACGAGAAAGACAGGCTAAATCCGACGTTCATAGACAGTCGGTATGAGACAGAGGTACTGAGACAGACGGTCTGAGACAGACGGTCTGAGACAGACGGTCTCAGACAGACGGTCGGAAACAGACGGTCTGAGACAGACGGTCTGAGACAGACGGTCTGAGACAGACGGTCTGAGACAGACGGTCTGAGACAGACGGTCTGAGACAGACGGTCTGAGACAGACGGTCTGAGACAGAGGGTCTGAGACAGACGGTCGGAGACAGACGGTCTGAGACAGACGGTCTGAGACAGACGGTCTGAGACAGACGGTCTGAGACAGACGGTCTGAGACAGACGGTCTGAGACAGACGGTCTGAGACAGACGGACTGAGACAGACGGTCTGAGACAGACGGTCTGAGACAGAGGGTCTGAGACAGACGGTCTCAGACAGACGGTCGGAGACAGACGGTCTGAGACAGACGGTCTGAGACAGACGGTCTGAGACAGACGGTCGGAGACAGACGGTACGAGAAGGACAGGCTAAATCCGACGTTCATAGACAGTCGGTATGAGACAGAGGTACTGAGACAGACGGTCTGAGACAGACGGTCTGAGACAGACGGTCTGAGACAGACGGTCTGAGACAGAGGGTCTGAGACAGACGGTCTCAGACAGACGGTCTGAAACAGAGGGTCTGAGACAGACGGTCTCAGACAGACGGTCGGAAACAGACGGTCTGAGACAGACGGTCTGAGACAGACGGTCTGAGACAGACGGTCTGAGACAGACGGTATGAGAAAGACAGGCTGAGTCCGACGTTCATAGACAGTCAGTATGAGACGGAAGTACTGAGACAGTCGGTATGAGACAGACGGTCTGAGACAGACGGTCTGAGACAGACGGTCTGAGACAGACGGTCTGAGACAGACGGTCTGAGACAGACGGTCTGAGACAGACGGTCTGAGACAGACGGTCTGAGACAGACGGTCTGAGACAGACGGTTTGAGACAGACGGTCTGAGACAGACGGTCTGAGACAGACGTTCTGAGACAGACGGTCTGAGACAGACGGTCTGAGACAGACGGTCTGAAACAGACGGTCGGAGACAGACGGACAGAGACAGACGGACAGAGACAGACGGACTGAGACAGTCGGGGTGAGACTGACGGGCTGAGACAGACGGTCTGAGACAGACGGTCTGAGACAGACGGTCGGAGACAGACGGTCGGAGACAGACGGTCTGAGACAGACGGTCTGAGACAGAGGGTCTGAGACAGACGGTCTCAGACAGACGGTCGGAGACAGACGGTCTGAGACAGACGGTCTGAGACAGACGTTCTGAGACAGACGTTCTGAGACTGACGGTCTGAGACAGACGGTCTGAAACAGACGGTCGGAGACAGACGGTACGAGAAAGACAGGCTAAATCCGACGTTCATAGACAGTCGGTATGAGACAGAGGTACTGAGACAGACGGTCTGAGACAGACGGTCTGAGACAGACGGTCTGAGACAGACGGTCTGAGACAGACGGTCTGAGACAGAGGGTCTGAGACAGACGGTCTCAGACAGACGGTCGGAGACAGACGGTCTGAGACAGACGGTCTGAGACAGACGGTCTGAGACAGACGGTCTGAGACAGACGGTCTGAGACAGACGGTCTGAGACAGACGGTCTGAGACTGACGGTCTGAGACAGACGGTCTGAGACAGACGGTCTGAAACAGACGGTCGGAGACAGTCGGTACGAGAAAGACAGGCTAAATCCGACGTTCATAGACAGTCGGTATGAGACAGAGGTACTGAGACAGACTGTCTGAGACAGACGGTCTGAGACAGACGGTCTGAGACAGACGGTCTGAGACAGACGGTCTGAGACAGACGGTCTGAGACAGACGGTCTGAGACAGAGGGTCTGAGACAGACGGTCTCAGACAGACGGTCTGAGACAGAGGGTCTGAGACAGACGGTCTGAGACAGACGGTCTGAGACAGACGGTCTGAGACAGACGGTCTGAGACAGACGGTCTGAGACAGACGGTCTGAGACAGACGGTCTGAGACAGACGGTCTGAGACAGACGGTCTGAGACAGACGGTATGAGAAAGACAGGCTGAGTCCGCCGTTCATAGACAGTCGGTATGAGACAGAGGTACTGAGACAGACGGTCTGAGACAGACGGTCTGAGACAGACGGTCTGAGACAGACGGTCTGAGACAGACGGTCTGAGACAGACGGTCTGAGACAGACGGTCTGAGACAGACGGTCTGAGACAGACGGTCTGAGACAGACGGTCTGAGACAGACGGTCTGAGACAGACGGACTGAGACAGACGGTCTGAGACAGACGGTCTGAGACAGACGGTCTGAGACAGACGGTCTGAGACAGACGGTCTGAGACAGACGGTCTGAAACAGACGGTCGGAGACAGACGGTACGAGAAAGACAGGCTAAATCCGACGTTCGTAGAGAGTCGGTATGAGACAGATGTACTGAGACAGACGGTCTGAGACAGACGGTCTGAAACAGACGGTCTGAGACAGACGGTCTGAGACAGAGGGTCTGAGACAGACGGTCTCAGACAGACGGTCTGAGACAGAGGGTCTGAGACAGACGGTCTCAGACAGACGGTCGGAAACAGACGGTCTGAGACAGACGGTCTGAGACAGACGGTCTGAGACAGACGGTCTGAGACAGACGGTCTGAGACAGACGGTCTGAGACAGACGGTCTGAGACAGACGGTCTGAAACAGACGGTCGGAGACAGACGGTACGAGAAAGACAGGCTAAATCCGACGTTCATAGACAGTCGGTATGAGACAGAGGTACTGAGACAGACGGTCTGAGACAGACGGTCTGAGACAGACGGTCTCAGACAGACGGTCGGAAACAGACGGTCTGAGACAGACGGTCTGAGACAGACGGTCTGAGACAGACGGTCTGAGACAGACGGTCTGAGACAGACGGTCTGAGACAGACGGTCTGAGACAGACGGTCTGAGACAGACGGTCTGAGACAGACGGTCTGAGACAGAGGGTCTGAGACAGACGGTCGGAGACAGACGGTCTGAGACAGACGGTCTGAGACAGACGGTCTGAGACAGACGGTCTGAGACAGACGGTCTGAGACAGACGGTCTGAGACAGACGGTCTGAGACAGACGGTCTGAGACAGACGGTCTGAGACAGACGGACTGAGACAGACGGTCTGAGACAGACGGTCTGAGACAGAGGGTCTGAGACAGACGGTCTCAGACAGACGGTCGGAGACAGACGGTCTGAGACAGACGGTCTGAGACAGACGGTCTGAGACAGACGGTCTGAGACAGACGGTCTGAGACAGACGGTCTGAGACAGACGGTCGGAGACAGACGGTACGAGAAAGACAGGCTAAATCCGACGTTCATAGACAGTCGGTATGAGACAGAGGTACTGAGACAGACGGTCTGAGACAGACGGTCTGAGACAGACGGTCTGAGACAGACGGTCTGAGACAGAGGGTCTGAGACAGACGGTCTCAGACAGACGGTCTGAAACAGAGGGTCTGAGACAGACGGTCTCAGACAGACGGTCGGAAACAGACGGTCTGAGACAGACGGTCTGAGACAGACGGTCTGAGACAGACGGTATGAGAAAGACAGGCTGAGTCCGACGTTCATAGACAGTCAGTATGAGACAGAAGTACTGAGACAGTCGGTATGAGACAGACGGTCTGAGACAGACGGTCTGAGACAGACGGTCTGAGACAGACGGTCTGAGACAGACGGTCTGAGACAGACGGTCTGAGACAGACGGTCTGAGACAGACGGTCTGAGACAGACGGTCTGAGACAGACGGTCTGAAACAGACGGTCGGAGACAGTCGGTACGAGAAAGACAGGCTAAATCCGACGTTCATAGACAGTCGGTATGAGACAGAGGTACTGAGACAGACTGTCTGAGACAGACGGTCTGAGACAGACGGTCTGAGACAGACGGTCTGAGACAGACGGTCTGAGACAGACGGTCTGAGACAGAGGGTCTGAGACAGACGGTCTCAGACAGACGGTCTGAGACAGAGGGTCTGAGACAGACGGTCTGAGACAGACGGTCTGAGACAGACGGTCTGAGACAGACGGTCTGAGACAGACGGTCTGAGACAGACGGTCTGAGACAGACGGTCTGAGACAGACGGTCTGAGACAGACGGTCTGTGACAGACGGTATGAGAAAGACAGGCTGAGTCCGCCGTTCATAGACAGTCGGTATGAGACAGAGGTACTGAGACAGACGGTCTGAGACAGACGATCTGAGACAGACGGTCTGAGACAGACGGTCTGAGACAGACGGTCTGAGACAGACGGTCTGAGACAGACGGTCTGAGACAGACGGTCTGAGACAGACGGTCTGAGACAGACGGTCTGAGACAGACGGTATGAGAAAGACAGGCTGAGTCCGCCGTTCATAGACAGACGGTCTGAGACAGACGGTCTGAGACAGAGGGTCTGAGACAGACGGTCTCAGACAGACGGTCTGAGACAGAGGGTCTGAGACAGACGGTCTCAGACAGACGGTCGGAAACAGACGGTCTGAGACAGACGGTCTGAGACAGACGGTCTGAGACAGACGGTCTGAGACAGACGGTCTGAGACAGACGGTCTGAGACAGACGGTCTGAGACAGACGGTCTGAGACAGACGGTCTGAGACAGACGGTCTGAGACAGACGGTCTGAGACAGACGGTATGAGAAAGACAGGCTGAGTCCGCCGTTCATAGACAGTCGGTATGAGACAGAAGTACTGAGACAGACGGTATGAGACAGACGGTCTGAGACAGACGGTCTGAGACAGACGGTCTGAGACAGACGGTCTGAGACAGACGGTCTGAGAGAGACGGTCTGAGACAGACGGTCTGAGACAGACGGTCTGAGACAGACGGTATGAGAAAGACAGGCTGAGTCCGCCGTTCATAGACAGTCAGTATGAGACAGAAGTACTGAGACAGACGGTCTGAGACAGAGGGTCTGAGACAGACGGTCTGAGACAGACGGTCTGAGACAGAGGGTCTGAGACAGACGGTCTCAGACAGACGGTCGGAAACAGACGGTCTGAGACAGACGGTCTGAGACAGACGGACTGAGACAGACGGTCTGAGACAGACGGTCTGAGACAGACGGTCTGAGACAGACGGTATGAGAACGACAGGCTGAGTGCGACGTTCATAGACAGTCAGTATGAGACAGAAGTACTGAGACAGTCGGTATGAGACAGACGGTCTGAGACAGACGGTCTGAGACAGACGGTCTGAGACAGACGGTCTGAGACAGACGGTCTGAGACAGACGGTCTGAGACAGACGGTCTGAGACAGACGGTCTGAGACAGACGGTATGAGAAAGACAGGCTGAGTCCGCCGTTCATAGACAGTCAGTATTAGACAGAAGTACTGAGACAGACGGTCTGAGACAGAGGGTCTGAGACAGACGGTCTGAGACAGACGGTCTGAGACAGACGGTCTGAGACAGACGGTCTGAGACAGACGGTCTGAGACAGACGGTCTGAGACAGACGGTCTGAGACAGACGGTCTGAGACAGACGGTCTGAGACAGACGGTCTGAGACAGAGGGTCTGAGACAGACGGTCTCAGACAGACGGTCTGAGACAGAGGGTCTGAGACAGACGGTCTCAGACAGACGGTCGGAAACAGACGGTCTGAGACAGACGGTCTGAGACAGACGGTCTGAGACAGACGGTCTGAGACAGACGGTCTGAGACAGACGGTCTGAGACAGACGGTCTGAGACCGACGGTCTGAGACAGACGGTCTGAGACAGACGGTCTGAAACAGACGGTCGGAGACAGACGGTACGAGAAAGACAGGCTAAATCCGACGTTCATAGACAGTCGGTATGAGACAGAGGTACTGAGACAGACGGTCTGAGACAGACGGTCTGAGACAGACGGTCTGAGACAGACGGTCTGAGACAGACGGTCTGAGACAGACGGTCTGAGACAGAGGGTCTGAGACAGACGGTCTCAGACAGACGGTCTGAGACAGAGGGTCTGAGACAGACGGTCTCAGACAGACGGTCGGAAACAGACGGTCTGAGACAGACGGTCTGAGACAGACGGTCTGAGACAGACGGTCTGAGACAGACGGTCTGAGACAGACGGTATGAGAAAGACAGGCTGAGTCCGACGTTCATAGACAGTCAGTATGAGACAGAAGTACTGAGACAGTCGGTATGAGACAGACGGTCTGAGACAGACGGTATGAGAAAGACAGGCTGAGTCCGACGCTCATAGACAGTCAGTATGAGACAGAAGTACTGAGACAGTCGGTATGAGACAGACGGTCTGAGACAGACGGTCTGAGACAGACGGTCTGAGACAGACGGTCTGAGACAGACGGTCTGAGACAGACGGTCTGAGACAGACGGTCTGAGACAGACGGTCTGAGACAGACGGTATGAGAAAGACAGGCTGAGTCCGCCATTCATAGACAGTCAGTATTAGACAGAAGTACTGAGACAGACGGTCTGAGACAGAGGGTCTGAGACAGACGGTCTGAGACAGACGGTCTGAGACAGACGGTCTGAGACAGACGGTCTGAGACAGACGGTCTGAGACAGACGGTCTGAGACAGACGGTCTGAGACAGACGGTCTGAGACAGACGGTCTGAGACAGAGGGTCTGAGACAGACGGTCTCAGACAGACGGTCTGAGACAGAGGGTCTGAGACAGACGGTCTCAGACAGACGGTCGGAAACAGACGGTCTGAGACAGACGGTCTGAGACAGACGGTCTGAGACAGACGGTCTGAGACAGACGGTCTGAGACCGACGGTCTGAGACAGACGGTCTGAGACAGACGGTCTGAAACAGACGGTCGGAGACAGACGGTACGAGAAAGACAGGCTAAATCCGACGTTCATAGACAGTCGGTATGAGACAGAGGTACTGAGACAGACGGTCTGAGACAGACGGTCTGAGACAGACGGTCTGAGACAGACGGTCTGAGACAGACGGTCTGAGACAGACGGTCTGAGACAGACGGTCTGAGACAGAGGGTCTGAGACAGACGGTCTCAGACAGACGGTCTGAGACAGAGGGTCTGAGACAGACGGTCTCAGACAGACGGTCGGAAACAGACGGTCTGAGACAGACGGTCTGAGACAGACGGTCTGAGACAGACGGTCTGAGACAGACGGTCTGAGACAGACGGTATGAGAAAGACAGGCTGAGTCCGACGTTCATAGACAGTCAGTATGAGAAAGAAGTACTGAGACAGTCGGTATGAGACAGACGGTCTGAGACAGACGGTATGAGAAAGACAGGCTGAGTCCGACGCTCATAGACAGTCAGTATGAGACAGAAGTACTGAGACAGTCGGTATGAGACAGACGGTCTGAGACAGACGGTCTGAGACAGACGGTCTGAGACAGACGGTCTGAGACAGACGGTCTGAGACAGACGGTCTGAGACAGACGGTCTGAGACAGAGGGTCTGAGACAGACGGTCTGAGACAGACGGTATGAGAACGACAGGCTGAGTGCGACGTTCATAGACAGTCGGTATGAGACAGAAGTACTGAGACAGTCGGTATGAGACAGACGGTCTGAGACAGACGGTCTGAGACAGACGGTCTGAGACAGACGGTCTGAGACAGACGGTCTGAGAAAGACAGGCTGAGTCCGACGTTCATAGACAGTCAGTATGAGACAGAAGTACTGAGACAGTCGGTATGAGACAGACGGTCTGAGACAGACGGTCTGAGACAGACGGTCTGAGACAGACGGTCTGAGACAGAAGGTCTGAGACAGACGGTCTGAGACAGACGGTCTGAGACAGACGGTCTGAGACAGACGGTCTGAGACAGACGGTCTGAGACAGACGGTCTGAGACAGACGGTCTGAGACAGACGGTCTGAGACAGACGGTCTGAGACAGACGGTGTGAGACAGAGGGTCTGAGACAGACGGTCTGAGACAGACGTTCTGAGACAGACGGTCTGAGACAGACGGTCTGAGACAGACGGTCTGAAACAGACGGTCGGAGACAGACGGACAGAGACAGACGGACAGAGACAGACGGACTGAGACAGACGGTCTGAGACAGACGGTCTGAAACAGACGGTCGGAGACAGACGGTACGAGAAAGACAGGCTAAATCCGACGTTCATAGACAGTCGGTATGAGACAGAGGTACTGAGACAGACGGTCTGAGACAGACGGTCTGAGACAGACGGTCTGAAACAGACGGTCGGAGACAGTCGGTACGAGAAAGACAGGCTAAATCCGACGTTCATAGACAGTCGGTATGAGACAGAGGTACTGAGACAGTCGGTATGAGACAGACGGTCTGAGACAGACGGTATGAGAAAGACAGGCTGAGTCCGACGTTCATAGACAGTCAGTATGAGACAGAAGTACTGAGACAGTCGGTATGAGACAGACGGTCTGAGACAGACGGTCTGAGACAGACGGTCTGAGACAGACGGTCTGAGACAGACGGTCTGAGACAGACGGTCTGAGACAGACGGTCTGAGACAGACGGTCTGAGACAGACGGTCTGAGACAGACGGTCTGAGACAGACGGTCTGAGACAGACGGTCTGAGACAGACGGTCTGAGACAGACGGTCTGAGACAGAGGGTCTGAGACAGACGGTCTGAGACAGACGGTATGAGAACGACAGGCTGAGTGCGACGTTCATAGACAGTCGGTATGAGACAGAAGTACTGAGACAGTCGGTATGAGACAGACGGTCTGAGACAGACGGTCTGAGACAGACGGTCTGAGACAGACGGTCTGAGACAGACGGTCTGAGAAAGACAGGCTGAGTCCGACGTTCATAGGCAGTCAGTATGAGACAGAAGTACTGAGACAGTCGGTATGAGACAGACGGTCTGAGACAGACGGTCTGAGACAGACGGTCTGAGACAGACGGTCTGAGACAGACGGTCTGAGACAGACGGTCTGAGACAGACGGTCTGAGACAGACGGTCTGAGACAGACGGTCTGAGACAGACGGTCTGAGACAGACGGTCTGAGACAGACGGTCTGAGACAGAGGGTCTGAGACAGACGGTCTGAGACAGACGGTCTGAGACAGACGGTATGAGAACGACAGGCTGAGTGCGACGTTCATAGACAGTCGGTATGAGACAGAAGTACTGAGACAGTCGGTATGAGACAGACGGTCTGAGACAGACGGTCTGAGACAGACGTTCTGAGACAGACGGTCTGAGACAGACGGTCTGAGACAGACGGTCTGAAACAGACGGTCGGAGACAGACGGACAGAGACAGACGGACAGAGACAGACGGACTGAGACAGACGGTCTGAGACAGACGGTCTGAAACAGACGGTCGGAGACAGACGGTACGAGAAAGACAGGCTAAATCCGACGTTCATAGACAGTCGGTATGAGACAGAGGTACTGAGACAGACGGTCTGAGACAGACGGTCTGAGACAGACGGTCTGAGACAGACGGTCTGAGACAGACGGTCTGAGACAGAGGGTCTGAGACAGACGGTCTCAGACAGACGGTCTGAGACAGACGGTCTGAGACAGACGGTCTGAGACAGACGGTCTGAGACAGACGGTCTGAGACAGACGGTCTGAGACAGACGGTCTGAGACAGACGGTCTGAGACAGACGGTCTGAGACAGACGGTCTGAGACAGACGGTATGAGAAAGACAGGCTGAGTCCGCCGTTCATAGACAGTCAGTATGAGACAGAAGTACTGAGACAGACGGTCTGAGACAGACGGTCTGAGACAGACGGTCTGAGGCAGACGGTCTGAGACAGACGGTCTGAGACAGACGGTCTGAGACAGACGGTCTGAGACAGACGGTCTGAGACAGACGGTCTGAGACAGACGGTCTGATACAGACGGGCTTAGACAGACGTACTGGGATAGACGGTCTGAGACAGACGGACAGAGACAGACGGACAGAGACAGACGGACAGAGACAGACGGACAGAGACAGACGGACAGAGACAGACGGACATAGACAGACGGACTGAGACAGTCGGGGTGAGACTGACGGGCTGAGACAGACGGTCTGAGACAGACGGTCTGAGACAGACGGTCTGAGACAGACGGTCTGAGACAGACGGTCTGAGACAGACGGTCTGAGACAGACGGTCTGAGACAGACGGTCTGAGACAGACGTTCTGAGACAGACGGTCTGAGACAGACGGTCTGAGACAGACGGTCTGAGACAGACGGTCTGAGACAGACGGTCTGAGACAGACGGTCTGAGACAGAGGGTCTGAGACAGACGGTCTCAGACAGACGGTCGGAGACAGACGGTCTGAGACAGACGGTCTGAGACAGACGGTCTGAGACAGACGGTCTGAGACAGACGGTCTGAGACAGACGGTCTGAAACAGACGGTCGGAGACAGTCGGTACGAGAAAGACAGGCTAAATCCGACGTTCATAGACAGTCGGTATGAGACAGAGGTACTGAGACAGACGGTCTGAGACAGACGGTCTGAGACAGACGGTCTGAGACAGACGGTCTGAGACAGACGGTCGGAAACAGACGGTCTGAGACAGACGGTCTGAGACAGACGGTCTGAGACAGACGGTCTGAGACAGACGGTCTGAGACAGACGGTCTGAGACAGACGGTCTGAGACAGACGGTCTGAGACAGACGGTCTGAGACAGACGGTCTGAGACAGACGGTATGAGAAAGACAGGCTGAGTCCGCCGTTCATAGACAGTCGGTATGAGACAGAGGTACTGAGACAGACGGTCTGAGACAGAGGGTCTGAGACAGACGGTCTCAGACAGACGGTCGGAAACAGACGGTCTGAGACAGACGGTCTGAGACAGACGGTCTCAGACAGACGGTCTGAGACAGACGGTCTGAGACAGACGGTCTGAGACAGACGGTCTGAGACAGACGGTCTGAGACAGACGGTCTGAGACAGACGGTCTGAGACAGACGGTCTGAGACAGACGGTCTGAGACAGACGGTATGAGAAAGACAGGCTGAGTCCGCCGTTCATAGACAGTCAGTATGAGACAGAAGTACTGAGACAGACGGTCTGAGACAGACGGTCTGAGACAGACGGTCTGAGGCAGACGGTCTGAGACAGACGGTCTGAGACAGACGGTCTGAGACAGACGGTCTGAGACAGACGGTCTGAGACAGACGGTCTGAGACAGACGGTCTGAGACAGACGGTCTGATACAGACGGGCTTAGACAGACGTACTGGGATAGACGGTCTGAGACAGACGGACAGAGACAGACGGACAGAGACAGACGGACAGAGACAGACGGACAGAGACAGACGGACAGAGACAGACGGACAGAGACAGACGGACATAGACAGACGGACTGAGACAGTCGGGGTGAGACTGACGGGCTGAGACAGACGGTCTGAGACAGACGGTCTGAGACAGACGGTCTGAGACAGACGGTCTGAGACAGACGGTCTGAGACAGACGGTCTGAGACAGACGGTCTGAGACAGACGGTCTGAGACAGACGGTCTGAGACAGACGGTCTGAGACAGACGGTCTGAGACAGAGGGTCTGAGACAGACGGTCTCAGACAGACGGTCGGAGACAGACGGTCTGAGACAGACGGTCTGAGACAGACGGTCTGAGACAGACGGTCTGAGACAGACGGTCTGAAACAGACGGTCGGAGACAGTCGGTACGAGAAAGACAGGCTAAATCCGACGTTCATAGACAGTCGGTATGAGACAGAGGTACTGAGACAGACGGTCTGAGACAGACGGTCTGAGACAGACGGTCTGAGACAGACGGTCTGAGACAGACGGTCTGAGACAGACGGTCGGAAACAGACGGTCTGAGACAGACGGTCTGAGACAGACGGTCTGAGACAGACGGTCTGAGACAGACGGTCTGAGACAGACGGTCTGAGACAGACGGTCTGAGACAGACGGTATGAGAAAGACAGGCTGAGTCCGCCGTTCATAGACAGTCGGTATGAGACAGAGGTACTGAGACAGACGGTCTGAGACAGAGGGTCTGAGACAGACGGTCTCAGACAGACGGTCGGAAACAGACGGTCTGAGACAGACGGTCTGAGACAGACGGTCTGAGACAGACGGTCTGAGACAGACGGTCTGAGACAGACGGTATGAGAAAGACAGGCTGAGTCCGCCGTTCATAGACAGTCGGTATGAGACAGAAGTACTGAGACAGACGGTCTGAGACAGACGGTCTGAGACAGAGGGTCTGAGACAGACCGTCTGAGACAGACGGTCTGAGACAGACGGTCTGAGACAGACGGTATGAGAACGACAGGCTGAGTGCGACATTCATAGACAGTCGGTATGAGACAGAAGTACTGAGACAGTCGGTATGAGACAGACGGTCTGAGACAGACGGTCTGAGACAGACGGTCTGAGACAGACGGTCTGAGACAGACGGTCTGAGACAGACGGTCTGAGACAGACGGTCTGAGACAGACGGTCTGAGACAGACGGTCTGAGATAGACGGTCTGAGAGAGACGGGCTGAGACCGACGGGCTTAGACAGACGTACTGGGACAGACGGTCTGAGACAGACGGACAGAGACCGACGGTCTGAGACAGACGGTCTGAGATAGACGGTCTGAGAGAGATGGGCTGAGACCGACGGGCTTAGACAGACGTACTGGGACAGACGGTCTGAGACAGACGGACAGAGACCGACGGTCTGAGACAGACGGTCTGATACAGACGGGCTTAGACAGACGTACTGGGACAGACGGTCTGAGACAGACGGACAGAGACAGACGGACAGAGACAGACGGACAGAGACAGACGGACAGAGACAGACGGACAGAGACAGACGGACAGAGACAGACGGACAGAGACAGACGGACAGAGACAGACGGACAGAGACAGACGGACAGAGACAGACGGACAGAGACAGACGGACATAGACAGACGGACTGAGACAGTCGGGGTGAGACTGACGGGCTGAGACAGACGGTCTGAGACAGACGGTCTGAGACAGACGGTCTGAGACAGACGGTCTGAGACAGACGGTCTGAGACAGACGGTCTGAGACAGACGGTCTGAGACAGACGGTCTGAGACAGACGGTCTGAGACAGAGGGTCCGAGACAGACGGTCTCAGACAGACGGTCGGAGACAGACGGTCTGAGACAGACGGTCTGAGACAGACGGTCTGAGACAGACGGTCTGAGACAGACGGTCTGAGACAGACGGTCTGAAACAGACGGTCGGAGACAGACGGTACGAGAAAGACAGGCTAAATCCGACGTTCATAGACAGTCGGTATGAGACAGAGGTACTGAGACAGACGGTCTGAGACAGACGGTCTGAGACAGACGGTCTGAGACAGACGGTCTGAGACAGAGGGTCTGAGACAGACGGTCTCAGACAGACGGTCTGAGACAGAGGGTCTGAGACAGACGGTCTCAGACAGACGGTCGGAAACAGACGGTCTGGGACAGACGGTCTGAGACAGACGGTCTGAGACAGACGGTCTGAGACAGACGGTCTGAGACAGAGGGTCTGAGACAGACGGTCTCAGACAGACGGTCGGAGACAGACGGTCTGAGACAGACGGTCTGAGACAGACGGTCTGAGACCGACGGTCTGAGACAGACGGTCTGAGACAGACGGTCTGAGACAGACGGTCTGAGACAGACGGTCTGAAACAGACGGTCGGAGACAGACGGTACGAGAAAGACAGGCTAAATCCGACGTTCATAGACAGTCGGTATGAGACAGAGGTACTGAGACAGACGGTCTGAGACAGACGGTCTGAGACAGACGGTCTGAGACAGACGGTCTGAGACAGACGGTCTGAGACAGACGGTCTGAGACAGAGGGTCTGAGACAGACGGTCTCAGACAGACGGTCTGAGACAGAGGGTCTGAGACAGACGGTCTCAGACAGACGGTCGGAAACAGACGGTCTGAGACAGACGGTCTGAGACAGACGGTCTGAGACAGACGGTCTGAGACAGACGGTCTGAGACAGACGGTATGAGAAAGACAGGCTGAGTCCGACGTTCATAGACAGTCAGTATGAGACAGAAGTACTGAGACAGTCGGTATGTGACAGACGGTCTGAGACAGACGGTATGAGAAAGACAGGCTGAGTCCGACGTTCATAGACAGTCAGTATGAGACAGAAGTACTGAGACAGTCGGTATGAGACAGACGGTCTGAGACAGACGGTCTGAGACAGACGGTCTGAGACAGACGGTCTGAGACAGACGGTCTGAGACAGACGGTCTGAGACAGACGGTCTGAGACAGACGGTCTGAGACAGACGGTCTGAGACAGACGGTCTGAGACAGACGGTCTGAGACAGACGGTCTGAGACAGAGGGTCTGAGACAGACGGTCTGAGACAGACGGTATGAGAACGACAGGCTGAGTGCGACGTTCATAGACAGTCGGTATGAGACAGAAGTACTGAGACAGTCGGTCTGAGACAGACGGTCTGAGACAGACGGTCTGAAACAGACGGTCTGAGACAGACGGTCTGAGATAGACGGTCTGAGAGAGACGGGCTGAGACCGACGGGCTTAGACAGACGTACTGGGACAGACGGTCTGAGACAGACGGACAGAGACCGACGGTCTGAGACAGACGGTCTGAGATAGACGGTCTGAGAGAGATGGGCTGAGACCGACGGGCTTAGACAGACGTACTGGGACAGACGGTCTGAGACAGACGGACAGAGACCGACGGTCTGAGACAGACGGTCTGATACAGACGGGCTTAGACAGACGTACTGGGACAGACGGTCTGAGACAGACGGACAGAGACAGACGGACGGAGACAGACGGACAGAGACAGACGGACAGAGACAGACGGACAGAGACAGACGGACAGAGACAGACGGACAGAGACAGACGGACAGAGACAGACGGACAGAGACAGACGGACAGAGACAGACGGACAGAGACAGACGGACATAGACAGACGGACTGAGACAGTCGGGGTGAGACTGACGGGCTGAGACAGACGGTCTGAGACAGACGGTCTGAGACAGACGGTCTGAGACAGACGGTCTGAGACAGACGGTCTGAGACAGACGGTCTGAGACAGACGGTCTGAGACAGACGGTCTGAGACAGAGGGTCTGAGACAGACGGTCTCAGACAGACGGTCGGAGACAGACGGTCTGAGACAGACGGTCTGAGACAGACGGTCTGAGACAGACGGTCTGAGACAGACGGTCTGAGACAGACGGTCTGAAACAGACGGTCGGAGACAGACGGTACGAGAAAGACAGGCTAAATCCGACGTTCATAGACAGTCGGTATGAGACAGAGGTACTGAGACAGACGGTCTGAGACAGACGGTCTGAGACAGACGGTCTGAGACAGACGGTCTGAGACAGACGGTCTGAGACAGAGGGTCTGAGGCAGACGGTCTCAGACAGACGGTCTGAGACAGAGGGTCTGAGACAGACGGTCTCAGACAGACGGTCGGAAACAGACGGTCTGAGACAGACGGTCTGAGACAGACGGTCTGAGACAGACGGTCTGAGACAGACGGTCTGAGAAGGAGGGTCTGAGACAGACGGTCTCAGACAGACGGTCGGAGACAGACGGTCTGAGACAGACGGTCTGAGACAGACGGTCTGAGACCGACGGTCTTAGACAGACGGTCTGAGACAGACGGTCTGAGACAGACGGTCTGAGACAGACGGTCTGAAACAGACGGTCGGAGACAGACGGTACGAGAAAGACAGGCTAAATCCGACGTTCATAGACAGTCGGTATGAGACAGAGGTACTGAGACAGACGGTCTGAGACAGACGGTCTGAGACAGACGGTCTGAGACAGACGGTCTGAGACAGACGGTCTGAGACAGACGGTCTGAGACAGACGGTCTGAGACAGACGGTCTCAGACAGACGGTCTGAGACAGAGGGTCTGAGACAGACGGTCTCAGACAGACGGTCGGAAACAGACGGTCTGAGACAGACGGTCTGAGACAGACGGTCTGAGACAGACGGTCTGAGACAGACGGTCTGAGACAGACGGTATGAGAAAGACAGGCTGAGTCCGACGTTCATAGACAGTCAGTATGAGACAGAAGTACTGAGACAGTCGGTATGTGACAGACGGTCTGAGACAGACGGTATGAGAAAGACAGGCTGATTCCGACGTTCATAGACAGTCAGTATGAGACAGAAGTACTGAGACAGTCGGTATGAGACAGACGGTCTGAGACAGACGGTCTGAGACAGACGGTCTGAGACAGACGGTCTGAGACAGACGGTCTGAGACAGAGGGTCTGAGACAGACGGTCTGAGACAGACGGTATGAGAACGACAGGCTGAGTGCGACGTTCATAGACAGTCGGTATGAGACAGAAGTACTGAGACAGTCGGTATGAGACAGACGGTCTGAGACAGACGGTCTGAGACAGACGGTCTGAGACAGACGGTCTGAGACAGACGGTCTGAGAAAGACAGGCTGAGTCCGACGTTCATAGACAGTCAGTATGAGACAGAAGTACTGAGACAGTCGGTATGAGACAGACGGTCTGAGACAGACGGTCTGAGACAGACGGTCTGAGACAGACGGTCTGAGACAGACGGTCTGAGACAGACGGTCTGAGACAGACGGTGTGAGACAGACGGTCTGAGACAGACGGTCTGAGACAGACGGTCTGAGACAGACGGTCTGAGACAGACGGTCTGAGACAGAGGGTCTGAGACAGACGGTCTGAGACAGACGGTCTGAGACAGACGGTATGAGAACGACAGGCTGAGTGCGACGTTCATAGACAGTCGGTATGAGACAGAAGTACTGAGACAGTCGGTATGAGACAGACGGTCTGAGACAGACGGTCTGAGACAGACGTTCTGAGACAGACGGTCTGAGACAGACGGTCTGAAACAGACGGTCGGAGACAGACGGACAGAGACAGACGGACAGAGACAGACGGACTGAGACAGACGGTCTGAGACAGACGGTCTGAAACAGACGGTCGGAGACAGACGGTCTGAGACAGACGGTCTGAGACAGACGGTCTGAGACAGAGGGTCTGAGACAGACGGTCTCAGACAGACGGTCTGAGACAGTCGGTATGAGACAGACGGTCTGAGACAGACGGTCTGAGACAGACGGTCTGAGACAGACGGTCTGAGACAGACGGTCTCAGACAGACGGTCGGAAACAGACGGTCTGAGACAGACGGTCTGAGACAGACGGTCTGAGACAGACGGTCTGAGACAGACGGTCTGAGACAGACGGTATGAGAAAGACAGGCTGAGTCCGACGTTCATAGACAGTCAGTATGAGACAGAAGTACTGAGACAGTCGGTATGTGACAGACGGTCTGAGACAGACGGTATGAGAAAGACAGGCTGAGTCCGACGTTCATAGACAGTCAGTATGAGACAGAAGTACTGAGACAGTCGGTATGAGACAGACGGTCTGAGACAGACGGTCTGAGACAGACGGTCTGAGACAGACGGTCTGAGACAGACGGTCTGAGACAGACGGTCTGAGACAGACGGTCTGAGACAGACGGTCTGAGACAGACGGTCTGAGACAGAGGGTCTGAGACAGACGGTCTCAGACAGACGGTCGGAGACAGACGGTCTGAGACAGACGGTCTGAGACAGACGGTCTGAGACAGACGGTCTGAGACAGACGGTCTGAGACAGACGGTCTGAAACAGACGGTCGGAGACAGTCGGTACGAGAAAGACAGGCTAAATCCGACGTTCATAGACAGTCGGTATGAGACAGAGGTACTGAGACAGACGGTCTGAGACAGACGGTCTGAGACAGACGGTCTGAGACAGACGGTCTGAGACAGACGGTCGGAAACAGACGGTCTGAGACAGACGGTCTGAGACAGACGGTCTGAGACAGACGGTCTGAGACAGACGGTCTGAGACAGACGGTCTGAGACAGACGGTCTGAGACAGACGGTCTGAGACAGACGGTATGAGAAAGACAGGCTGAGTCCGCCGTTCATAGACAGTCGGTATGAGACAGAGGTACTGAGACAGACGGTCTGAGACAGAGGGTCTGAGACAGACGGTCTCAGACAGACGGTCGGAAACAGACGGTCTGAGACAGACGGTCTGAGACAGACGGTCTGAGACAGACGGTCTGAGACAGACGGTCTGAGACAGACGGTCTGAGACAGACGGTATGAGAAAGACAGGCTGAGTCCGCCGTTCATAGACAGTCGGTATGAGACAGAAGTACTGAGACAGACGGTCTGAGACAGACGGTCTGAGACAGAGGGTCTGAGACAGACCGTCTGAGACAGACGGTCTGAGACAGACGGTATGAGAACGACAGGCTGAGTGCGACATTCATAGACAGTCGGTATGAGACAGAAGTACTGAGACAGTCGGTATGAGACAGACGGTCTGAGACAGACGGTCTGAGACAGACGGTCTGAGACAGACGGTCTGAGACAGACGGTCTGAGACAGACGGTCTGAGACAGACGGTCTGAGACAGACGGTCTGAGACAGACGGTCTGAGATAGACGGTCTGAGAGAGACGGGCTGAGACCGACGGGCTTAGACAGACGTACTGGGACAGACGGTCTGAGACAGACGGACAGAGACCGACGGTCTGAGACAGACGGTCTGATACAGACGGGCTTAGACAGACGTACTGGGACAGACGGTCTGAGACAGACGGACAGAGACAGACGGACAGAGACAGACGGACAGAGACAGACGGACAGAGACAGACGGACAGAGACAGACGGACAGAGACAGACGGACAGAGACAGACGGACAGAGACAGACGGACAGAGACAGACGGACAGAGACAGACGGACAGAGACAGACGGACAGAGACAGACGGACAGAGACAGACGGACATAGACAGACGGACTGAGACAGTCGGGGTGAGACTGACGGGCTGAGACAGACGGTCTGAGACAGACGGTCTGAGACAGACGGTCTGAGACAGACGGTCTGAGACAGACGGTCTGAGACAGACGGTCTGAGACAGACGGTCTGAGACAGACGGTCTGAGACAGACGGTCTGAGACAGACGGTCTGAGACAGAGGGTCCGAGACAGACGGTCTCAGACAGACGGTCTGAGACAGAGGGTCTGAGACAGACGGTCTGAGACAGACGGTATGAGAACGACAGGCTGAGTGCGACGTTCATAGACAGTCGGTATGAGACAGAAGTACTGAGACAGTCGGTCTGAGACAGACGGTCTGAGACAGACGGTCTGAGACAGACGGTCTGAGACAGACGGTCTGAGACAGACGGTCTGAGATAGACGGTCTGAGAGAGACGGGCTGAGACCGACGGGCTTAGACAGACGTACTGGGACAGACGGTCTGAGACAGACGGACAGAGACCGACGGTCTGAGACAGACGGTCTGAGATAGACGGTCTGAGAGAGATGGGCTGAGACCGACGGGCTTAGACAGACGTACTGGGACAGACGGTCTGAGACAGACGGACAGAGACCGACGGTCTGAGACAGACGGTCTGATACAGACGGGCTTAGACAGACGTACTGGGACAGACGGTCTGAGACAGACGGACAGAGACAGACGGACGGAGACAGACGGACAGAGACAGACGGACAGAGACAGACGGACAGAGACAGACGGACAGAGACAGACGGACAGAGACAGACGGACAGAGACAGACGGACAGAGACAGACGGACAGAGACAGACGGACAGAGACAGACGGACATAGACAGACGGACTGAGACAGTCGGGGTGAGACTGACGGGCTGAGACAGACGGTCGGAGACAGACGGTACGAGAAAGACAGGCTAAATCCGACGTTCATAGACAGTCGGTATGAGACAGAGGTACTGAGACAGACGGTCTGAGACAGACGGTCTGAGACAGACGGTCTGAGACAGACGGTCTGAGACAGACGGTCTGAGACAGACGGTCTGAGACAGACGGTCTGAGACAGAGGGTCTGAGGCAGACGGTCTCAGACAGACGGTCTGAGACAGAGGGTCTGAGACAGACGGTCTCAGACAGACGGTCGGAAACAGACGGTCTGAGACAGACGGTCTGAGACAGACGGTCTGAGACAGACGGTCTGAGACAGACGGTCTGAGAAGGAGGGTCTGAGACAGACGGTCTCAGACAGACGGTCGGAGACAGACGGTCTGAGACAGACGGTCTGAGACAGACGGTCTGAGACCGACGGTCTTAGACAGACGGTCTGAGACAGACGGTCTGAGACAGACGGTCTGAGACAGACGGTCTGAAACAGACGGTCGGAGACAGACGGTACGAGAAAGACAGGCTAAATCCGACGTTCATAGACAGTCGGTATGAGACAGAGGTACTGAGACAGACGGTCTGAGACAGACGGTCTGAGACAGACGGTCTGAGACAGACGGTCTGAGACAGACGGTCTGAGACAGACGGTCTGAGACAGAGGGTCTGAGACAGACGGTCTCAGACAGACGGTCTGAGACAGAGGGTCTGAGACAGACGGTCTCAGACAGACGGTCGGAAACAGACGGTCTGAGACAGACGGTCTGAGACAGACGGTCTGAGACAGACGGTCTGAGACAGACGGTCTGAGACAGACGGTATGAGAAAGACAGGCTGAGTCCGACGTTCATAGACAGTCAGTATGAGACAGAAGTACTGAGACAGTCGGTATGTGACAGACGGTCTGAGACAGACGGTATGAGAAAGACAGGCTGATTCCGACGTTCATAGACAGTCAGTATGAGACAGAAGTACTGAGACAGTCGGTATGAGACAGACGGTCTGAGACAGACGGTCTGAGACAGACGGTCTGAGACAGACGGTCTGAGACAGACGGTCTGAGACAGAGGGTCTGAGACAGACGGTCTGAGACAGACGGTATGAGAACGACAGGCTGAGTGCGACGTTCATAGACAGTCGGTATGAGACAGAAGTACTGAGACAGTCGGTATGAGACAGACGGTCTGAGACAGACGGTCTGAGACAGACGGTCTGAGACAGACGGTCTGAGACAGACGGTCTGAGACAGACGGTCTGAGACAGACGGTGTGAGACAGACGGTCTGAGACAGACGGTCTGAGACAGACGGTCTGAGACAGACGGTCTGAGACAGACGGTCTGAGACAGAGGGTCTGAGACAGACGGTCTGAGACAGACGGTCTGAGACAGACGGTATGAGAACGACAGGCTGAGTGCGACGTTCATAGACAGTCGGTATGAGACAGAAGTACTGAGACAGTCGGTATGAGACAGACGGTCTGAGACAGACGGTCTGAGACAGACGTTCTGAGACAGACGGTCTGAGACAGACGGTCTGAAACAGACGGTCGGAGACAGACGGACAGAGACAGACGGACAGAGACAGACGGACTGAGACAGACGGTCTGAGACAGACGGTCTGAAACAGACGGTCGGAGACAGACGGTCTGAGACAGACGGTCTGAGACAGACGGTCTGAGACAGAGGGTCTGAGACAGACGGTCTCAGACAGACGGTCTGAGACAGTCGGTATGAGACAGACGGTCTGAGACAGACGGTCTGAGACAGACGGTCTGAGACAGACGGTCTGAGACAGACGGTCTCAGACAGACGGTCGGAAACAGACGGTCTGAGACAGACGGTCTGAGACAGACGGTCTGAGACAGACGGTCTGAGACAGACGGTCTGAGACAGACGGTCTGAGACAGACGGTATGAGAAAGACAGGCTGAGTCCGACGTTCATAGACAGTCAGTATGAGACAGAAGTACTGAGACAGTCGGTATGTGACAGACGGTCTGAGACAGACGGTATGAGAAAGACAGGCTGAGTCCGACGTTCATAGACAGTCAGTATGAGACAGAAGTACTGAGACAGTCGGTATGAGACAGACGGTCTGAGACAGACGGTCTGAGACAGACGGTCTGAGACAGACGGTCTGAGACAGACGGTCTGAGACAGACGGTCTGAGACAGACGGTCTGAGACAGACGGTCTGAGACAGACGGTCTGAGACAGACGGTCTGAGACAGAGGGTCTGAGACAGACGGTCTCAGACAGACGGTCGGAGACAGACGGTCTGAGACAGACGGTCTGAGACAGACGGTCTGAGACAGACGGTCTGAGACAGACGGTCTGAGACAGACGGTCTGAAACAGACGGTCGGAGACAGTCGGTACGAGAAAGACAGGCTAAATCCGACGTTCATAGACAGTCGGTATGAGACAGAGGTACTGAGACAGACGGTCTGAGACAGACGGTCTGAGACAGACGGTCTGAGACAGACGGTCTGAGACAGACGGTCTGAGACAGACGGTCGGAAACAGACGGTCTGAGACAGACGGTCTGAGACAGACGGTCTGAGACAGACGGTCTGAGACAGACGGTCTGAGACAGACGGTCTGAGACAGACGGTCTGAGACAGACGGTCTGAGACAGACGGTCTGAGACAGACGGTATGAGAAAGACAGGCTGAGTCCGCCGTTCATAGACAGTCGGTATGAGACAGAGGTACTGAGACAGACGGTCTGAGACAGAGGGTCTGAGACAGACGGTCTCAGACAGACGGTCGGAAACAGACGGTCTGAGACAGACGGTCTGAGACAGACGGTCTGAGACAGACGGTCTGAGACAGACGGTCTGAGACAGACGGTCTGAGACAGACGGTATGAGAAAGACAGGCTGAGTCCGCCGTTCATAGACAGTCGGTATGAGACAGAAGTACTGAGACAGACGGTCTGAGACAGACGGTCTGAGACAGAGGGTCTGAGACAGACCGTCTGAGACAGACGGTCTGAGACAGACGGTATGAGAACGACAGGCTGAGTGCGACATTCATAGACAGTCGGTATGAGACAGAAGTACTGAGACAGTCGGTATGAGACAGACGGTCTGAGACAGACGGTCTGAGACAGACGGTCTGAGACAGACGGTCTGAGACAGACGGTCTGAGACAGACGGTCTGAGACAGACGGTCTGAGACAGACGGTCTGAGACAGACGGTCTGAGATAGACGGTCTGAGAGAGACGGGCTGAGACCGACGGGCTTAGACAGACGTACTGGGACAGACGGTCTGAGACAGACGGACAGAGACCGACGGTCTGAGACAGACGGTCTGAGATAGACGGTCTGAGAGAGATGGGCTGAGACCGACGGGCTTAGACAGACGTACTGGGACAGACGGTCTGAGACAGACGGACAGAGACCGACGGTCTGAGACAGACGGTCTGATACAGACGGGCTTAGACAGACGTACTGGGACAGACGGTCTGAGACAGACGGACAGAGACAGACGGACAGAGACAGACGGACAGAGACAGACGGACAGAGACAGACGGACAGAGACAGACGGACAGAGACAGACGGACAGAGACAGACGGACAGAGACAGACGGACAGAGACAGACGGACAGAGACAGACGGACAGAGACAGACGGACAGAGACAGACGGACAGAGACAGACGGACATAGACAGACGGACTGAGACAGTCGGGGTGAGACTGACGGGCTGAGACAGACGGTCTGAGACAGACGGTCTGAGACAGACGGTCTGAGACAGACGGTCTGAGACAGACGGTCTGAGACAGACGGTCTGAGACAGACGGTCTGAGACAGACGGTCTGAGACAGACGGTCTGAGACAGACGGTCTGAGACAGAGGGTCCGAGACAGACGGTCTCAGACAGACGGTCTGAGACAGAGGGTCTGAGACAGACGGTCTGAGACAGACGGTATGAGAACGACAGGCTGAGTGCGACGTTCATAGACAGTCGGTATGAGACAGAAGTACTGAGACAGTCGGTCTGAGACAGACGGTCTGAGACAGACGGTCTGAGACAGACGGTCTGAGACAGACGGTCTGAGATAGACGGTCTGAGAGAGACGGGCTGAGACCGACGGGCTTAGACAGACGTACTGGGACAGACGGTCTGAGACAGACGGACAGAGACCGACGGTCTGAGACAGACGGTCTGAGATAGACGGTCTGAGAGAGATGGGCTGAGACCGACGGGCTTAGACAGACGTACTGGGACAGACGGTCTGAGACAGACGGACAGAGACCGACGGTCTGAGACAGACGGTCTGATACAGACGGGCTTAGACAGACGTACTGGGACAGACGGTCTGAGACAGACGGACAGAGACAGACGGACGGAGACAGACGGACAGAGACAGACGGACAGAGACAGACGGACAGAGACAGACGGACAGAGACAGACGGACAGAGACAGACGGACAGAGACAGACGGACAGAGACAGACGGACAGAGACAGACGGACAGAGACAGACGGACATAGACAGACGGACTGAGACAGTCGGGGTGAGACTGACGGGCTGAGACAGACGGTCGGAGACAGACGGTACGAGAAAGACAGGCTAAATCCGACGTTCATAGACAGTCGGTATGAGACAGAGGTACTGAGACAGACGGTCTGAGACAGACGGTCTGAGACAGACGGTCTGAGACAGACGGTCTGAGACAGACGGTCTGAGACAGACGGTCTGAGACAGAGGGTCTGAGGCAGACGGTCTCAGACAGACGGTCTGAGACAGAGGGTCTGAGACAGACGGTCTCAGACAGACGGTCGGAAACAGACGGTCTGAGACAGACGGTCTGAGACAGACGGTCTGAGACAGACGGTCTGAGACAGACGGTCTGAGAAGGAGGGTCTGAGACAGACGGTCTCAGACAGACGGTCGGAGACAGACGGTCTGAGACAGACGGTCTGAGACAGACGGTCTGAGACCGACGGTCTTAGACAGACGGTCTGAGACAGACGGTCTGAGACAGACGGTCTGAGACAGACGGTCTGAAACAGACGGTCGGAGACAGACGGTACGAGAAAGACAGGCTAAATCCGACGTTCATAGACAGTCGGTATGAGACAGAGGTACTGAGACAGACGGTCTGAGACAGACGGTCTGAGACAGACGGTCTGAGACAGACGGTCTGAGACAGACGGTCTGAGACAGACGGTCTGAGACAGAGGGTCTGAGACAGACGGTCTCAGACAGACGGTCTGAGACAGAGGGTCTGAGACAGACGGTCTCAGACAGACGGTCGGAAACAGACGGTCTGAGACAGACGGTCTGAGACAGACGGTCTGAGACAGACGGTCTGAGACAGACGGTCTGAGACAGACGGTATGAGAAAGACAGGCTGAGTCCGACGTTCATAGACAGTCAGTATGAGACAGAAGTACTGAGACAGTCGGTATGTGACAGACGGTCTGAGACAGACGGTATGAGAAAGACAGGCTGATTCCGACGTTCATAGACAGTCAGTATGAGACAGAAGTACTGAGACAGTCGGTATGAGACAGACGGTCTGAGACAGACGGTCTGAGACAGACGGTCTGAGACAGACGGTCTGAGACAGACGGTCTGAGACAGAGGGTCTGAGACAGACGGTCTGAGACAGACGGTATGAGAACGACAGGCTGAGTGCGACGTTCATAGACAGTCGGTATGAGACAGAAGTACTGAGACAGTCGGTATGAGACAGACGGTCTGAGACAGACGGTCTGAGACAGACGGTCTGAGACAGACGGTCTGAGACAGACGGTCTGAGAAAGACAGGCTGAGTCCGACGTTCATAGACAGTCAGTATGAGACAGAAGTACTGAGACAGTCGGTATGAGACAGACGGTCTGAGACAGACGGTCTGAGACAGACGGTCTGAGACAGACGGTCTGAGACAGACGGTCTGAGACAGACGGTCTGAGACAGACGGTGTGAGACAGACGGTCTGAGACAGACGGTCTGAGACAGACGGTCTGAGACAGACGGTCTGAGACAGACGGTCTGAGACAGAGGGTCTGAGACAGACGGTCTGAGACAGACGGTCTGAGACAGACGGTATGAGAACGACAGGCTGAGTGCGACGTTCATAGACAGTCGGTATGAGACAGAAGTACTGAGACAGTCGGTATGAGACAGACGGTCTGAGACAGACGGTCTGAGACAGACGTTCTGAGACAGACGGTCTGAGACAGACGGTCTGAAACAGACGGTCGGAGACAGACGGACAGAGACAGACGGACAGAGACAGACGGACTGAGACAGACGGTCTGAGACAGACGGTCTGAAACAGACGGTCGGAGACAGACGGTCTGAGACAGACGGTCTGAGACAGACGGTCTGAGACAGAGGGTCTGAGACAGACGGTCTCAGACAGACGGTCTGAGACAGTCGGTATGAGACAGACGGTCTGAGACAGACGGTCTGAGACAGACGGTCTGAGACAGACGGTCTCAGACAGACGGTCGGAAACAGACGGTCTGAGACAGACGGTCTGAGACAGACGGTCTGAGACAGACGGTCTGAGACAGACGGTCTGAGACAGACGGTATGAGAAAGACAGGCTGAGTCCGACGTTCATAGACAGTCAGTATGAGACAGAAGTACTGAGACAGTCGGTATGTGACAGACGGTCTGAGACAGACGGTATGAGAAAGACAGGCTGAGTCCGACGTTCATAGACAGTCAGTATGAGACAGAAGTACTGAGACAGTCGGTATGAGACAGACGGTCTGAGACAGACGGTCTGAGACAGACGGTCTGAGACAGACGGTCTGAGACAGACGGTCTGAGACAGACGGTCTGAGACAGAGGGTCTGAGACAGACGGTCTGAGACAGACGGTATGAGAACGACAGGCTGAGTGCGACGTTCATAGACAGTCGGTATGAGACAGAAGTACTGAGACAGTCGGTATGAGACAGACGGTCTGAGACAGACGGTCTGAGACAGACGGTCTGAGACAGACGGTCTGAGAAAGACAGGCTGAGTCCGACGTTCATAGACAGTCAGTATGAGACAGAAGTACTGAGACAGTCGGTATGAGACAGACGGTCTGAGACAGACGGTCTGAGACAGACGGTCTGAGACAGACGGTCTGAGACAGACGGTCTGAGACAGACGGTCTGAGACAGACGGTCTGAGACAGACGGTCTGAGACAGACGGTCTGAGACAGACGGTCTGAGACAGAGGGTCTGAGACAGACGGTCTGAGACAGACGGTCTGAGACAGACGGTATGAGAACGACAGGCTGAGTGCGACGTTCATAGACAGTCGGTATGAGACAGAAGTACTGAGACAGTCGGTATGAGACAGACGGTCTGAGACAGACGGTCTGAGACAGACGTTCTGAGACAGACGGTCTGAGACAGACGGTCTGAAACAGACGGTCGGAGACAGACGGACAGAGACAGACGGACAGAGACAGACGGACTGAGACAGACGGTCTGAGACAGACGGTCTGAAACAGACGGTCGGAGACAGACGGTCTGAGACAGACGGTCTGAGACAGACGGTCTGAGACAGAGGGTCTGAGACAGACGGTCTCAGACAGACGGTCTGAGACAGTCGGTATGAGACAGACGGTCTGAGACAGACGGTCTGAGACAGACGGTCTGAGACAGACGGTCTGAGACAGACGGTATGAGAAAGACAGGCTGAGTCCGCCGTTCATAGACAGTCAGTATGAGACAGAAATACTGAGACAGACGGTCTGAGACAGACGGTCTGAGACAGACGGTCTGAGACAGACGGTCTGAGACAGACGGTCTGAGACAGACGGTCTGATACAGACGGGCTTAGACAGACGTACTGGGACAGACGGTCTGAGACAGACGGACAGAGACAGACGGACAGAGACAGACGGACAGAGACAGACGGACAGAGACAGTCGGACAGAGACAGACGGACATAGACAGACGGACTGAGACAGACGGTCTGAGACTGACGGTCTGAGACAGACGGTCTGAGACAGACGGTCTGAGACAGACGGTCTGAGACAGACGGTCTGAGACAGACGGTCTGAGATAGACGGTCTGAGAGAGACGGGCTGAGACCGACGGGCTTAAACAGACGTACTGGGACAGACGGTCTGAGACAGACGGACAGAGACCGACGGTCTGAGACAGACGGTCTGAGATAGACGGTCTGAGAGAGATGGGCTGAGACCGACGATCTTAGACAGACGTACTGGGACAGACGGTCTGAGACAGACGGACAGAGACCGACGGTCTGAGACAGACGGTCTGATACAGACGGGCTTAGACAGACGTACTGGGACAGACGGTCTGAGACAGACGGACAGAGACAGACGGACAGAGACAGACGGACAGAGACAGACGGACAGAGACAGACGGACAGAGACAGACGGACAGAGACAGACGGACAGAGACAGACGGACATAGACAGACGGACTGAGACAGTCGGGGTGAGACTGACGGGCTGAGACAGACGGTCTGAGACAGACGGTCTGAGACAGACGGTCTGAGACAGACGGTCTGAGACAGACGGTCTGAGACAGACGGTCTGAGACAGACGGTCTGAGACAGACGGTCTGAGACAGAGGGTCTGAGACAGACGGTCTCAGACAGACGGTCGGAGACAGACGGTCTGAGACAGACGGTCTGAGACAGACGGTCTGAGACAGACGGTCTGAGACAGACGGTCTGAAACAGACGGTCGGAGACAGACGGTACGAGAAAGACAGGCTAAATCCGACGTTCATAGACAGTCGGTATGAGACAGAGGTACTGAGACAGACGGTCTGAGACAGACGGTCTGAGACAGACGGTCTGAGACAGACGGTCTGAGACAGACGGTCTGAAACAGACGGTCGGAGACAGACGGTACGAGAAAGACAGGCTAAATCCGACGTTCATAGACAGTCGGTATGAGACAGAGGTACTGAGACAGACGGTCTGAGACAGACGGTCTGAGACAGACGGTCTGAGACAGACGGTCTGAGACAGACGGTCTGAGACAGAGGGTCTGAGACAGACGGTCTCAGACAGACGGTCTGAGACAGAGGGTCTGAGACAGACGGTCTCAGACAGACGGTCGGAAACAGACGGTCTGAGACAGACGGTCTGAGACAGACGGTCTGAGACAGACGGTCTGAGACAGACGGTCTGAGACAGAGGGTCTGAGACAGACGGTCTCAGACAGACGGTCGGAGACAGACGGTCTGAGACAGACGGTCTGAGACAGACGGTCTGAGACCGACGGTCTGAGACAGACGGTCTGAGACAGACGGTCTGAGACAGACGGTCTGAGACAGACGGTCTGAAACAGACGGTCGGAGACAGACGGTACGAGAAAGACAGGCTAAATCCGACGTTCATAGACAGTCGGTATGAGACAGAGGTACTGAGACAGACGGTCTGAGACAGACGGTCTGAGACAGACGGTCTGAGACAGACGGTCTGAGACAGACGGTCTGAGACAGACGGTCTGAGACAGAGGGTCTGAGACAGACGGTCTCAGACAGACGGTCTGAGACAGAGGGTCTGAGACAGACGGTCTCAGACAGACGGTCGGAAACAGACGGTCTGAGACAGACGGTCTGAGACAGACGGTATGAGAAAGACAGGCTGAGTCCGACGTTCATAGACAGTCAGTATGAGACAGAAGTACTGAGACAGTCGGTATGAGACAGACGGTCTGAGACAGACGGTCTGAGACAGACGGTCTGAGACAGACGGTCTGAGACAGACGGTCTGAGACAGACGGTCTGAGACAGACGGTCTGAGACAGACGGTCTGAGACAGACGGTATGAGAACGACAGGCTGAGTGCGACGTTCATAGACAGTCGGTATGAGACAGAAGTACTGAGACAGTCGGTATGAGACAGACGGTCTGAGACAGACGGTCTGAGACAGACGGTCTGAGACAGACGGTCTGAGACAGACGGTCTGAGACAGACGGTCTGAGACAGACGGTCTGAGATAGACGGTCTGAGAGAGACGGGCTGAGACCGACGGGCTTAGACAGACGTACTGGGACAGACGGTCTGAGACAGACGGACAGAGACCGACGGTCTGAGACAGACGGTCTGAGATAGACGGTCTGAGAGAGATGGGCTGAGACCGACGGGCTTAGACAGACGTACTGGGACAGACGGTCTGAGACAGACGGACAGAGACCGACGGTCTGAGACAGACGGTCTGATACAGACGGGCTTAGACAGACGTACTGGGACAGACGGTCTGAGACAGACGGACAGAGACAGACGGACAGAGACAGACGGACAGAGACAGACGGACAGAGACAGACGGACAGAGACAGACGGACAGAGACAGACGGACAGAGACAGACGGACAGAGACAGACGGACAGAGACAGACGGACAGAGACAGACGGACAGAGACAGACGGACATAGACAGACGGACTGAGACAGTCGGGGTGAGACTGACGGGCTGAGACTGACGGGCTGAGACAGACGGTCTGAGACAGACGGTCTGAGACAGACGGTCTGAGACAGACGGTCTGAGACAGACGGTCTGAGACAGACGGTCTGAGACAGACGGTCTGAGACAGACGGTCTGAGACAGAGGGTCTGAGACAGACGGTCTCAGACAGACGGTCGGAGACAGACGGTCTGAGACAGACGGTCTGAGACAGACGGTCTGAGACAGACGGTCTGAGACAGACGGTCTGAAACAGACGGTCGGAGACAGACGGTACGAGAAAGACAGGCTAAATCCGACGTTCATAGACAGTCGGTATGAGACAGAGGTACTGAGACAGACGGTCTGAGACAGACGGTCTGAGACAGACGGTCTGAGACAGACGGTCTGAGACAGAGGGTCTGAGGCAGACGGTCTCAGACAGACGGTCTGAGACAGAGGGTCTGAGACAGACGGTCTCAGACAGACGGTCGGAAACAGACGGTCTGAGACAGACGGTCTGAGACAGACGGTCTGAGACAGACGGTCTGAGAAGGAGGGTCTGAGACAGACGGTCTCAGACAGACGGTCGGAGACAGACGGTCTGAGACAGACGGTCTGAGACAGACGGTCTGAGACCGACGGTCTGAGACAGACGGTCTGAGACAGACGGTCTGAGACAGACGGTCTGAGACAGACGGTCTGAAACAGACGGTCGGAGACAGACGGTACGAGAAAGACAGGCTGAGTCCGACGTTCATAGACAGTCAGTATGAGACAGAAGTACTGAGACAGTCGGTATGTGACAGACGGTCTGAGACAGACGGTATGAGAAAGACAGGCTGAGTCCGCCGTTCATAGACAGTCAGTATGAGACAGAAGTACTGAGACAGACGGTCTGAGACAGACGGTCTGAGACAGACGGTCTGAGACAGACGGTCTGAGACAGACGGTCTGAGACAGACGGTCTGAGACAGACGGTCTGATACAGACGGGCTTAGACAGACGTACTGGGACAGACGGTCTGAGACAGACGGACAGAGACAGACGGACAGAGACAGACGGACAGAGACAGACGGACAGAGACAGTCGGACAGAGACAGACGGACATAGACAGACGGACTGAGACAGACGGTCTGAGACAGACGGTCTGAGACAGACGGTCTGAGACAGACGGTCTGAGACAGACGGTCTGAGACAGACGGTCTGAGACAGACGGTCTGAGACAGACGGTCTGAGATAGACGGTCTGAGAGAGACGGGCTGAGACCGACGGGCTTAGACAGACGTACTGGGACAGACGGTCTGAGACAGACGGACAGAGACCGACGGTCTGAGACAGACGGTCTGAGATAGACGGTCTGAGAGAGATGGGCTGAGACCGACGGGCTTAGACAGACGTACTGGGACAGACGGTCTGAGACAGACGGACAGAGACCGACGGTCTGAGACAGACGGTCTGATACAGACGGGCTTAGACAGACGTACTGGGACAGACGGTCTGAGACAGACGGACAGAGACAGACGGACAGAGACAGACGGACAGAGACAGACGGACAGAGACAGACGGACAGAGACAGACGGACAGAGACAGACGGACAGAGACAGACGGACAGAGACAGACGGACATAGACAGACGGACTGAGACAGTCGGGGTGAGACTGACGGGCTGAGACAGACGGTCTGAGACAGACGGTCTGAGACAGACGGTCTGAGACAGACGGTCTGAGACAGACGGTCTGAGACAGACGGTCTGAGACAGACGGTCTGAGACAGACGGTCTGAGACAGAGGGTCTGAGACAGACGGTCTCAGACAGAGGGTCTGAGACAGACGGTCTCAGACAGACGGTCGGAAACAGACGGTCTGAGACAGACGGTCTGAGACAGACGGTCTGAGACAGACGGTCTGAGACAGACGGTCTGAGACAGACGGTCTGAGAAGGAGGGTCTGAGACAGACGGTCTCAGACAGACGGTCGGAGACAGACGGTCTGAGACAGACGGTCTGAGACAGACGGTCTGAGACCGACGGTCTGAGACAGACGGTCTGAGACAGACGGTCTGAGACAGACGGTCTGAAACAGACGGTCGGAGACAGACGGTACGAGAAAGACAGGCTAAATCCGACGTTCATAGACAGTCGGTATGAGACAGAGGTACTGAGACAGACGGTCTGAGACAGACGGTCTGAGACAGACGGTCTGAGACAGACGGTCTGAGACAGACGGTCTGAGACAGACGGTCTGAGACAGACGGTCTGAGACAGACGGTCTGAGACAGACGGTCTGAGACAGACGGTCTGAGACAGAGGGTCTGAGACAGACGGTCTCAGACAGACGGTCTGAGACAGAGGGTCTGAGACAGACGGTCTCAGACAGACGGTCGGAAACAGACGGTCTGAGACAGACGGTCTGAGACAGACGGTCTGAGACAGACGGTCTGAGACAGACGGTCTGAGACAGACGGTCTGAGACAGACGGTCTGAGACAGACGGTATGAGAAAGACAGGCTGAGTCCGACGTTCATAGACAGTCAGTATGAGACAGAAGTACTGAGACAGTCGGTATGTGACAGACGGTCTGAGACAGACGGTATGAGAAAGACAGGCTGAGTCCGACGTTCATAGACAGTCAGTATGAGACAGAAGTACTGAGACAGTCGGTATGAGACAGACGGTCTGAGACAGACGGTCTGAGACAGACGGTTTGAGACAGACGGTCTGAGACAGACGGTCTGAGACAGAGGGTCTGAGACAGACGGTCTGAGACAGACGGTATGAGAACGACAGGCTGAGTGCGACGTTCATAGACAGTCGGTATGAGACAGAAGTACTGAGACAGTCGGTATGAGACAGACGGTCTGAGACAGACGGTCTGAGACAGACGGTCTGAGACAGACGGTCTGAGAAAGACAGGCTGAGTCCGACGTTCATAGACAGTCAGTATGAGACAGAAGTACTGAGACAGTCGGTATGAGACAGACGGTCTGAGACAGACGGTCTGAGACAGACGGTCTGAGACAGACGGTCTGAGACAGACGGTCTGAGACAGACGGTCTGAGACAGACGGTCTGAGACAGACGGTCTGAGACAGACGGTCTGAGACAGACGGTCTGAGACAGACGGTATGAGAACGACAGGCTGAGTGCGACGTTCATAGACAGTCGGTATGAGACAGAAGTACTGAGACAGTCGGTATGAGACAGACGGTCTGAGACAGACGGTCTGAGACAGACGTTCTGAGACAGACGGTCTGAGACAGACGGTCTGAAATAGACGGTCGGAGACAGACGGACAGAGACAGACGGACAGAGACAGACGGACTGAGACAGACGGTCTGAGACAGACGGTCTGAAACAGACGGTCGGAGACAGACGGTCTGAGACAGACGGTCTGAGACAGACGGTCTGAGACAGAGGGTCTGAGACAGACGGTCTCAGACAGACGGTCTGAGACAGACGGTCTGAGACAGACGGTCTGAGACAGACGGTCTGAGACAGACGGTCTGAGACAGACGGTATGAGAAAGACAGGCTGAGTCCGCCGTTCATAGACAGTCAGTATGAGACAGAAGTACTGAGACAGACGGTCTGAGACAGACGGTCTGAGACAGACGGTCTGAGACAGACGGTCTGAGACAGACGGTCTGATACAGACGGGCTTAGACAGACGTACTGGGACAGACGGTCTGAGACAGACGGACAGAGACAGACGGACAGAGACAGACGGACAGAGACAGACGGACAGAGACAGACGGACAGAGACAGACGGACAGAGACAGACGGACATAGACAGACGGACTGAGACAGTCGGGGTCAGACTGACGGGCTGAGACAGACGGTCTGAGACAGACGGTCTGAGACAGACGGTCTGAGACAGACGGTCTGAGACAGACGGTCTGAGACAGACGGTCTGAGACAGACGGTCTGAGACAGACGGTCTGAGACAGACGTTCTGAGACAGACGGTCTGAGACAGACGGTCTGAGACAGACGGTCTGAGACAGACGGTCTGAGACAGACGGTCTGAGACAGACGGTCTGAGACAGACGGTCTGAGACAGACGGTCTGAGACAGACGGTCTGAGACAGAGGGTCTGAGACAGACGGTCTCAGACAGACGGTCTGAGACAGAGGGTCTGAGACAGACGGTCTCAGACAGACGGTCGGAAACAGACGGTCTGAGACAGACGGTCTGAGACAGACGGTCTGAGACAGACGGTCTGAGACAGACGGTCTGAGACCGACGGTCTGAGACAGACGGTCTGAGACAGACGGTCTGAAACAGACGGTCGGAGACAGACGGTACGAGAAAGACAGGCTAAATCCGACGTTCATAGACAGTCGGTATGAGACAGAGGTACTGAGACAGACGGTCTGAGACAGACGGTCTGAGACAGACGGTCTGAGACAGACGGTCTGAGACAGACGGTCTGAGACAGACGGTCTGAGACAGAGGGTCTGAGACAGACGGTCTCAGACAGACGGTCTGAGACAGAGGGTCTGAGACAGACGGTCTCAGACAGACGGTCGGAAACAGACGGTCTGAGACAGACGGTCTGAGACAGACGGTCTGAGACAGACGGTCTGAGACAGACGGTCTGAGACAGACGGTATGAGAAAGACAGGCTGAGTCCGACGTTCATAGACAGTCAGTATGAGACAGAAGTACTGAGACAGTCGGTATGAGACAGACGGTCTGAGACAGACGGTATGAGAAAGACAGGCTGAGTCCGACGCTCATAGACAGTCAGTATGAGACAGAAGTACTGAGACAGTCGGTATGAGACAGACGGTCTGAGACAGACGGTCTGAGACAGACGGTCTGAGACAGACGGTCTGAGACAGACGGTCTGAGACAGACGGTCTGAGACAGACGGTCTGAGACAGAGGGTCTGAGACAGACGGTCTGAGACAGACGGTATGAGAACGACAGGCTGAGTGCGACGTTCATAGACAGTCGGTATGAGACAGAAGAACTGAGACAGTCGGTATGAGACAGACGGTCTGAGACAGACGGTCTGAGACAGACGGTCTGAGACAGACGGTCTGAGACAGAGGGTCTGAGACAGACGGTCTCAGACAGACGGTCTGAGACAGAGGGTCTGAGACAGACGGTCTCAGACAGACGGTCGGAAACAGACGGTCTGAGACAGACGGTCTGAGACAGACGGTCTGAGACAGACGGTCTGAGACAGACGGTCTGAGACAGACGGTCTGAGACAGACGGTCTGAGACAGACGGTATGAGAAAGACAGGCTGAGTCCGACGTTCATAGACAGTCAGTATGAGACAGAAGTACTGAGACAGTCGGTATGTGACAGACGGTCTGAGACAGACGGTATGAGAAAGACAGGCTGAGTCCGACGTTCATAGACAGTCAGTATGAGACAGAAGTACTGAGACAGTCGGTATGAGACAGACGGTCTGAGACAGACGGTCTGAGACAGACGGTTTGAGACAGACGGTCTGAGACAGACGGTCTGAGACAGAGGGTCTGAGACAGACGGTCTGAGACAGACGGTATGAGAACGACAGGCTGAGTGCGACGTTCATAGACAGTCGGTATGAGACAGAAGTACTGAGACAGTCGGTATGAGACAGACGGTCTGAGACAGACGGTCTGAGACAGACGGTCTGAGACAGACGGTCTGAGAAAGACAGGCTGAGTCCGACGTTCATAGACAGTCAGTATGAGACAGAAGTACTGAGACAGTCGGTATGAGACAGACGGTCTGAGACAGACGGTCTGAGACAGACGGTCTGAGACAGACGGTCTGAGACAGACGGTCTGAGACAGACGGTCTGAGACAGACGGTCTGAGACAGACGGTCTGAGACAGACGGTCTGAGACAGACGGTCTGAGACAGACGGTATGAGAACGACAGGCTGAGTGCGACGTTCATAGACAGTCGGTATGAGACAGAAGTACTGAGACAGTCGGTATGAGACAGACGGTCTGAGACAGACGGTCTGAGACAGACGTTCTGAGACAGACGGTCTGAGACAGACGGTCTGAAATAGACGGTCGGAGACAGACGGACAGAGACAGACGGACAGAGACAGACGGACTGAGACAGACGGTCTGAGACAGACGGTCTGAAACAGACGGTCGGAGACAGACGGTCTGAGACAGACGGTCTGAGACAGACGGTCTGAGACAGAGGGTCTGAGACAGACGGTCTCAGACAGACGGTCTGAGACAGACGGTCTGAGACAGACGGTCTGAGACAGACGGTCTGAGACAGACGGTCTGAGACAGACGGTATGAGAAAGACAGGCTGAGTCCGCCGTTCATAGACAGTCAGTATGAGACAGAAGTACTGAGACAGACGGTCTGAGACAGACGGTCTGAGACAGACGGTCTGAGACAGACGGTCTGAGACAGACGGTCTGATACAGACGGGCTTAGACAGACGTACTGGGACAGACGGTCTGAGACAGACGGACAGAGACAGACGGACAGAGACAGACGGACAGAGACAGACGGACAGAGACAGACGGACAGAGACAGACGGACAGAGACAGACGGACATAGACAGACGGACTGAGACAGTCGGGGTCAGACTGACGGGCTGAGACAGACGGTCTGAGACAGACGGTCTGAGACAGACGGACTGAGACAGTCGGGGTCAGACTGACGGGCTGAGACAGACGGTCTGAGACAGACGGTCTGAGACAGACGGTCTGAGACAGACGGTCTGAGACAGACGGTCTGAGACAGACGGTCTGAGACAGACGGTCTGAGACAGACGGTCTGAGACAGACGTTCTGAGACAGACGGTCTGAGACAGACGGTCTGAGACAGACGGTCTGAGACAGACGGTCTGAGACAGACGGTCTGAGACAGACGGTCTGAGACAGACGGTCTGAGACAGACGGTCTGAGACAGAGGGTCTGAGACAGACGGTCTCAGACAGACGGTCTGAGACAGAGGGTCTGAGACAGACGGTCTCAGACAGACGGTCGGAAACAGACGGTCTGAGACAGACGGTCTGAGACAGACGGTCTGAGACAGACGGTCTGAGACAGACGGTCTGAGACCGACGGTCTGAGACAGACGGTCTGAGACAGACGGTCTGAAACAGACGGTCGGAGACAGACGGTACGAGAAAGACAGGCTAAATCCGACGTTCATAGACAGTCGGTATGAGACAGAGGTACTGAGACAGACGGTCTGAGACAGACGGTCTGAGACAGACGGTCTGAGACAGACGGTCTGAGACAGACGGTCTGAGACAGACGGTCTGAGACAGACGGTCTGAGACAGACGGTCTGAGACAGAGGGTCTGAGACAGACGGTCTCAGACAGACGGTCTGAGACAGAGGGTCTGAGACAGACGGTCTCAGACAGACGGTCGGAAACAGACGGTCTGAGACAGACGGTCTGAGACAGACGGTCTGAGACAGACGGTCTGAGACAGACGGTCTGAGACAGACGGTATGAGAAAGACAGGCTGAGTCCGACGTTCATAGACAGTCAGTATGAGACAGAAGTACTGAGACAGTCGGTATGAGACAGACGGTCTGAGACAGACGGTATGAGAAAGACAGGCTGAGTCCGACGCTCATAGACAGTCAGTATGAGACAGAAGTACTGAGACAGTCGGTATGAGACAGACGGTCTGAGACAGACGGTCTGAGACAGACGGTCTGAGACAGACGGTCTGAGACAGACGGTCTGAGACAGACGGTCTGAGACAGACGGTCTGAGACAGAGGGTCTGAGACAGACGGTCTGAGACAGACGGTATGAGAACGACAGGCTGAGTGCGACGTTCATAGACAGTCGGTATGAGACAGAAGAACTGAGACAGTCGGTATGAGACAGACGGTCTGAGACAGACGGTCTGAGACAGACGGTCTGAGACAGACGGTCTGAGACAGAGGGTCTGAGACAGACGGTCTCAGACAGACGGTCTGAGACAGAGGGTCTGAGACAGACGGTCTCAGACAGACGGTCGGAAACAGACGGTCTGAGACAGACGGTCTGAGACAGACGGTCTGAGACAGACGGTCTGAGACAGACGGTCTGAGACAGACGGTCTGAGACAGACGGTCTGAGACAGACGGTATGAGAAAGACAGGCTGAGTCCGACGTTCATAGACAGTCAGTATGAGACAGAAGTACTGAGACAGTCGGTATGTGACAGACGGTCTGAGACAGACGGTATGAGAAAGACAGGCTGAGTCCGACGTTCATAGACAGTCAGTATGAGACAGAAGTACTGAGACAGTCGGTATGAGACAGACGGTCTGAGACAGACGGTCTGAGACAGACGGTTTGAGACAGACGGTCTGAGACAGACGGTCTGAGACAGAGGGTCTGAGACAGACGGTCTGAGACAGACGGTATGAGAACGACAGGCTGAGTGCGACGTTCATAGACAGTCGGTATGAGACAGAAGTACTGAGACAGTCGGTATGAGACAGACGGTCTGAGACAGACGGTCTGAGACAGACGGTCTGAGACAGACGGTCTGAGAAAGACAGGCTGAGTCCGACGTTCATAGACAGTCAGTATGAGACAGAAGTACTGAGACAGTCGGTATGAGACAGACGGTCTGAGACAGACGGTCTGAGACAGACGGTCTGAGACAGACGGTCTGAGACAGACGGTCTGAGACAGACGGTCTGAGACAGACGGTCTGAGACAGACGGTCTGAGACAGACGGTCTGAGACAGACGGTCTGAGACAGACGGTATGAGAACGACAGGCTGAGTGCGACGTTCATAGACAGTCGGTATGAGACAGAAGTACTGAGACAGTCGGTATGAGACAGACGGTCTGAGACAGACGGTCTGAGACAGACGTTCTGAGACAGACGGTCTGAGACAGACGGTCTGAAATAGACGGTCGGAGACAGACGGACAGAGACAGACGGACAGAGACAGACGGACTGAGACAGACGGTCTGAGACAGACGGTCTGAAACAGACGGTCGGAGACAGACGGTCTGAGACAGACGGTCTGAGACAGACGGTCTGAGACAGAGGGTCTGAGACAGACGGTCTCAGACAGACGGTCTGAGACAGACGGTCTGAGACAGACGGTCTGAGACAGACGGTCTGAGACAGACGGTCTGAGACAGACGGTATGAGAAAGACAGGCTGAGTCCGCCGTTCATAGACAGTCAGTATGAGACAGAAGTACTGAGACAGACGGTCTGAGACAGACGGTCTGAGACAGACGGTCTGAGACAGACGGTCTGAGACAGACGGTCTGATACAGACGGGCTTAGACAGACGTACTGGGACAGACGGTCTGAGACAGACGGACAGAGACAGACGGACAGAGACAGACGGACAGAGACAGACGGACAGAGACAGACGGACAGAGACAGACGGACAGAGACAGACGGACATAGACAGACGGACTGAGACAGTCGGGGTCAGACTGACGGGCTGAGACAGACGGTCTGAGACAGACGGTCTGAGACAGACGGTCTGAGACAGACGGTCTGAGACAGACGGTCTGAGACAGACGGTCTGAGACAGACGGTCTGAGACAGACGGTATGAGAAAGACAGGCTGAGTCCGACGCTCATAGACAGTCAGTATGAGACAGAAGTACTGAGACAGTCGGTATGAGACAGACGGTCTGAGACAGACGGTCTGAGACAGACGGTCTGAGACAGACGGTCTGAGACAGACGGTCTGAGACAGACGGTCTGAGACAGACGGTCTGAGACAGAGGGTCTGAGACAGACGGTCTGAGACAGACGGTATGAGAACGACAGGCTGAGTGCGACGTTCATAGACAGTCGGTATGAGACAGAAGAACTGAGACAGTCGGTATGAGACAGACGGTCTGAGACAGACGGTCTGAGACAGACGGTCTGAGACAGACGGTCTGAGACAGAGGGTCTGAGACAGACGGTCTCAGACAGACGGTCTGAGACAGTGGGTCTGAGACAGACGGTCTGAGACAGACGGTCTGAGACAGACGGTCTGAGACAGACGGTCTGAGACAGACGGTCTGATACAGACGGGCTTAGACAGACGTACTGGGACAGACGGTCTGAGACAGACGGACAGAGACAGACGGACAGAGACAGACGGACAGAGACAGACGGACAGAGACAGACGGACAGAGACAGACGGACAGAGACAGACGGACATAGACAGACGGACTGAGACAGTCGGGGTCAGACTGACGGGCTGAGACAGACGGTCTGAGACAGACGGTCTGAGACAGACGGTCTGAGACAGACGGTCTGAAACAGACGGTCGGAGACAGACGGTCTGAGACAGACGGTCTGAGACAGACGGTCTGAGACAGAGGGTCTGAGACAGACGGTCTCAGACAGACGGTCTGAGACAGACGGTCTGAGACAGACGGTCTGAGACAGACGGTCTGAGACAGACGGTCTGAGACAGACGGTATGAGAAAGACAGGCTGAGTCCGCCGTTCATAGACAGTCAGTATGAGACAGAAGTACTGAGACAGACGGTCTGAGACAGACGGTCTGAGACAGACGGTCTGAGACAGACGGTCTGAGACAGACGGTCTGATACAGACGGGCTTAGACAGACGTACTGGGACAGACGGTCTGAGACAGACGGACAGAGACAGACGGACAGAGACAGACGGACAGAGACAGACGGACAGAGACAGACGGACAGAGACAGACGGACAGAGACAGACGGACATAGACAGACGGACTGAGACAGTCGGGGTCAGACTGACGGGCTGAGACAGACGGTCTGAGACAGACGGTCTGAGACAGACGGTCTGAGACAGACGGTCTGAGACAGACGGTCTGAGACAGACGGTCTGAGACAGACGGTCTGAGACAGACGGTCTGAGACAGACGTTCTGAGACAGACGGTCTGAGACAGACGGTCTGAGACAGACGGTCTGAGACAGACGGTCTGAGACAGACGGTCTGAGACAGACGGTCTGAGACAGACGGTCTGAGACAGACGGTCTGAGACAGAGGGTCTGAGACAGACGGTCTCAGACAGACGGTCTGAGACAGAGGGTCTGAGACAGACGGTCTCAGACAGACGGTCGGAAACAGACGGTCTGAGACAGACGGTCTGAGACAGACGGTCTGAGACAGACGGTCTGAGACAGACGGTCTGAGACCGACGGTCTGAGACAGACGGTCTGAGACAGACGGTCTGAAACAGACGGTCGGAGACAGACGGTACGAGAAAGACAGGCTAAATCCGACGTTCATAGACAGTCGGTATGAGACAGAGGTACTGAGACAGACGGTCTGAGACAGACGGTCTGAGACAGACGGTCTGAGACAGACGGTCTGAGACAGACGGTCTGAGACAGACGGTCTGAGACAGACGGTCTGAGACAGAGGGTCTGAGACAGACGGTCTCAGACAGACGGTCTGAGACAGAGGGTCTGAGACAGACGGTCTCAGACAGACGGTCGGAAACAGACGGTCTGAGACAGACGGTCTGAGACAGACGGTCTGAGACAGACGGTCTGAGACAGACGGTCTGAGACAGACGGTCTGAGACAGACGGTATGAGAAAGACAGGCTGAGTCCGACGTTCATAGACAGTCAGTATGAGACAGAAGTACTGAGACAGTCGGTATGAGACAGACGGTCTGAGACAGACGGTATGAGAAAGACAGGCTGAGTCCGACGCTCATAGACAGTCAGTATGAGACAGAAGTACTGAGACAGTCGGTATGAGACAGACGGTCTGAGACAGACGGTCTGAGACAGACGGTCTGAGACAGACGGTCTGAGACAGACGGTCTGAGACAGACGGTCTGAGACAGACGGTCTGAGACAGAGGGTCTGAGACAGACGGTCTGAGACAGACGGTATGAGAACGACAGGCTGAGTGCGACGTTCATAGACAGTCGGTATGAGACAGAAGAACTGAGACAGTCGGTATGAGACAGACGGTCTGAGACAGACGGTCTGAGACAGACGGTCTGAGACAGACGGTCTGAGAAAGACAGGCTGAGTCCGACGTTCATAGACAGTCAGTATGAGACAGAAGTACTGAGACAGTCGGTATGAGACAGACGGTCTGAGACAGACGGTCTGAGACAGACGGTCTGAGACAGACGGTCTGAGACAGAAGGTCTGAGACAGACGGTCTGAGACAGACGGTCTGAGACAGACGGTCTGAGACAGACGGTCTGAGACAGACGGTCTGAGACAGACGGTCTGAGACAGACGGTCTGAGACAGACGGTGTGAGACAGAGGGTCTGAGACAGACGGTCTGAGACAGACGGTCTGAGACAGACGTTCTGAGACAGACGGTCTGAGACAGACGGTCTGAGACAGACGGTCTGAAACAGACGGTCGGAGACAGACGGACAGAGACAGACGGACAGAGACAGACGGACTGAGACAGACGGTCTGAGACAGACGGTCTGAAACAGACGGTCGGAGACAGACGGTACGAGAAAGACAGGCTAAATCCGACGTTCATAGACAGTCGGTATGAGACAGAGGTACTGAGACAGACGGTCTGAGACAGACGGTCTGAGACAGACGGTCTGAGACAGACGGTCTGAGACAGACGGTCTGAGACAGACGGTCTGAGACAGAGGGTCTGAGACAGACGGTCTCAGACAGACGGTCTGAGACAGACGGTCTGAGACAGACGGTCTGAGACAGACGGTCTGAGACAGACGGTCTGAGACAGACGGTCTGAGACAGACGGTCTGAGACAGACGGTATGAGAAAGACAGGCTGAGTCCGCCGTTCATAGACAGTCAGTATGAGACAGAAGTACTGAGACAGACGGTCTGAGACAGACGGTCTGAGACAGACGGTCTGAGACAGACGGTCTGAGACAGACGGTCTGAGACAGACGGTCTGAGACAGACGGTCTGAGACAGACGGTCTGATACAGACGGGCTTAGACAGACGTACTGGGACAGACGGTCTGAGACAGACGGACAGAGACAGACGGACAGAGACAGACGGACAGAGACAGACGGACAGAGACAGACGGACAGAGACAGACGGACAGAGACAGACGGACATAGACAGACGGACTGAGACAGTCGGGGTGAGACTGACGGGCTGAGACAGACGGTCTGAGACAGACGGTCTGAGACAGACGGTCTGAGACAGACGGTCTGAGACAGACGGTCTGAGACAGACGGTCTGAGACAGACGGTCTGAGACAGACGGTCTGAGACAGACGGTCTGAGACAGACGGTCTGAGACAGACGGTCTGAGACAGACGGTCTGAGACAGACGGTCTGAGACAGACGGTCTGAGACAGACGGTTTGAGACAGACGGTCTGAGACAGACGTTCTGAGACAGACGGTCTGAGACAGACGGTCTGAGACAGACGGTCTGAAACAGACGGTCGGAGACAGACGGACAGAGACAGACGGACAGAGACAGACGGACTGAGACAGTCGGGGTGAGACAGACGGTCTGAGACAGACGGTCTGAGACAGACGGTCTGAAACAGACGGTCGGAGACAGTCGGTACGAGAAAGACAGGCTAAATCCGACGTTCATAGACAGTCGGTATGAGACAGAGGTACTGAGACAGTCGGTATGAGACAGACGGTCTGAGACAGACGGTATGAGAAAGACAGGCTGAGTCCGACGTTCATAGACAGTCAGTATGAGACAGAAGTACTGAGACAGTCGGTATGAGACAGACGGTCTGAGACAGACGGTCTGAGACAGACGGTCTGAGACAGACGGTCTGAGACAGACGGTCTGAGACAGACGGTCTGAGACAGACGGTCTGAGACAGACGGTCTGAGACAGACGGTCTGAGACAGACGGTCTGAGACAGACGGTCTGAGACAGACGGTCTGAGACAGAGGGTCTGAGACAGACGGTCTGAGACAGACGGTATGAGAACGACAGGCTGAGTGCGACGTTCATAGACAGTCGGTATGAGACAGAAGTACTGAGACAGTCGGTATGAGACAGACGGTCTGAGACAGACGGTCTGAGACAGACGGTCTGAGACAGACGGTCTGAGAAAGACAGGCTGAGTCCGACGTTCATAGGCAGTCAGTATGAGACAGAAGTACTGAGACAGTCGGTATGAGACAGACGGTCTGAGACAGACGGTCTGAGACAGACGGTCTGAGACAGACGGTCTGAGACAGACGGTCTGAGACAGACGGTCTGAGACAGACGGTCTGAGACAGACGGTCTGAGACAGACGGTCTGAGACAGACGGTCTGAGACAGACGGTCTGAGACAGAGGGTCTGAGACAGACGGTCTGAGACAGACGGTCTGAGACAGACGGTATGAGAACGACAGGCTGAGTGCGACGTTCATAGACAGTCGGTATGAGACAGAAGTACTGAGACAGTCGGTATGAGACAGACGGTCTGAGACAGACGGTCTGAGACAGACGTTCTGAGACAGACGGTCTGAGACAGACGGTCTGAGACAGACGGTCTGAAACAGACGGTCGGAGACAGACGGACAGAGACAGACGGACAGAGACAGACGGACTGAGACAGACGGTCTGAGACAGACGGTCTGAAACAGACGGTCGGAGACAGACGGTACGAGAAAGACAGGCTAAATCCGACGTTCATAGACAGTCGGTATGAGACAGAGGTACTGAGACAGACGGTCTGAGACAGACGGTCTGAGACAGACGGTCTGAGACAGACGGTCTGAGACAGACGGTCTGAGACAGAGGGTCTGAGACAGACGGTCTCAGACAGACGGTCTGAGACAGACGGTCTGAGACAGACGGTCTGAGACAGACGGTCTGAGACAGACGGTCTGAGACAGACGGTCTGAGACAGACGGTCTGAGACAGACGGTCTGAGACAGACGGTCTGAGACAGACGGTCTGAGACAGACGGTCTGAGACAGACGGTCTGAGACAGACGGTCTGATACAGACGGGCTTAGACAGACGTACTGGGACAGACGGTCTGAGACAGACGGACAGAGACAGACGGACAGAGACAGACGGACAGAGACAGACGGACAGAGACAGACGGACAGAGACAGACGGACATAGACAGACGGACTGAGACAGTCGGGGTGAGACTGACGGGCTGAGACAGACGGTCTGAGACAGACGGTCTGAGACAGACGGTCTGAGACAGACGGTCTGAGACAGACGGTCTGAGACAGACGGTCTGAGACAGACGGTCTGAGACAGACGGTCTGAGACAGACGGTCTGAGACAGACGGTCTGAGACAGACGGTCTGAGACAGACGGTCTGAGACAGACGGTCTGAGACAGACGGTTTGAGACAGACGGTCTGAGACAGACGTTCTGAGACAGACGGTCTGAGACAGACGGTCTGAGACAGACGGTCTGAAACAGACGGTCGGAGACAGACGGACAGAGACAGACGGACAGAGACAGACGGACTGAGACAGTCGGGGTGAGACAGACGGTCTGAGACAGACGGTCTGAGACAGACGGTCTGAAACAGACGGTCGGAGACAGTCGGTACGAGAAAGACAGGCTAAATCCGACGTTCATAGACAGTCGGTATGAGACAGAGGTACTGAGACAGTCGGTATGAGACAGACGGTCTGAGACAGACGGTATGAGAAAGACAGGCTGAGTCCGACGTTCATAGACAGTCAGTATGAGACAGAAGTACTGAGACAGTCGGTATGAGACAGACGGTCTGAGACAGACGGTCTGAGACAGACGGTCTGAGACAGACGGTCTGAGACAGACGGTCTGAGACAGACGGTCTGAGACAGACGGTCTGAGACAGACGGTCTGAGACAGACGGTCTGAGACAGACGGTCTGAGACAGACGGTCTGAGACAGACGGTCTGAGACAGACGGTCTGAGACAGACGGTCTGAGACAGAGGGTCTGAGACAGACGGTCTGAGACAGACGGTATGAGAACGACAGGCTGAGTGCGACGTTCATAGACAGTCGGTATGAGACAGAAGTACTGAGACAGTCGGTATGAGACAGACGGTCTGAGACAGACGGTCTGAGACAGACGGTCTGAGAAAGACAGGCTGAGTCCGACGTTCATAGGCAGTCAGTATGAGACAGAAGTACTGAGACAGTCGGTATGAGACAGACGGTCTGAGACAGACGGTCTGAGACAGACGGTCTGAGACAGACGGTCTGAGACAGACGGTCTGAGACAGACGGTCTGAGACAGACGGTCTGAGACAGACGGTCTGAGACAGACGGTCTGAGACAGACGGTCTGAGACAGACGGTCTGAGACAGAGGGTCTGAGACAGACGGTCTGAGACAGACGGTCTGAGACAGACGGTATGAGAACGACAGGCTGAGTGCGACGTTCATAGACAGTCGGTATGAGACAGAAGTACTGAGACAGTCGGTATGAGACAGACGGTCTGAGACAGACGGTCTGAGACAGACGTTCTGAGACAGACGGTCTGAGACAGACGGTCTGAGACAGACGGTCTGAAACAGACGGTCGGAGACAGACGGACAGAGACAGACGGACAGAGACAGACGGACTGAGACAGACGGTCTGAGACAGACGGTCTGAAACAGACGGTCGGAGACAGACGGTACGAGAAAGACAGGCTAAATCCGACGTTCATAGACAGTCGGTATGAGACAGAGGTACTGAGACAGACGGTCTGAGACAGACGGTCTGAGACAGACGGTCTGAGACAGACGGTCTGAGACAGACGGTCTGAGACAGACGGTCTGAGACAGAGGGTCTGAGACAGACGGTCTCAGACAGACGGTCTGAGACAGACGGTCTGAGACAGACGGTCTGAGACAGACGGTCTGAGACAGACGGTCTGAGACAGACGGTCTGAGACAGACGGTCTGAGACAGACGGTCTGAGACAGACGGTCTGAGACAGACGGTCTGAGACAGACGGTCTGAGACAGACGGTCTGAGACAGACGGTCTGAGACAGACGGTATGAGAAAGACAGGCTGAGTCCGCCGTTCATAGACAGTCAGTATGAGACAGAAGTACTGAGACAGACGGTCTGAGACAGACGGTCTGAGACAGACGGTCTGAGACAGACGGTCTGAGACAGACGGTCTGAGACAGACGGTCTGAGACAGACGGTCTGAGACAGACGGTCTGAGACAGACGGTCTGAGACAGACGGTCTGATACAGACGGGCTTAGACAGACGTACTGGGATAGACGGTCTGAGACAGACGGACAGAGACAGACGGACAGAGACAGACGGACAGAGACAGACGGACAGAGACAGACGGACAGAGACAGACGGACATAGACAGACGGACTGAGACAGTCGGGGTGAGACTGACGGGCTGAGACAGACGGTCTGAGACAGACGGTCTGAGACAGACGGTCTGAGACAGACGGTCTGAGACAGACGGTCTGAGACAGACGGTCTGAGACAGACGGTCTGAGACAGACGGTCTGAGACAGACGGTCTGAGACAGACGTTCTGAGACAGACGGTCTGAGACAGACGGTCTGAGACAGACGGTCTGAGACAGACGGTCTGAGACAGACGGTCTGAGACAGACGGTCTGAGACAGACGGTCTGAGACAGAGGGTCTGAGACAGACGGTCTCAGACAGACGGTCGGAGACAGACGGTCTGAGACAGACGGTCTGAGACAGACGGTCTGAGACAGACGGTCTGAGACAGACGGTCTGAGACAGACGGTCTGAGACAGACGGTCTGAAACAGACGGTCGGAGACAGTCGGTACGAGAAAGACAGGCTAAATCCGACGTTCATAGACAGTCGGTATGAGACAGAGGTACTGAGACAGACGGTCTGAGACAGACGGTCTGAGACAGACGGTCTGAGACAGACGGTCTGAGACAGACGGTCTGAGACAGACGGTCGGAAACAGACGGTCTGAGACAGACGGTCTGAGACAGACGGTCTGAGACAGACGGTCTGAGACAGACGGTCTGAGACAGACGGTCTGAGACAGACGGTCTGAGACAGACGGTCTGAGACAGACGGTCTGAGACAGACGGTCTGAGACAGACGGTATGAGAAAGACAGGCTGAGTCCGCCGTTCATAGACAGTCGGTATGAGACAGAGGTACTGAGACAGACGGTCTGAGACAGACGGTCTGAGACAGACGGTCTGAGACAGACGGTCTGAGACAGACGGTCTGAGACAGAGGGTCTGAGACAGACGGTCTCAGACAGACGGTCTGAGACAGAGGGTCTGAGACAGACGGTCTCAGACAGACGGTCGGAAACAGACGGTCTGAGACAGACGGTCTGAGACAGACGGTCTGAGACAGACGGTCTGAGACAGACGGTCTGAGACAGACGGTCTGAGACAGACGGTATGAGAAAGACAGGCTGAGTCCGCCGTTCATAGACAGTCGGTATGAGACAGAAGTACTGAGACAGACGGTCTGAGACAGACGGTCTGAGACAGAGGGTCTGAGACAGACCGTCTGAGACAGACGGTCTGAGACAGACGGTCTGAGACAGACGGTATGAGAACGACAGGCTGAGTGCGACATTCATAGACAGTCGGTATGAGACAGAAGTACTGAGACAGTCGGTATGAGACAGACGGTCTGAGACAGACGGTCTGAGACAGACGGTCTGAGACAGACGGTCTGAGACAGACGGTATGAGAACGACAGGCTGAGTGCGACATTCATAGACAGTCGGTATGAGACAGAAGTACTGAGACAGTCGGTATGAGACAGACGGTCTGAGACAGACGGTCGGAGACAGTCGGTACGAGAAAGACAGGCTAAATCCGACGTTCATAGACAGTCGGTATGAGACAGAGGTACTGAGACAGACGGTCTGAGACAGACGGTCTGAGACAGACGGTCTGAGACAGACGGTCTGAGACAGACGGTCTGAGACAGACGGTCGGAAACAGACGGTCTGAGACAGACGGTCTGAGACAGACGGTCTGAGACAGACGGTCTGAGACAGACGGTCTGAGACAGACGGTCTGAGACAGACGGTCTGAGACAGACGGTCTGAGACAGACGGTCTGAGACAGACGGTCTGAGACAGACGGTCTGAGACAGACGGTATGAGAAAGACAGGCTGAGTCCGCCGTTCATAGACAGTCGGTATGAGACAGAGGTACTGAGACAGACGGTCTGAGACAGACGGTCTGAGACAGACGGTCTGAGACAGACGGTCTGAGACAGACGGTCTGAGACAGACGGTCTGAGACAGAGGGTCTGAGACAGACGGTCTCAGACAGACGGTCTGAGACAGAGGGTCTGAGACAGACGGTCTCAGACAGACGGTCGGAAACAGACGGTCTGAGACAGACGGTCTGAGACAGACGGTCTGAGACAGACGGTCTGAGACAGACGGTCTGAGACAGACGGTATGAGAAAGACAGGCTGAGTCCGCCGTTCATAGACAGTCGGTATGAGACAGAAGTACTGAGACAGACGGTCTGAGACAGACGGTCTGAGACAGAGGGTCTGAGACAGACCGTCTGAGACAGACGGTCTGAGACAGACGGTCTGAGACAGACGGTCTGAGACAGACGGTCTGAGACAGACGGTCTGAGACAGACGGTCTGAGACAGACGGTCTGATACAGACGGGCTTAGACAGACGTACTGGGATAGACGGTCTGAGACAGACGGACAGAGACAGACGGACAGAGACAGACGGACAGAGACAGACGGACAGAGACAGACGGACAGAGACAGACGGACATAGACAGACGGACTGAGACAGTCGGGGTGAGACTGACGGGCTGAGACAGACGGTCTGAGACAGACGGTCTGAGACAGACGGTCTGAGACAGACGGTCTGAGACAGACGGTCTGAGACAGACGGTCTGAGACAGACGGTCTGAGACAGACGGTCTGAGACAGACGGTCTGAGACAGACGTTCTGAGACAGACGGTCTGAGACAGACGGTCTGAGACAGACGGTCTGAGACAGACGGTCTGAGACAGACGGTCTGAGACAGACGGTCTGAGACAGACGGTCTGAGACAGACGGTCTGAGACAGAGGGTCTGAGACAGACGGTCTCAGACAGACGGTCGGAGACAGACGGTCTGAGACAGACGGTCTGAGACAGACGGTCTGAGACAGACGGTCTGAGACAGACGGTCTGAGACAGACGGTCTGAAACAGACGGTCGGAGACAGTCGGTACGAGAAAGACAGGCTAAATCCGACGTTCATAGACAGTCGGTATGAGACAGAGGTACTGAGACAGACGGTCTGAGACAGACGGTCTGAGACAGACGGTCTGAGACAGACGGTCTGAGACAGACGGTCTGAGACAGACGGTCGGAAACAGACGGTCTGAGACAGACGGTCTGAGACAGACGGTCTGAGACAGACGGTCTGAGACAGACGGTCTGAGACAGACGGTCTGAGACAGACGGTCTGAGACAGACGGTCTGAGACAGACGGTCTGAGACAGACGGTATGAGAAAGACAGGCTGAGTCCGCCGTTCATAGACAGTCGGTATGAGACAGAGGTACTGAGACAGACGGTCTGAGACAGACGGTCTGAGACAGACGGTCTGAGACAGACGGTCTGAGACAGACGGTCTGAGACAGAGGGTCTGAGACAGACGGTCTCAGACAGACGGTCTGAGACAGAGGGTCTGAGACAGACGGTCTCAGACAGACGGTCGGAAACAGACGGTCTGAGACAGACGGTCTGAGACAGACGGTCTGAGACAGACGGTCTGAGACAGACGGTCTGAGACAGACGGTCTGAGACAGACGGTATGAGAAAGACAGGCTGAGTCCGCCGTTCATAGACAGTCGGTATGAGACAGAAGTACTGAGACAGACGGTCTGAGACAGACGGTCTGAGACAGAGGGTCTGAGACAGACCGTCTGAGACAGACGGTCTGAGACAGACGGTCTGAGACAGACGGTATGAGAACGACAGGCTGAGTGCGACATTCATAGACAGTCGGTATGAGACAGAAGTACTGAGACAGTCGGTATGAGACAGACGGTCTGAGACAGACGGTCTGAGACAGACGGTCTGAGACAGACGGTCTGAGACAGACGGTATGAGAACGACAGGCTGAGTGCGACATTCATAGACAGTCGGTATGAGACAGAAGTACTGAGACAGTCGGTATGAGACAGACGGTCTGAGACAGACGGTCGGAGACAGTCGGTACGAGAAAGACAGGCTAAATCCGACGTTCATAGACAGTCGGTATGAGACAGAGGTACTGAGACAGACGGTCTGAGACAGACGGTCTGAGACAGACGGTCTGAGACAGACGGTCTGAGACAGACGGTCTGAGACAGACGGTCGGAAACAGACGGTCTGAGACAGACGGTCTGAGACAGACGGTCTGAGACAGACGGTCTGAGACAGACGGTCTGAGACAGACGGTCTGAGACAGACGGTCTGAGACAGACGGTCTGAGACAGACGGTCTGAGACAGACGGTCTGAGACAGACGGTATGAGAAAGACAGGCTGAGTCCGCCGTTCATAGACAGTCGGTATGAGACAGAGGTACTGAGACAGACGGTCTGAGACAGACGGTCTGAGACAGACGGTCTGAGACAGACGGTCTGAGACAGACGGTCTGAGACAGAGGGTCTGAGACAGACGGTCTCAGACAGACGGTCTGAGACAGAGGGTCTGAGACAGACGGTCTCAGACAGACGGTCGGAAACAGACGGTCTGAGACAGACGGTCTGAGACAGACGGTCTGAGACAGACGGTCTGAGACAGACGGTCTGAGACAGACGGTCTGAGACAGACGGTATGAGAAAGACAGGCTGAGTCCGCCGTTCATAGACAGTCGGTATGAGACAGAAGTACTGAGACAGACGGTCTGAGACAGACGGTCTGAGACAGAGGGTCTGAGACAGACCGTCTGAGACAGACGGTCTGAGACAGACGGTCTGAGACAGACGGTATGAGAACGACAGGCTGAGTGCGACATTCATAGACAGTCGGTATGAGACAGAAGTACTGAGACAGTCGGTATGAGACAGACGGTCTGAGACAGACGGTCTGAGACAGACGGTCTGAGACAGACGGTCTGAGACAGACGGTCTGAGACAGACGGTCTGAGACAGACGGTCTGAGACAGACGGTCTGAGACAGACGGTCTGAGATAGACGGTCTGAGAGAGACGGGCTGAGACCGACGGGCTTAGACAGACGTACTGGGACAGACGGTCTGAGACAGACGGACAGAGACCGACGGTCTGAGACAGACGGTCTGAGATAGACGGTCTGAGAGAGATGGGCTGAGACCGACGGGCTTAGACAGACGTACTGGGACAGACGGTCTGAGACAGACGGACAGAGACCGACGGTCTGAGACAGACGGTCTGATACAGACGGGCTTAGACAGACGTACTGGGACAGACGGTCTGAGACAGACGGACAGAGACAGACGGACAGAGACAGACGGACAGAGACAGACGGACAGAGACAGACGGACAGAGACAGACGGACAGAGACAGACGGACAGAGACAGACGGACAGAGACAGACGGACAGAGACAGACGGACAGAGACAGACGGACATAGACAGACGGACTGAGACAGTCGGGGTGAGACTGACGGGCTGAGACAGACGGTCTGAGACAGACGGTCTGAGACAGACGGTCTGAGACAGACGGTCTGAGACAGACGGTCTGAGACAGACGGTCTGAGACAGACGGTCTGAGACAGACGGTCTGAGACAGAGGGTCCGAGACAGACGGTCTCAGACAGACGGTCGGAGACAGACGGTCTGAGACAGACGGTCTGAGACAGACGGTCTGAGACAGACGGTCTGAGACAGACGGTCTGAGACAGACGGTCTGAAACAGACGGTCGGAGACAGACGGTACGAGAAAGACAGGCTAAATCCGACGTTCATAGACAGTCGGTATGAGACAGAGGTACTGAGACAGACGGTCTGAGACAGACGGTCTGAGACAGACGGTCTGAGACAGACGGTCTGAGACAGACGGTCTGAGACAGAGGGTCTGAGACCGACGGTCTCAGACAGACGGTCTGAGACAGAGGGTCTGAGACAGACGGTCTCAGACAGACGGTCGGAAACAGACGGTCTGGGACAGACGGTCTGAGACAGACGGTCTGAGACAGACGGTCTGAGACAGACGGTCTGAGACAGAGGGTCTGAGACAGACGGTCTCAGACAGACGGTCGGAGACAGACGGTCTGAGACAGACGGTCTGAGACCGACGGTCTGAGACAGACGGTCTGAGACAGACGGTCTGAGACAGACGGTCTGAGACAGACGGTCTGAAACAGACGGTCGGAGACAGACGGTACGAGAAAGACAGGCTAAATCCGACGTTCATAGACAGTCGGTATGAGACAGAGGTACTGATACAGACGGTCTGAGACAGACGGTCTGAGACAGACGGTCTGAGACAGACGGTCTGAGACAGACGGTCTGAGACAGACGGTCTGAGACAGACGGTCTGAGACAGACGGTCTGAGACAGAGGGTCTGAGACAGACGGTCTCAGACAGACGGTCTGAGACAGAGGGTCTGAGACAGACGGTCTCAGACAGACGGTCGGAAACAGACGGTCTGAGACAGACGGTCTGAGACAGACGGTCTGAGACAGACGGTCTGAGACAGACGGTCTGAGACAGACGGTCTGAGACAGACGGTATGAGAAAGACAGGCTGAGTCCGACGTTCATAGACAGTCAGTATGAGACAGAAGTACTGAGACAGTCGGTATGTGACAGACGGTCTGAGACAGACGGTATGAGAAAGACAGGCTGAGTCCGACGTTCATAGACAGTCAGTATGAGACAGAAGTACTGAGACAGTCGGTATGAGACAGACGGTCTGAGACAGACGGTCTGAGACAGACGGTCTGAGACAGACGGTCTGAGACAGACGGTCTGAGACAGACGGTCTGAGACAGACGGTCTGAGACAGACGGTCTGAGACAGACGGTCTGAGACAGACGGTCTGAGACAGACGGTCTGAGACAGACGGTCTGAGACAGACGGTCTGAGACAGAGGGTCTGAGACAGACGGTCTGAGACAGACGGTATGAGAACGACAGGCTGAGTGCGACGTTCATAGACAGTCGGTATGAGACAGAAGTACTGAGACAGTCGGTATGAGACAGACGGTCTGAGACAGACGGTCTGAGACAGACGGTCTGAGACAGACGGTCTGAGACAGACGGTCTGAGACAGACGGTCTGAGACAGACGGTCTGAGATAGACGGTCTGAGAGAGACGGGCTGAGACCGACGGGCTTAGACAGACGTACTGGGACAGACGGTCTGAGACAGACGGACAGAGACCGACGGTCTGAGACAGACGGTCTGAGATAGACGGTCTGAGAGAGATGGGCTGAGACCGACGGGCTTAGACAGACGTACTGGGACAGACGGTCTGAGACAGACGGACAGAGACCGACGGTCTGAGACAGACGGTCTGATACAGACGGGCTTAGACAGACGGTCTGAGACAGACGGTCTGAGACAGACGGTCTGAGACAGACGGTCTGAGACAGACGGTCTGAGACAGAGGGTCTGAGACAGACGGTCTCAGACAGACGGTCGGAGACAGACGGTCTGAGACAGACGGTCTGAGACAGACGGTCTGAGACAGACGGTCTGAGACAGACGGTCTGAGACAGACGGTCTGAGACAGACGGTCTGAGACAGAGGGTCTGAGACAGACGGTCTGAAACAGACGGTCGGAGACAGACGGTACGAGAAAGACAGGCTAAATCCGACGTTCATAGACAGTCAGTATGAGACAGAAGTACTGAGACAGTCGGTATGAGACAGACGGTCTGAGACAGACGGTCTGAGACAGACGGTCTGAGACAGACGGTCTGAGACAGACGGTCTGAGACAGACGGTCTGAGACAGAGGGTCTGAGACAGACGGTCTCAGACAGACGGTCTGAGACAGAGGGTCTGAGACAGACGGTCTCAGACAGACGGTCGGAAACAGACGGTCTGAGACAGACGGTCTGAGACAGACGGTCTGAGACAGACGGTCTGAGACAGACGGTATGAGAAAGACAGGCTGAGTCCGACGTTCATAGACAGTCAGTATGAGACAGAAGTACTGAGACAGTCGGTATGTGACAGACGGTCTGAGACAGACGGTATGAGAAAGACAGGCTGAGTCCGACGTTCATAGACAGTCAGTATGAGACAGAAGTACTGAGACAGTCGGTATGAGACAGACGGTCTGAGACAGACGGTCTGAGACAGACGGTCTGAGACAGACGGTCTGAGACAGACGGTCTGAGACAGACGGTCTGAGACAGACGGTCTGAGACAGACGGTCTGAGACAGACGGTCTGAGACAGACGGTCTGAGACAGACGGTCTGAGACAGACGGTCTGAGACAGAGGGTCTGAGACAGACGGTCTGAGACAGACGGTATGAGAACGACAGGCTGAGTGCGACGTTCATAGACAGTCGGTATGAGACAGAAGTACTGAGACAGTCGGTATGAGACAGACGGTCTGAGACAGACGGTCTGAGACAGACGGTCTGAGACAGACGGTCTGAGACAGACGGTCTGAGACAGACGGTCTGAGACAGACGGTCTGAGATAGACGGTCTGAGAGAGACGGGCTGAGACCGACGGGCTTAGACAGACGTACTGGGACAGACGGTCTGAGACAGACGGACAGAGACCGACGGTCTGAGACAGACGGTCTGAGATAGACGGTCTGAGAGAGATGGGCTGAGACCGACGGGCTTAGACAGACGTACTGGGACAGACGGTCTGAGACAGACGGACAGAGACCGACGGTCTGAGACAGACGGTCTGATACAGACGGGCTTAGACAGACGGTCTGAGACAGACGGTCTGAGACAGACGGTCTGAGACAGACGGTCTGAGACAGACGGTCTGAGACAGAGGGTCTGAGACAGACGGTCTCAGACAGACGGTCGGAGACAGACGGTCTGAGACAGACGGTCTGAGACAGACGGTCTGAGACAGACGGTCTGAGACAGACGGTCTGAGACAGACGGTCTGAGACAGACGGTCTGAGACAGAGGGTCTGAGACAGACGGTCTCAGACAGACGGTCGGAGACAGACGGTCTGAGACAGACGGTCTGAGACAGACGGTCTGAGACAGACGGTCTGAGACAGACGGTCTGAGACAGACGGTCTGAAACAGACGGTCGGAGACAGACGGTACGAGAAAGACAGGCTAAATCCGACGTTCATAGACAGTCGGTATGAGACAGAGGTACTGAGACAGACGGTCTGAGACAGACGGTCTGAGACAGACGGTCTGAGACAGACGGTCTGAGACAGACGGTCTGAGACAGACGGTCTGAGACAGAGGGTCTGAGGCAGACGGTCTCAGACAGACGGTCTGAGACAGAGGGTCTGAGACAGACGGTCTCAGACAGACGGTCGGAAACAGACGGTCTGAGACAGACGGTCTGAGACAGACGGTCTGAGACAGACGGTCTGAGAAGGAGGGTCTGAGACAGACGGTCTCAGACAGACGGTCGGAGACAGACGGTCTGAGACAGACGGTCTGAGACAGACGGTCTGAGACCGACGGTCTTAGACAGACGGTCTGAGACAGACGGTCTGAGACAGACGGTCTGAGACAGACGGTCTGAAACAGGGGGTCGGAGACAGACGGTACGAGAAAGACAGGCTAAATCCGACGTTCATAGACAGTCGGTATGAGACAGAGGTACTGAGACAGACGGTCTGAGACAGACGGTCTGAGACAGACGGTCTGAGACAGACGGTCTGAGACAGACGGTCTGAGACAGAGGGTCTGAGACAGACGGTCTCAGACAGACGGTCTGAGACAGAGGGTCTGAGACAGACGGTCTCAGACAGACGGTCGGAAACAGACGGTCTGAGACAGACGGTCTGAGACAGACGGTCTGAGACAGACGGTCTGAGACAGACGGTCTGAGACAGACGGTATGAGAAAGACAGGCTGAGTCCGACGTTCATAGACAGTCAGTATGAGACAGAAGTACTGAGACAGTCGGTATGTGACAGACGGTCTGAGACAGACGGTATGAGAAAGACAGGCTGAGTCCGACGTTCATAGACAGTCAGTATGAGACAGAAGTACTGAGACAGTCGGTATGAGACAGACGGTCTGAGACAGACGGTCTGAGACAGACGGTCTGAGACAGACGGTCTGAGACAGACGGTCTGAGACAGAGGGTCTGAGACAGACGGTCTGAGACAGACGGTATGAGAACGACAGGCTGAGTGCGACGTTCATAGACAGTCGGTATGAGACAGAAGTACTGAGACAGTCGGTATGAGACAGACGGTCTGAGACAGACGGTCTGAGACAGACGGTCTGAGACAGACGGTCTGAGACAGACGGTCTGAGAAAGACAGGCTGAGTCCGACGTTCATAGACAGTCAGTATGAGACAGAAGTACTGAGACAGTCGGTATGAGACAGACGGTCTGAGACAGACGGTCTGAGACAGACGGTCTGAGACAGACGGTCTGAGACAGACGGTCTGAGACAGACGGTCTGAGACAGACGGTCTGAGACAGACGGTCTGAGACAGACGGTCTGAGACAGACGGTCTGAGACAGACGGTCTGAGACAGAGGGTCTGAGACAGACGGTCTGAGACAGACGGTCTGAGACAGACGGTATGAGAACGACAGGCTGAGTGCGACGTTCATAGACAGTCGGTATGAGACAGAAGTACTGAGACAGTCGGTATGAGACAGACGGTCTGAGACAGACGGTCTGAGACAGACGTTCTGAGACAGACGGTCTGAGACAGACGGTCTGAAACAGACGGTCGGAGACAGACGGACAGAGACAGACGGACAGAGACAGACGGACTGAGACAGACGGTCTGAGACAGAAGTACTGAGACAGACGGTCTGAGACAGACGGTCTGAGACAGACGGTCTGAGACAGACGGTCTGAGACAGACGGTCTGAGACAGACGGTCTGATACAGACGGGCTTAGACAGACGTACTGGGACAGACGGTCTGAGACAGACGGACAGAGACAGACGGACAGAGACAGACGGACAGAGACAGACGGACAGAGACAGTCGGACAGAGACAGACGGACATAGACAGACGGACTGAGACAGACGGTCTGAGACTGACGGTCTGAGACAGACGGTCTGAGACAGACGGTCTGAGACAGACGGTCTGAGACAGACGGTCTGAGACAGACGGTCTGAGACAGACGGTCTGAGATAGACGGTCTGAGAGAGACGGGCTGAGACCGACGGGCTTAGACAGACGTACTGGGACAGACGGTCTGAGACAGACGGACAGAGACCGACGGTCTGAGACAGACGGTCTGAGATAGACGGTCTGAGAGAGATGGGCTGAGACCGACGATCTTAGACAGACGTACTGGGACAGACGGTCTGAGACAGACGGACAGAGACCGACGGTCTGAGACAGACGGTCTGATACAGACGGGCTTAGACAGACGTACTGGGACAGACGGTCTGAGACAGACGGACAGAGACAGACGGACAGAGACAGACGGACAGAGACAGACGGACAGAGACAGACGGACAGAGACAGACGGACAGAGACAGACGGACAGAGACAGACGGACATAGACAGACGGACTGAGACAGTCGGGGTGAGACTGACGGGCTGAGACAGACGGTCTGAGACAGACGGTCTGAGACAGACGGTCTGAGACAGACGGTCTGAGACAGACGGTCTGAGACAGACGGTCTGAGACAGACGGTCTGAGACAGACGGTCTGAGACAGAGGGTCTGAGACAGACGGTCTCAGACAGACGGTCGGAGACAGACGGTCTGAGACAGACGGTCTGAGACAGACGGTCTGAGACAGACGGTCTGAGACAGACGGTCTGAGACAGACGGTCTGAAACAGACGGTCGGAGACAGACGGTACGAGAAAGACAGGCTAAATCCGACGTTCATAGACAGTCGGTATGAGACAGAGGTACTGAGACAGACGGTCTGAGACAGACGGTCTGAGACAGACGGTCTGAGACAGACGGTCTGAGACAGACGGTCTGAGACAGAGGGTCTGAGACAGACGGTCTCAGACAGACGGTCTGAGACAGAGGGTCTGAGACAGACGGTCTCAGACAGACGGTCGGAAACAGACGGTCTGAGACAGACGGTCTGAGACAGACGGTCTGAGACAGACGGTCTGAGACAGACGGTCTGAGACAGACGGTCTGAGACAGGGGGTCTGAGACAGACGGTCTCAGACAGACGGTCGGAGACAGACGGTCTGAGACAGACGGTCTGAGACAGACGGTCTGAGACCGACGGTCTGAGACAGACGGTCTGAGACAGACGGTCTGAGACAGACGGTCTGAGACAGACGGTCTGAAACAGACGGTCGGAGACAGACGGTACGAGAAAGACAGGCTAAATCCGACGTTCATAGACAGTCGGTATGAGACAGAGGTACTGAGACAGACGGTCTGAGACAGACGGTCTGAGACAGACGGTCTGAGACAGACGGTCTGAGACAGACGGTCTGAGACAGACGGTCTGAGACAGAGGGTCTGAGACAGACGGTCTCAGACAGACGGTCTGAGACAGAGGGTCTGAGACAGACGGTCTCAGACAGACGGTCGGAAACAGACGGTCTGAGACAGACGGTCTGAGACAGACGGTCTGAGACAGACGGTCTGAGACAGACGGTATGAGAAAGACAGGCTGAGTCCGACGTTCATAGACAGTCAGTATGAGACAGAAGTACTGAGACAGTCGGTATGAGACAGACGGTCTGAGACAGACGGTCTGAGACAGACGGTCTGAGACAGACGGTCTGAGACAGACGGTCTGAGACAGACGGTCTGAGACAGACGGTCTGAGACAGACGGTCTGAGACAGACGGTATGAGAACGACAGGCTGAGTGCGACGTTCATAGACAGTCGGTATGAGACAGAAGTACTGAGACAGTCGGTATGAGACAGACGGTCTGAGACAGACGGTCTGAGACAGACGGTCTGAGACAGACGGTCTGAGACAGACGGTCTGAGACAGACGGTCTGAGACAGACGGTCTGAGATAGACGGTCTGAGAGAGACGGGCTGAGACCGACGGGCTTAGACAGACGTACTGGGACAGACGGTCTGAGACAGACGGACAGAGACCGACGGTCTGAGACAGACGGTCTGAGATAGACGGTCTGAGAGAGATGGGCTGAGACCGACGGGCTTAGACAGACGTACTGGGACAGACGGTCTGAGACAGACGGACAGAGACCGACGGTCTGAGACAGACGGTCTGATACAGACGGGCTTAGACAGACGTACTGGGACAGACGGTCTGAGACAGACGGACAGAGACAGACGGACAGAGACAGACGGACAGAGACAGACGGACAGAGACAGACGGACAGAGACAGACGGACAGAGACAGACGGACAGAGACAGACGGACAGAGACAGACGGACAGAGACAGACGGACAGAGACAGACGGACATAGACAGACGGACTGAGACAGTCGGGGTGAGACTGACGGGCTGAGACAGACGGTCTGAGACAGACGGTCTGAGACAGACGGTCTGAGACAGACGGTCTGAGACAGACGGTCTGAGACAGACGGTCTGAGACAGACGGTCTGAGACAGACGGTCTGAGACAGACGGTCTGAGACAGAGGGTCTGAGACAGACGGTCTCAGACAGACGGTCGGAGACAGACGGTCTGAGACAGACGGTCTGAGACAGACGGTCTGAGACAGACGGTCTGAGACAGACGGTCTGAAACAGACGGTCGGAGACAGACGGTACGAGAAAGACAGGCTAAATCCGACGTTCATAGACAGTCGGTATGAGACAGAGGTACTGAGACAGACGGTCTGAGACAGACGGTCTGAGACAGACGGTCTGAGACAGACGGTCTGAGACAGACGGTCTGAGACAGACGGTCTGAGACAGACGGTCTGAGACAGACGGTCTGAGACAGACGGTCTGAGACAGAGGGTCTGAGACAGACGGTCTCAGACAGACGGTCGGAGACAGACGGTCTGAGACAGACGGTCTGAGACAGACGGTCTGAGACAGACGGTCTGAGACAGACGGTCTGAAACAGACGGTCGGAGACAGACGGTACGAGAAAGACAGGCTAAATCCGACGTTCATAGACAGTCGGTATGAGACAGAGGTACTGAGACAGACGGTCTGAGACAGACGGTCTGAGACAGACGGTCTGAGACAGACGGTCTGAGACAGAGGGTCTGAGGCAGACGGTCTCAGACAGACGGTCTGAGACAGAGGGTCTGAGACAGACGGTCTCAGACAGACGGTCGGAAACAGACGGTCTGAGACAGACGGTCTGAGACAGACGGTCTGAGACAGACGGTCTGAGAAGGAGGGTCTGAGACAGACGGTCTGAGAGAGACGGGCTGAGACCGACGGGCTTAGACAGACGTACTGGGACAGACGGTCTGAGACAGACGGACAGAGACCGACGGTCTGAGACAGACGGTCTCAGATAGACGGTCTGAGAGAGATGGGCTGAGACCGACGGGCTTAGACAGACGTACTGGGACAGACGGTCTGAGACAGACGGACAGAGACCGACGGTCTGAGACAGACGGTCTGAGACAGACGGTCTGAGACAGACGGTCTGAAACAGACGGTCGGAGACAGACGGTACGAGAAAGACAGGCTAAATCCGACGTTCATAGACAGTCGGTATGAGACAGAGGTACTGAGACAGACGGTCTGAGACAGACGGTCTGAGACAGACGGTCTGAGACAGACGGTCTGAGACAGACGGTCTGAGACAGACGGTCTGAGACAGACGGTCTGAGACAGAGGGTCTGAGACAGACGGTCTCAGACAGACGGTCTGAGACAGAGGGTCTGAGACAGACGGTCTCAGACAGACGGTCGGAAACAGACGGTCTGAGACAGACGGTCTGAGACAGACGGTCTGAGACAGACGGTCTGAGACAGACGGTCTGAGACAGACGGTATGAGAAAGACAGGCTGAGTCCGACGTTCATAGACAGTCAGTATGAGACAGAAGTACTGAGACAGTCGGTATGAGACAGACGGTCTGAGACAGACGGTCTGAGACAGACGGTATGAGAACGACAGGCTGAGTGCGACGTTCATAGACAGTCGGTATGAGACAGAAGTACTGAGACAGTCGGTATGAGACAGACGGTCTGAGACAGACGGTCTGAGACAGACGGTCTGAGACAGACGGTCTGAGACAGACGGTCTGAGACAGACGGTCTGAGATAGACGGTCTGAGAGAGACGGGCTGAGACCGACGGGCTTAGACAGACGTACTGGGACAGACGGTCTGAGACAGACGGACAGAGACCGACGGTCTGAGACAGACGGTCTGAGATAGACGGTCTGAGAGAGATGGGCTGAGACCGACGGGCTTAGACAGACGTACTGGGACAGACGGTCTGAGACAGACGGACAGAGACCGACGGTCTGAGACAGACGGTCTGATACAGTCGGGCTTAGACAGACGTACTGGGACAGACGGTCTGAGACAGACGGACAGAGACAGACGGACAGAGACAGACGGACAGAGACAGACGGACAGAGACAGACGGACAGAGACAGACGGACAGAGACAGACGGACAGAGACAGACGGACAGAGACAGACGGACAGAGACAGACGGACAGAGACAGACGGACAGAGACAGACGGACATAGACAGACGGACTGAGACAGTCGGGGTGAGACTGACGGGCTGAGACAGACGGTCTGAGACAGACGGTCTGAGACAGACGGTCTGAGACAGACGGTCTGAGACAGACGGTCTGAGACAGACGGTCTGAGACAGACGGTCTGAGACAGACGGTCTGAGACAGACGGTCTGAGACAGACGGTCTGAGACAGACGGTCTGAGACAGACGGTCTGAGACAGAGGGTCTGAGACAGACGGTCTCAGACAGACGGTCGGAGACAGACGGTCTGAGACAGACGGTCTGAGACAGACGGTCTGAGACAGACGGTCTGAGACAGACGGTCTGAAACAGACGGTCGGAGACAGACGGTACGAGAAAGACAGGCTAAATCCGACGTTCATAGACAGTCGGTATGAGACAGAGGTACTGAGACAGACGGTCTGAGACAGACGGTCTGAGACAGACGGTCTGAGACAGACGGTCTGAGACAGAGGGTCTGAGGCAGACGGTCTCAGACAGACGGTCTGAGACAGAGGGTCTGAGACAGACGGTCTCAGACAGACGGTCGGAAACAGACGGTCTGAGACAGACGGTCTGAGACAGACGGTCTGAGACAGACGGTCTGAGAAGGAGGGTCTGAGACAGACGGTCTCAGACAGACGGTCGGAGACAGACGGTCTGAGACAGACGGTCTGAGACAGACGGTCTGAGACCGACGGTCTGAGACAGACGGGCTTAGACAGACGTACTGGGACAGACGGTCTGAGACAGACGGACAGAGACAGACGGACAGAGACAGACGGACAGAGACAGACGGACAGAGACAGACGGACAGAGACAGACGGACAGAGACAGACGGACAGAGACAGACGGACAGAGACAGACGGACATAGACAGACGGACTGAGACAGTCGGGGTGAGACTGACGGGCTGAGACAGACGGTCTGAGACAGACGGTCTGAGACAGACGGTCTGAGACAGACGGTCTGAGACAGACGGTCTGAGACAGACGGTCTGAGACAGACGGTCTGAGACAGACGGTCTGAGACAGACGGTCTGAGACAGAGGGTCTGAGACAGACGGTCTCAGACAGACGGTCGGAGACAGACGGTCTGAGACAGACGGTCTGAGACAGACGGTCTGAGACAGACGGTCTGAAACAGACGGTCGGAGACAGACGGTACGAGAAAGACAGGCTAAATCCGACGTTCATAGACAGTCGGTATGAGACAGAGGTACTGAGACAGACGGTCTGAGACAGACGGTCTGAGACAGACGGTCTGAGACAGACGGTCTGAGACAGAGGGTCTGAGGCAGACGGTCTCAGACAGACGGTCTGAGACAGAGGGTCTGAGACAGACGGTCTCAGACAGACGGTCGGAAACAGACGGTCTGAGACAGACGGTCTGAGACAGACGGTCTGAGACAGACGGTCTGAGAAGGAGGGTCTGAGACAGACGGTCTGAGAGAGACGGGCTGAGACCGACGGGCTTAGACAGACGTACTGGGACAGACGGTCTGAGACAGACGGACAGAGACCGACGGTCTGAGACAGACGGTCTGAGATAGACGGTCTGAGAGAGATGGGCTGAGACCGACGGGCTTAGACAGACGTACTGGGACAGACGGTCTGAGACAGACGGACAGAGACCGACGGTCTGAGACAGACGGTCTGAGACAGACGGTCTGAGACAGACGGTCTGAAACAGACGGTCGGAGACAGACGGTACGAGAAAGACAGGCTAAATCCGACGTTCATAGACAGTCGGTATGAGACAGAGGTACTGAGACAGACGGTCTGAGACAGACGGTCTGAGACAGACGGTCTGAGACAGACGGTCTGAGACAGACGGTCTGAGACAGACGGTCTGAGACAGAGGGTCTGAGACAGACGGTCTCAGACAGACGGTCTGAGACAGAGGGTCTGAGACAGACGGTCTCAGACAGACGGTCGGAAACAGACGGTCTGAGACAGACGGTCTGAGACAGACGGTCTGAGACAGACGGTCTGAGACAGACGGTATGAGAAAGACAGGCTGAGTCCGACGTTCATAGACAGTCAGTATGAGACAGAAGTACTGAGACAGTCGGTATGAGACAGACGGTCTGAGACAGACGGTCTGAGACAGACGGTCTGAGACAGACGGTCTGAGACAGACGGTATGAGAACGACAGGCTGAGTGCGACGTTCATAGACAGTCGGTATGAGACAGAAGTACTGAGACAGTCGGTATGAGACAGACGGTCTGAGACAGACGGTCTGAGACAGACGGTCTGAGACAGACGGTCTGAGACAGACGGTCTGAGACAGACGGTCTGAGATAGACGGTCTGAGAGAGACGGGCTGAGACCGACGGGCTTAGACAGACGTACTGGGACAGACGGTCTGAGACAGACGGACAGAGACCGACGGTCTGAGACAGACGGTCTGAGATAGACGGTCTGAGAGAGATGGGCTGAGACCGACGGGCTTAGACAGACGTACTGGGACAGACGGTCTGAGACAGACGGACAGAGACCGACGGTCTGAGACAGACGGTCTGATACAGACGGGCTTAGACAGACGTACTGGGACAGACGGTCTGAGACAGACGGACAGAGACAGACGGACAGAGACAGACGGACAGAGACAGACGGACAGAGACAGACGGACAGAGACAGACGGACAGAGACAGACGGACAGAGACAGACGGACAGAGACAGACGGACAGAGACAGACGGACAGAGACAGACGGACAGAGACAGACGGACATAGACAGACGGACTGAGACAGTCGGGGTGAGACTGACGGGCTGAGACAGACGGTCTGAGACAGACGGTCTGAGACAGACGGTCTGAGACAGACGGTCTGAGACAGACGGTCTGAGACAGACGGTCTGAGACAGACGGTCTGAGACAGACGGTCTGAGACAGAGGGTCTGAGACAGACGGTCTCAGACAGACGGTCGGAGACAGACGGTCTGAGACAGACGGTCTGAGACAGACGGTCTGAGACAGACGGTCTGAGACAGACGGTCTGAAACAGACGGTCGGAGACAGACGGTACGAGAAAGACAGGCTAAATCCGACGTTCATAGACAGTCGGTATGAGACAGAGGTACTGAGACAGACGGTCTGAGACAGACGGTCTGAGACAGACGGTCTGAGACAGACGGTCTGAGACAGAGGGTCTGAGGCAGACGGTCTCAGACAGACGGTCTGAGACAGAGGGTCTGAGACAGACGGTCTCAGACAGACGGTCGGAAACAGACGGTCTGAGACAGACGGTCTGAGACAGACGGTCTGAGACAGACGGTCTGAGAAGGAGGGTCTGAGACAGACGGTCTCAGACAGACGGTCGGAGACAGACGGTCTGAGACAGACGGTCTGAGACAGACGGTCTGAGACCGACGGTCTGAGACAGACGGTCTGAGACAGACGGTCTGAGACAGACGGTCTGAGACAGACGGTCTGAAACAGACGGTCGGAGACAGACGGTACGAGAAAGACAGGCTGAGTCCGACGTTCATAGACAGTCAGTATGAGACAGAAGTACTGAGACAGTCGGTATGTGACAGACGGTCTGAGACAGACGGTATGAGAAAGACAGGCTGAGTCCGCCGTTCATAGACAGTCAGTATGAGACAGAAGTACTGAGACAGACGGTCTGAGACAGACGGTCTGAGACAGACGGTCTGAGACAGACGGTCTGATACAGACGGGCTTAGACAGACGTACTGGGACAGACGGTCTGAGACAGACGGACAGAGACAGACGGACAGAGACAGACGGACAGAGACAGACGGACAGAGACAGTCGGACAGAGACAGACGGACATAGACAGACGGACTGAGACAGACGGTCTGAGACAGACGGTCTGAGACAGACGGTCTGAGACAGACGGTCTGAGACAGACGGTCTGAGACAGACGGTCTGAGATAGACGGTCTGAGAGAGACGGGCTGAGACCGACGGGCTTAGACAGACGTACTGGGACAGACGGTCTGAGACAGACGGACAGAGACCGACGGTCTGAGACAGACGGTCTGAGATAGACGGTCTGAGAGAGATGGGCTGAGACCGACGGGCTTAGACAGACGTACTGGGACAGACGGTCTGAGACAGACGGACAGAGACCGACGGTCTGAGACAGACGGTCTGATACAGACGGGCTTAGACAGACGTACTGGGACAGACGGTCTGAGACAGACGGACAGAGACAGACGGACAGAGACAGACGGACAGAGACAGACGGACAGAGACAGACGGACAGAGACAGACGGACAGAGACAGACGGACAGAGACAGACGGACAGAGACAGACGGACAGAGACAGACGGACATAGACAGACGGACTGAGACAGTCGGGGTGAGACTGACGGGCTGAGACAGACGGTCTGAGACAGACGGTCTGAGACAGACGGTCTGAGACAGACGGTCTGAGACAGACGGTCTGAGACAGACGGTCTCAGACAGACGGTCGGAGACAGACGGTCTGAGACAGACGGTCTGAGACAGACGGTTTGAGACAGACGGTCTGAGACAGACGGTCTGAGACAGAGGGTCTGAGACAGACGGTCTGAGACAGACGGTATGAGAACGACAGGCTGAGTGCGACGTTCATAGACAGTCGGTATGAGACAGAGGTACTGAGACAGACGGTCTGAGACAGACGGTCTGAGACAGACGGTCTGAGACAGACGGTCTGAGACAGACGGTCTGAGACAGACGGTCTGAGACAGACGGTCTGAGACAGAGGGTCTGAGACAGACGGTCTCAGACAGACGGTCTGAGACAGAGGGTCTGAGACAGACGGTCTCAGACAGACGGTCGGAAACAGACGGTCTGAGACAGACGGTCTGAGACAGACGGTCTGAGACAGACGGTCTGAGACAGACGGTCTGAGACAGACGGTCTGAGACAGACGGTATGAGAAAGACAGGCTGAGTCCGACGTTCATAGACAGTCAGTATGAGACAGAAGTACTGAGACAGTCGGTATGTGACAGACGGTCTGAGACAGACGGTATGAGAAAGACAGGCTGAGTCCGACGTTCATAGACAGTCAGTATGAGACAGAAGTACTGAGACAGTCGGTATGAGACAGACGGTCTGAGACAGACGGTCTGAGACAGACGGTTTGAGACAGACGGTCTGAGACAGACGGTCTGAGACAGAGGGTCTGAGACAGACGGTCTGAGACAGACGGTATGAGAACGACAGGCTGAGTGCGACGTTCATAGACAGTCGGTATGAGACAGAAGTACTGAGACAGTCGGTATGAGACAGACGGTCTGAGACAGACGGTCTGAGACAGACGGTCTGAGACAGACGGTCTGAGAAAGACAGGCTGAGTCCGACGTTCATAGACAGTCAGTATGAGACAGAAGTACTGAGACAGTCGGTATGAGACAGACGGTCTGAGACAGACGGTCTGAGACAGACGGTCTGAGACAGACGGTCTGAGACAGACGGTCTGAGACAGACGGTCTGAGACAGACGGTCTGAGACAGACGGTCTGAGACAGACGGTCTGAGACAGACGGTATGAGAACGACAGGCTGAGTGCGACGTTCATAGACAGTCGGTATGAGACAGAAGTACTGAGACAGTCGGTATGAGACAGACGGTCTGAGACAGACGGTCTGAGACAGACGTTCTGAGACAGACGGTCTGAGACAGACGGTCTGAAACAGACGGTCGGAGACAGACGGACAGAGACAGACGGACAGAGACAGACGGACTGAGACAGACGGTCTGAGACAGACGGTCTGAAACAGACGGTCGGAGACAGACGGTCTGAGACAGACGGTCTGAGACAGACGGTCTGAGACAGAGGGTCTGAGACAGACGGTCTCAGACAGACGGTCTGAGACAGACGGTCTGAGACAGACGGTCTGAGACAGACGGTCTGAGACAGACGGTCTGAGATAGACGGTATGAGAAAGACAGGCTGAGTCCGCCGTTCATAGACAGTCAGTATGAGACAGAAGTACTGAGACAGACGGTCTGAGACAGACGGTCTGAGACAGACGGTCTGAGACAGACGGTCTGAGACAGACGGTCTGAGACAGACGGTCTGATACAGACGGGCTTAGACAGACGTACTGGGACAGACGGTCTGAGACAGACGGACAGAGACAGACGGACAGAGACAGACGGACAGAGACAGACGGACAGAGACAGACGGACAGAGACAGACGGACAGAGACAGACGGACATAGACAGACGGACTGAGACAGTCGGGGTCAGACTGACGGGCTGAGACAGACGGTCTGAGACAGACGGTCTGAGACAGACGGTCTGAGACAGACGGTCTGAGACAGACGGTCTGAGACAGACGGTCTGAGACAGACGGTCTGAGACAGACGGTCTGAGACGGACGGTCTGAGACGGACGGTCTGAGACAGACAGTCTGAGACAGACGTTCTGAGACAGACGGTCTGAGACAGACGGTCTGAGACAGACGGTCTGAGACAGACGGTCTGAGACAGACGGTCTGAGACAGACGGTCTGAGACAGACGGTCTGAGACAGACGGTCTGAGACAGACGGTCTGAGACAGACGGTCTGAGACAGACGGTCTGAGACAGACGGTCTGAGACAGACGGTCTGAGACAGACGGTCTGAGACAGACGGTCTGAGACAGACGGTCTGAGACAGAGGGTCTGAGACAGACGGTCTGAGACAGACGGTCTGAGACAGACGGTCTGAGACAGACGGTCTGAGACAGACGGTCTGAGACAGACGGTCTGAGACAGACGGTCTGAGACAGACGGTCTGAGACAGACGGTCTGAGACAGACGGTCTGAGACAGACGGTCTGAGACAGACGGTCTGAGACAGACGGTCTGAGACAGACGGTCTGAGACAGACGGTCTGAGACAGACGTTCTGAGACAGACGTTCTGAGACAGACGGTCTGAGACAGACGGTCTGAGACAGACGGTCTGAGACAGACGGTCTGAGACAGACGGTCTGAGACAGACGGTCTGAGACAGACGGTCTGAGACAGACGGTCTGAGACAGACGGTCTGAGACAGACGGTCTGAGACAGACGGTCTGAGACAGACGGTCTGAGACAGACGGTCTGAGACAGACGGTCTGAGACAGACGGTCTGAGACAGAGGGTCTGAGACAGACGGTCTGAGACAGACGGTCTGAGACAGACGGTCTGAGACAGACGGTCTGAGACAGACGGTCTGAGACAGACGGTCTGAGACAGACGGTCTGAGACAGACGTTCTGAGACAGACGGTCTGAGACAGACGGTCTGAGACAGACGGTCTGAGACAGACGGTCTGAGACAGACGGTCTGAGACAGACGGTCTGAGACAGACGGTCTGAGACAGACGGTCTGAGACAGACGGTCTGAGACAGACGGTCTGAGACAGACGGTCTGAGACAGACGGTCTGAGACAGACGGTCTGAGACAGACGGTCTGAGACAGACGGTCTGAGACAGACGGTCTGAGACAGAGGGTCTGAGACAGACGGTCTGAGACAGACGGTCTGAGACAGACGGTATGAGAACGACAGGCTGAGTGCGACGTTCATAGACAGTCGGTATGAGACAGAAGTACTGAGACAGTCGGTATGAGACAGACGGTCTGAGACAGACGGTCTGAGACAGACGTTCTGAGACAGACGGTCTGAGACAGACGGTCTGAGACAGACGGTCTGAAACAGACGGTCGGAGACAGACGGACAGAGACAGACGGACAGAGACAGACGGACTGAGACAGACGGTCTGAGACAGACGGTCTGAGACAGACGGTCTGAGACAGACGGTCTGAGACAGACGGTCTGAGACAGACGTTCTGAGACAGACGGTCTGAGACAGACGGTCTGAGACAGACGGTCTGAGACAGACGGTCTGAGACAGACGGTCTGAGACAGACGGTCTGAGACAGACGGTCTGAGACAGACGGTCTGAGACAGACGGTCTGAGACAGACGGTCTGAGACAGACGGTCTGAGACAGACGGTCTGAGACAGACGGTCTGAGACAGACGGTCTGAGACAGACGGTCTGAGACAGAGGGTCTGAGACAGACGGTCTGAGACAGACGGTATGAGAACGACAGGCTGAGTGCGACGTTCATAGACAGTCGGTATGAGACAGAAGTACTGAGACAGTCGGTATGAGACAGACGGTCTGAGACAGACGGTCTGAGACAGACGTTCTGAGACAGACGGTCTGAGACAGACGGTCTGAGACAGACGGTCTGAAACAGACGGTCGGAGACAGACGGACAGAGACAGACGGACAGAGACAGACGGACTGAGACAGACGGTCTGAGACAGACGGTCTGAAACAGACGGTCTGAGACAGACGGTCTGAGACAGACGGTCTGAGACAGACGGTCTGAGACAGAGGGTCTGAGACAGACGGTCTCAGACAGACGGTCTGAGACAGACGGTCTGAGACAGACGGTCTGAGACAGACGGTCTGAGACAGACGGTCTGAGACAGACGGTCTGAGACAGACGGTCTGAGACAGACGGTCTGAGACAGACGGTCTGAGACAGACGGTCTGAGACAGACGGTCTGAGACAGACGGTCTGAGACAGACGGTCTGAGACAGACGGTCTGAGACAGACGGTCTGAGACAGACGGTCTGAGACAGACGGTCTGAGACAGACGGTCTGAGACAGACGTTCTGAGACAGACGGTCTGAGACAGACGGTCTGAGACAGACGGTCTGAGACAGACGGTCTGAGACAGACGGTCTGAGACAGACGGTCTGAGACAGACGGTCTGAGACAGACGGTCTGAGACAGACGGTCTGAGACAGACGGTCTGAGACAGACGGTCTGAGACAGACGGTCTGAGACAGACGGTCTGAGACAGACGGTCTGAGACAGACGGTCTGAGACAGACGGTCTGAGACAGACGGTCTGAGACAGACGGTCTGAGACAGACGTTCTGAGACAGACGGTCTGAGACAGACGGTCTGAGACAGACGGTCTGAGACAGACGGTCTGAGACAGACGGTCTGAGACAGACGGTCTGAGACAGACGGTCTGAGACAGACGGTCTCAGACAGACGGTATGAGAACGACAGGCTGAGTGCGACGTTCATAGACAGTCGGTATGAGACAGAAGTACTGAGACAGTCGGTATGAGACAGACGGTCTGAGACAGACGGTCTGAGACAGACGGTCTGAGACAGACGTTCTGAGACAGACGGTCTGAGACAGACGGTCTGAGACAGACGGTCTGAAACAGACGGTCGGAGACAGACGGACAGAGACAGACGGACAGAGACAGACGGACTGAGACAGACGGTCTGAGACAGACGGTCTGAAACAGACGGTCGGAGACAGACGGTCTGAGACAGACGGTCTGAGACAGACGGTCTGAGACAGAGGGTCTGAGACAGACGGTCTCAGACAGACGGTCTGAGACAGACGGTCTGAGACAGACGGTCTGAGACAGACGGTCTGAGACAGACGGTCTGAGACAGACGGTCTGAGACAGACGGTCTGAGACAGACGGTCTGAGACAGACGTTCTGAGACAGACGGTCTGAGACAGACGGTCTGAGACAGACGGTCTGAGACAGACGGTCTGAGACAGACGGTCTGAGACAGACGGTCTGAGACAGACGGTCTGAGACAGACGGTCTGAGACAGACGGTCTGAGACAGAGGGTCTGAGACAGACGGTATGAGAACGACAGGCTGAGTGCGACGTTCATAGACAGTCGGTATGAGACAGAAGTACTGAGACAGTCGGTATGAGACAGACGGTCTGAGACAGACGGTCTGAGACAGACGTTCTGAGACAGACGGTCTGAGACAGACGGTCTGAGACAGACGGTCTGAAACAGACGGTCGGAGACAGACGGACAGAGACAGACGGACAGAGACAGACGGACTGAGACAGACGGTCTGAGACAGACGGTCTGAAACAGACGGTCGGAGACAGACGGTCTGAGACAGACGGTCTGAGACAGACGGTCTGAGACAGAGGGTCTGAGACAGACGGTCTCAGACAGACGGTCTGAGACAGACGGTCTGAGACAGACGGTCTGAGACAGACGGTCTGAGACAGACGGTCTGAGACAGACGGTCTGAGACAGACGGTATGAGAAAGACAGGCTGAGTCCGCCGTTCATAGACAGTCAGTATGAGACAGAAGTACTGAGACAGACGGTCTGAGACAGACGGTCTGAGACAGACGGTCTGAGACAGACGGTCTGAGACAGACGGTCTGAGACAGACGGTCTGAGACAGACGGTCTGAGACAGACGGTCTGAGACAGACGGTCTGATACAGACGGGCTTAGACAGACGTACTGGGACAGACGGTCTGAGACAGACGGACAGAGACAGACGGACAGAGACAGACGGAAGAGACAGACGGACAGAGACAGACGGACAGAGACAGACGGACATAGACAGACGGACTGAGACAGTCGGGGTCAGACTGACGGGCTGAGACTGACGGTCTGAGACAGACGGTCTGAGACAGACGGTCTGAGACAGACGGTCTGAGACAGACGGTCTGAGACAGACGGTCTGAGACAGACGGTCTGAGACAGACGGTCTGAGACAGACGTTCTGAGACAGACGGTCTGAGACAGACGGTCTGAGACAGACGGTCTGAAACAGACGGTCGGAGACAGACGGACAGAGACAGACGGACTGAGACAGTCGGGGTGAGACTGACGGGCTGAGACAGACGGTCTGAGACAGACGGTCTGAGACAGACGGTCGGAGACAGACGGTCGGAGACAGACGGTCTGAGACAGACGTTCTGAGACAGACGGTCTGAGACAGACGGTCTGAGACAGACGGTCTGAGACAGACGGTCTGAAACAGACGGTCGGAGACAGACGGTACGAGAAAGACAGGCTAAATCCGACGTTCATAGACAGTCGGTATGAGACAGAGGTACTGAGACAGACGGTCTGAGACAGACGGTCTGAGACAGACGGTCTGAGACGGACGGTCTGAGACAGAGGGTCTGAGACAGACGGTCTCAGACAGACGGTCTGAGACAGACGGTCTGAGACAGACGGTCTGAGACAGACGGTCTGAGACAGACGGTCTGAGACAGACGGTATGAGAAAGACAGGCTGAGACCGCCGTTCATAGACAGTCAGTATGAGACAGAAGTACTGAGACAGACGGTCTGAGACAGACGGTCTGAAACAGACGGTCGGAGACAGACGGACAGAGACAGACGGTCTGAGACAGACGGTCTGAGACAGACGGTCTGAGACAGACGGACTGAGACAGACGGTCTGAGACAGACGGTCTGAGACAGACGGTCTGAGACAGACGGTCTGAGACAGACGGTCTGAGACAGAGGGTCTGAGACAGACGGTCTCAGACAGACGGTCGGAAACAGACGGTCTGAGACAGACGGTCTGAGACAGACGGTCTGAGACAGACGGTCTGAGACAGACGGTCTGAGACAGACGGTCTGAGACAGAGGGTCTGAGACAGACGGTCTGAGACAGACGGTCTGAGACAGACGGTATGAGAACGACAGGCTGAGTGCGACGTTCATAGACAGTCGGTATGAGACAGAAGTACTGAGACAGTCGGTATGAGACAGACGGTCTGAGACAGACGGTCTGAGACAGACGTTCTGAGACAGACGGTCTGAGACAGACGGTCGGAGACAGACGGACAGAGACAGACGGACAGAGACAGACGGACTGAGACAGACGGTCTGAGACAGACGGTCTGAAACAGACGGTCGGAGACAGACGGTCTGAGACAGACGGTCTGAGACAGACGGTCTGAGACAGAGGGTCTGAGACAGACGGTCTCAGACAGACGGTCTGAGACAGACGGTCTGAGACAGACGGTCTGAGACAGACGGTCTGAGACAGACGGTCTGAGACAGACGGTCTGAGACAGACGGTATGAGAAAGACAGGCTGAGTCCGCCGTTCATAGACAGTCAGTATGAGACAGAGGTACTGAGACAGACGGTCTGAGACAGACGGTCTGAGACAGACGGTCTGAGACAGACGGTCTGAGACAGACGGTCTGAGACAGACGGTCTGAGACAGACGGTCTGAGACAGACGGTCTGAGACAGACGGTCTGAGACAGACGGTCTGAGACAGACGGTCTGATACAGACGGGCTTAGACAGACGTACTGGGACAGACGGTCTGAGACAGACGGACAGAGACAGACGGACAGAGACAGACGGACAGAGACAGACGGACAGAGACAGACGGACAGAGACAGACGGACAGAGACAGACGGACAGAGACAGATGGACATAGACAGACGGACTGAGACAGTCGGGGTCAGACTGACGGGCTGAGACAGACGGTCTGAGACAGAGGGTCTGAGACAGACGGTCTGAGACAGACGGTCTGAGACAGACGGTCTGAGACAGACGGTCTGAGACAGACGGTCTGAGACAGACGGTGTGAGACAGACGGTCTGAGACAGACGTTCTGAGACAGACGGTCTGAGACAGACGGTCTGAGACAGACGGTCTGAAACAGACGGTCGGAGACAGACGGACAGAGACAGACGGACAGAGACAGACGGACTGAGACAGTCGGGGTGAGACTGACGGGCTGAGACAGACGGTCTGAGACAGACGGTCTGAGACAGACGGTCGGAGACAGACGGTCGGAGTCAGACGGTCTGAGACAGACGGTCTGAGACAGACGGTCTGAGACAGACGGTCTGAGACAGAGGGTCTGAGACAGACGGTCTCAGACAGACGGTCGGAGACAGACGGTCTGAGACAGACGGTCTGAGACAGACGTTCTGAGACAGACGGTCTGAGACAGACGGTCTGAGACAGACGGTCTGAGACAGACGGTCTGAAACAGACGGTCGGAGACAGACGGTACGAGAAAGACAGGCTAAATCCGACGTTCATAGACAGTCGGTATGAGACAGAGGTACTGAGACAGACGGTCTGAGACAGACGGTCTGAGACAGACGGTCTGAGACAGACGGTCTGAGACGGACGGTCTGAGACAGAGGGTCTGAGACAGACGGTCTCAGACAGACGGTCTGAGACAGACGGTCTGAGACAGACGGTCTGAGACAGACGGTATGAGAAAGACAGGCTGAGACCGCCGTTCATAGACAGTCAGTATGAGACAGAAGTACTGAGACAGACGGTCTGAGACAGACGGTCTGAGACAGACGGTCTGAGACAGACGGTCTGAGACAGACGGTCTGAGACAGACGGTCTGAGACAGACGGTCTGAGACAGACGGTCTGAGACAGACGGTCTGAGACAGACGGTCTGAGACAGACGGACTGAGACAGACGGTCTGAGACAGACGGTCTGAGACAGACGGTCTGAGACAGACGGTCTGAGACAGACGGTCTGAGACAGAGGGTCTGAGACAGACGGTCTCAGACAGACGGTCGGAAACAGACGGTCTGAGACAGACGGTCTGAGACAGACGGTCTGAGACAGACGGTCTGAGACAGACGGTCTGAGACAGACGGTCTGAGACAGAGGGTCTGAGACAGACGGTCTCAGACAGACGGTCTGAGACAGACGGTCTGAGACAGACGGTCTGAGACAGACGGTCTGAGACAGACGGTCTGAGACAGACGGTCTGAGACAGACGGTCTGAGACAGACGGTCTGAGACAGACGGTCTGAGACAGACGGTCTGAGACAGACGGTCTGAGACAGACGGTCTGAGACAGACGGTCTGAGACAGACGGTCTGAGACAGACGGTCTGAGACAGACGGACTGAGACAGACGGTCTGAGACAGACGGTCTGAGACAGACGGTCTGAGACAGACGGTCTGAGACAGAGGGTCTGAGACAGACGGTCTCAGACAGACGGTCGGAAACAGACGGTCTGAGACAGACGGTCTGAGACAGACGGTCTGAGACAGACGGTCTGAGACAGACGGTCTGAGACAGACGGTCTGAGACAGACGGTCTGAGACAGAGGGTCTGAGACAGACGGTCTCAGACAGACGGTCTGAGACAGACGGTCTGAGACAGACGGTCTGAGACAGACGGTCTGAGACAGACGGTCTGAGACAGACGGTCTGAGACAGACGGTCTGAGACAGACGGTCTGAGACAGACGGTCTGAGACAGACGGTCTGAGACAGACGGTCTGAGACAGACGGTCTGAGACAGACGGTCTGAGACAGACGGTCTGAGACAGACGGTCTGAGACAGACGGTCTGAGACAGACGGTCTGAGACAGACGGTCTGAGACAGACGGTCTGAGACAGACGGTCTGAGACAGACGGTCTGAGACAGACGGTCTGATACAGACGGGCTTAGACAGACGTACTGGGACAGACGGTCTGAGACAGACGGACAGAGACAGACGGACAGAGACAGACGGACAGAGACAGACGGACAGAGACAGACGGACAGAGACAGACGGACAGAGACAGATGGACATAGACAGACGGACTGAGACAGTCGGGGTCAGACTGACGGGCTGAGACAGACGGTCTGAGACAGAGGGTCTGAGACAGACGGTCTGAGACAGACGGTCTGAGACAGACGGTCTGAGACAGACGGTCTGAGACAGACGGTCTGAGACAGACGGTGTGAGACAGACGGTCTGAGACAGACGTTCTGAGACAGACGGTCTGAGACAGACGGTCTGAGACAGACGGTCTGAAACAGACGGTCGGAGACAGACGGACAGAGACAGACGGACAGAGACAGACGGACTGAGACAGTCGGGGTGAGACTGACGGGCTGAGACAGACGGTCTGAGACAGACGGTCTGAGACAGACGGTCGGAGACAGACGGTCGGAGTCAGACGGTCTGAGACAGACGGTCTGAGACAGACGGTCTGAGACAGACGGTCTGAGACAGAGGGTCTGAGACAGACGGTCTGAGACAGACGGTCTGAGACAGACGGTCTGAGACAGACGGTCTGAGACGGACGGTCTGAGACAGAGGGTCTGAGACAGACGGTCTCAGACAGACGGTCTGAGACAGACGGTCTGAGACAGACGGTCTGAGACAGACGGTATGAGAAAGACAGGCTGAGACCGCCGTTCATAGACAGTCGGTATGAGACAGAGGTACTGAGACAGACGGTCTGAGACAGACGGTCTGAGACAGACGGTCTGAGACAGACGCTCTGAGACAGAGGGTCTGAGACAGACGGTCTCAGACAGACGGTCGGAAACAGACGGTCTGAGACAGACGGTCTGAGACAGACGGTCTGAGACAGACGGTCTGAGACAGACGGTCTGAGACAGACGGTCTGAGACAGACGGTCTGAGACAGACGGTCTGAGACAGAGGGTCTGAGACAGACGGTCTCAGACAGACGGTCGGAGACAGACGGTCTGAGACAGACGGTCTGAGACAGACGGTCTGAGACAGACCGTCTGAGACAGACGGTCTGAGACAGACGGTCTGAGACAGACGGTCTGAGACAGACGGTCGGAGACAGACGGTACGAGAAAGACAGGCTAAATCCGACGTTCATAGACAGTCGGTATGAGACAGAGGTACTGAGACAGACGGTCTGAGACAGACGGTCTGAGACAGACGGTCTGAGACGGACGGTCTGAGACAGAGGGTCTGAGACAGACGGTCTCAGACAGACGGTCTGAGACAGACGGTCTGAGACAGACGGTCTGAGACAGACGGTATGAGAAAGACAGGCTGAGACCGCCGTTCATAGACAGTCAGTATGAGACAGAAGTACTGAGACAGACGGTCTGAGACAGACGGTCTGAGACAGACGGTCTGAGACAGACGGTCTGAGACAGACGGTCTGATACAGACGGGCTTAGACAGACGTACTGGGACAGACGGTCTGAGACAGACGGACAGAGACAGACGGACAGAGACAGACGGACAGAGACAGACGGACAGAGACAGACGGACAGAGACAGACGGACAGAGACAGACGGACAGAGACAGACGGACAGAGACAGACGGACAGAGACAGACGGACAGAGACAGACGGACAGAGACAGACGGACAGAGACAGACGGACATAGACAGACGGACTGAGACAGTCGCGGTGAGACTGACGAGCTGAGACAGACGGTCTGAGACAGACGGTCTGAGACAGACGGTCTGAGACAGACGGTCTGAGACAGACGGTCTGAGACAGACGGTCTGAGACAGACGGTCTGAGACAGACGGTCTGAGACAGACGGTCTGAGACAGACGGTCTGAGACAGACGGTCTGAGACAGAGGGTCTGAGACAGACGGTCTCAGACAGACGGTCGGAGACAGACGGTCTGAGACAGACGGTCTGAGACAGACGGTCTGAGACAGACGGTCTGAGACAGACGGTCTGAAACAGACGGTCGGAGACAGACGGTACGAGAAAGACAGGCTGAGTCCGCCGTTCATAGACAGTCAGTATGAGACAGAGGTACTGAGACAGACGGTCTGAGACAGACGGTCTGAGACAGACGGTCTGAGACAGACGGTCTGAGACAGACGGTCTGAGACAGACGGTCTGAGACAGAGGGTCTGAGACAGACGGTCTCAGACAGACGGTCTGAGACAGAGGGTCTGAGACAGACGGTCTCAGACAGACGGTCGGAAACAGACGGTCTGAGACAGACGGTCTGAGACAGACGGTCTGAGACAGACGGTCTGAGACAGACGGTATGAGAAAGACAGGCTGAGTCCGCCGTTCATAGACAGTCAGTATGACACAGAAGTACTGAGACAGACGGTCTGAGACAGAGGGTCTGAGACAGACGGTCTGAGACAGACGGTCTGAGACAGAGGGTCTGAGACAGACGGTCTCAGACAGACGGTCGGAAACAGACGGTCTGAGACAGACGGTCTGAGACAGACGGTCTGAGACAGACGGACAGAGACAGACGGACAGAGACAGACGGACAGAGACAGACGGACAGAGACAGACGGACAGAGACAGACGGACAGAGACAGACGGACAGAGACAGACGGACAGAGACAGACGGACAGAGACAGACGGACATAGACAGACGGACTGAGACAGTCGCGGTGAGACTGACGGGCTGAGACAGACGGTCTGAGACAGACGGTCTGAGACAGACGGTCTGAGACAGACGGTCTGAGACAGACGGTCTGAGACAGACGGTCTGAGACAGACGGTCTGAGACAGACGGTCTGAGACACACGGTCTGAGACAGACGGTCTCAGACAGACGGTCGGAGACAGACGGTCTGAGACAGACGGTCTGAGACAGACGGTCTGAGACAGACGGTCTGATACAGACGGTCTGAGACAGACGGTCTGAGACAGACGGTCTGAAACAGACGGTCGGAGACAGACGGTACGAGAAAGACAGGCTAAATCCGACGTTCATAGACAGTCGGTATGAGACAGAGGTACTGAGACAGACGGTCTGAGACAGACGGTCTGAGACAGACGGTCTGAGACAGACGGTCTGAGACAGACGGTCTGAGACAGAGGGTCTGAGACAGACGGTCTCAGACAGATGGTCTGAGACAGAGGGTCTGAGACAGACGGTCTGAGACAGACGGTCTGAGACAGACGGTCTGAGACAGACGGTATGAGAAAGACAGGCTGAGTCCGCCGTTCATAGACAGTCGGTATGAGACAGAGGTACTGAGACAGACGGTCTGAGACAGACGGTCTGAGACAGACGGTCTGAGACAGACGGTATGAGAAAGACAGGCTGAGTCCGCCGTTCATAGACAGTCGGTATGAGACAGAGGTACTGAGACAGACGGTCTGAGACAGACGGTCTGAGACAGACGGTCTGAGACAGACGGTCTGAGACAGACGGTCTGAGACAGACGGTCTGAGACAGACGGTCTGAGACAGACGGTCTGAGACAGACGGTCTGAGACAGACGGTCTGAGACAGAGGGTCTGAGACAGACGGTCTGAGACAGACGGTCTGAGACAGACGGTATGAGAACGACAGGCTGAGTGCGACGTTCATAGACAGTCGGTATGAGACAGAAGTACTGAGACAGTCGGTATGAGACAGACGGTCTGAGACAGACGGTCTGAGACAGACGGTCTGAGACAGACGGTCTGAGACAGACGGTCTGAGACAGAGGGTCTGAGACAGACGGTCTCAGACAGACGGTCTGAGACAGACGGTCTGAGACAGACGGTCTGAGACAGACGGTCTGAGACAGACGGTCTGAGACAGACGGTCTGAGACAGACGGTATGAGAAAGACAGGCTGAGTCCGCCGTTCATAGACAGTCAGTATGAGACAGAGGTACTGAGACAGACGGTCTGAGACAGACGGTCTGAGACAGACGGTCTGAGACAGACGGTCTGAGACAGACGGTCTGAGACAGACGGTCTGAGACAGACGGTCTGATACAGACGGGCTTAGACAGACGTACTGGGACAGACGGTCTGAGACAGACGGACAGAGACAGACGGACAGAGACAGACGGACAGAGACAGACGGACAGAGACAGACGGACAGAGACAGACGGACAGAGACAGATGGACATAGACAGACGGACTGAGACAGTCGGGGTCAGACTGACGGGCTGAGACAGACGGTCTGAGACAGACGGTCTGAGACAGACGGTCTGAGACAGACGGTCTGAGACAGACGGTCTGAGACAGACGGTCTGAGACGGACGGTCTGAGACAGACGGTCTGAGACAGACGGTCTGAGGCAGACGTTCTGAGACAGACGGTCTGAGACAGACGGTCTGAGACAGACGGTCTGAAACAGACGGTCGGAGACAGACGGACAGAGACAGACGGACAGAGACAGACGGACTGAGACAGTCGGGGTGAGACTGACGGGCTGAGACAGACGGTCTGAGACAGACGGTCTGAGACAGACGGTCGGAGACAGACGGTCGGAGTCAGACGGTCTGAGACAGACGGTCTGAGACAGACGGTCTGAGACAGACGGTCTGAGACAGAGGGTCTGAGACAGACGGTCTGAGACAGACGGTATGAGAAAGACAGGCTGAGTCCGACGTTCATAGACAGTCAGTATGAGACAGAAGTACTGAGACAGTCGGTATGAGACAGACGGTCTGAGACAGACGGTCTGAGACAGACGGTCTGAGACAGACGGTCTGAGACAGACGGTCTGAGACAGACGGTCTGAGACAGACGGTCTGAGACAGACGGTCTGAGACAGAGGGTCTGAGACAGACGGTCTCAGACAGACGGTCGGAGACAGACGGTCTGAGACAGACGGTCTGAGACAGACGGTCTGAGACAGACCGTCTGAGACAGACGGTCTGAGACAGACGGTCTGAGACAGACGGTCTGAAACAGACGGTCGGAGACAGACGGTACGAGAAAGACAGGCTAAATCCGACGTTCATAGACAGTCGGTATGAGACAGAGGTACTGAGACAGACGGTCTGAGACAGACGGTCTGAGACAGACGGTCTGAGACGGACGGTCTGAGACAGAGGGTCTGAGACAGACGGTCTCAGACAGACGGTCTGAGACAGACGGTCTGAGACAGACGGTCTGAGACAGACGGTATGAGAAAGACAGGCTGAGACCGCCGTTCATAGACAGTCAGTATGAGACAGAAGTACTGAGACAGACGGTCTGAGACAGACGGTCTGAGACAGACGGTCTGAGACAGACGGTCTGAGACAGACGGTCTGAGACAGACGGTCTGATACAGACGGGCTTAGACAGACGTACTGGGACAGACGGTCTGAGACAGACGGACAGAGACAGACGGACAGAGACAGACGGACAGAGACAGACGGACAGAGACAGACGGACAGAGACAGACGGACAGAGACAGACGGACAGAGACAGACGGACAGAGACAGACGGACAGAGACAGACGGACAGAGACAGACGGACATAGACAGACGGACTGAGACAGTCGCGGTGAGACTGACGGGCTGAGACAGACGGTCTGAGACAGACGGTCTGAGACAGACGGTCTGAGACAGACGGTCTGAGACAGACGGTCTGAGACAGACGGTCTGAGACAGACGGTCTGAGACAGAGGGTCTGAGACAGACGGTCGGAGACAGACGGTCTGAGACAGACGGTCTGAGACAGACGGTCTGAGACAGACGGTCTGAGACAGACGGTCTGAAACAGACGGTCGGAGACAGACGGTACGAGAAAGACAGGCTGAGTCCGCCGTTCATAGACAGTCGGTATGAGACAGAGGTACTGAGACAGACGGTCTGAGACAGACGGTCTGAGACAGACGGTCTGAGACAGACGGTCTGAGACAGACGGTCTGAGACAGACGGTCTGAGACAGACGGTCTGAGACAGAGGGTCTGAGACAGACGGTCTCAGACAGACGGTCTGAGACAGAGGGTCTGAGACAGACGGTCTCAGACAGACGGTCGGAAACAGACGGTCTGAGACAGACGGTCTGAGACAGACGGTCTGAGACAGACGGTCTGAGACAGACCGTCTGAGACAGACGGTATGAGAAAGACAGGCTGAGTCCGCCGTTCATAGACAGTCGGTATGAGACAGAAGTACTGAGACAGACGGTCTGAGACAGACGGTCTGAGACAGACGGTCTGAGACAGACGGTCTGAGACAGACGGTCTGAGACAGACGGTATGAGAAAGACAGGCTGAGTCCGCCGTTCATAGACAGTCAGTATGAGACAGAAGTACTGAGACAGACGGTCTGAGACAGAGGGTCTGAGACAGACGGTCTGAGACAGACGGTCTGAGACAGAGGGTCTGAGACAGACGGTCTCAGACAGACGGTCTGAGACAGACGGTCTGAGACAGACGGTCTGAGACAGACGGTCTGAGACAGACGGACAGAGACAGACGGACAGAGACAGACGGACAGAGACAGACGGACAGAGACAGACGGACAGAGACAGACGGACAGAGACAGACGGACAGAGACAGACGGACAGAGACAGACGGACAGAGACAGACGGACATAGACAGACGGACTGAGACAGTCGCGGTGAGACTGACGGGCTGAGACAGACGGTCTGAGACAGACGGTCTGAGACAGACGGTCTGAGACAGACGGTCTGAGACAGACGGTCTGAGACAGACGGTCTGAGACAGACGGTCTCAGACAGACGGTCGGAGACAGACGGTCTGAGACAGACGGTCTGAGACAGACGGTCTGAGACAGACGGTCTGAGACAGACGGTCTGAGACAGACGGTCTGAAACAGACGGTCGGAGACAGACGGTACGAGAAAGACAGGCTAAATCCGACGTTCATAGACAGTCGGTATGAGACAGAGGTACTGAGACAGACGGTCTGAGACAGACGGTCTGAGACAGACGGTCTGAGACAGACGGTCTGAGACAGACGGTCTGAGACAGACGGTCTGAGACAGACGGTCTGAGACAGAGGGTCTGAGACAGACGGTCTCAGACAGACGGTCTGAGACAGAGGGTCTGAGACAGACGGTCTCAGACAGACGGTAGGAAACAGACGGTCTGAGACAGACGGTCTGAGACAGACGGTCTGAGACAGACGGTCTGAGACAGACGGTCTGAGACAGACGGTCTGAGACAGACGGTATGAGAAAGACAGGCTGAGTCCGCCGTTCATAGACAGTCGGTATGAGACAGAAGTACTGAGACAGACGGTCTGAGACAGACGGTCTGAGACAGACGGTCTGAGACAGACGGTCTGAGACAGACGGTCTGAGACAGACGGTCTGAGACAGACGGTCTGAGACAGACGGTCTGAGACAGACGGTATGAGAAAGACAGGCTGAGTCCGCCGTTCATAGACAGTCAGTATGAGACAGAAGTACTGAGACAGACGGTCTGAGACAGAGGGTCTGAGACAGACGGTCTGAGACAAACGGTCTGAGACAGAGGGTCTGAGACAGACGGTCTCAGACAGACGGTCGGAAACAGACGGTCTGAGACAGACGGTCTGAGACAGACGGTCTGAGACAGACGGTCTGAGACAGACGGTCTGAGACAGACGGTCTGAGACAGACGGTATGAGAAAGACAGGCTGAGTCCGACGTTCATAGACAGTCAGTATGAGACAGAAGTACTGAGACAGACGGTCTGAGACAGAGGGTCTGAGACAGACGGTCTGAGACAGACGGTCTGAGACAGAGGGTCTGAGACAGACGGTCTCAGACAGACGGTCGGAAACAGACGGTCTGAGACAGACGGTCTGAGACAGACGGTCTGAGACAGACGGTCTGAGACAGACGGACAGAGACAGACGGACAGAGACAGACGGACAGAGACAGACGGACAGAGACAGACGGACAGAGACAGACGGACAGAGACAGACGGACAGAGACAGACGGACAGAGACAGACGGACAGAGACAGACGGACAGAGTCAGACGGACATAGACAGACGGACTGAGACAGTCGCGGTGAGACTGACGGGCTGAGACAGACGGTCTGAGACAGACGGTCTGAGACAGACGGTCGGAGACAGACGGTCTGAGACAGACGGTCTGAGACAGACGGTCTGAGACAGACGGTCTGAGACAGACGGTCTGAAACAGACGGTCGGAGACAGACGGTACGAGAAAGACAGGCTAAATCCGACGTTCATAGACAGTCGGTATGAGACAGAGGTACTGAGACAGACGGTCTGAGACAGACGGTCTGAGACAGACGGTCTGAGACAGACGGTCTGAGACAGACGGTCTGAGACAGACGGTCTGAGACAGACGGTCTGAGACAGACGGTCTGAGACAGACGGTCTGAGACAGACGGTCTGAGACAGACGGTCTGAGACAGACGGTCTGAGACAGACGGTCTGAGACAGACGGTATGAGAAAGACAGGCTGAGTCCGCCGTTCATAGACAGTCAGTATGAGACAGAAGTACTGAGACAGACGGTCTGAGACAGAGGGTCTGAGACAGACGGTCTGAGACAGACGGTCTGAGACAGAGGGTCTGAGACAGACGGTCTCAGACAGACGGTCGGAAACAGACGGTCTGAGACAGACGGTCTGAGACAGACGGTCTGAGACAGACGGTCTGAGACAGACGGTCTGAGACAGACGGTCTGAGACAGACGGTATGAGAAAGACAGGCTGAGTCCGACGTTCATAGACAGTCAGTATGAGACAGAAGTACTGAGACAGTCGGTATGAGACAGACGGTCTGAGACAGACGGTCTGAGACAGACGGTCTGAGACAGACGGTCTGAGACAGACGGTCTGAGACAGACGGTCTGAGACAGACGGTCTGAGACAGACGGTCTGAGACAGACGGTCTGAGACAGACGGTCTGAGACAGACGGTCTGAGACAGACGGTCTGAGACAGACGGTCTGAGACAGACGGTCTGAGACAGACGGTATGAGAAAGACAGGCTGAGTCCGCCGTTCATAGACAGTCAGTATGAGACAGAAGTACTGAGACAGACGGTCTGAGACAGACGGTCTGAGACGGACGGTCTGAGACAGACGGTCTGAGACAGACGGTCTGAGACAGACGGTCTGAGACAGACGGTCTGAGACAGTGGGTCTGAGACAGACGGTCTGAGACAGACGGTCTGAGACAGACGGTATGAGAACGACAGGCTGAGTGCGACGTTCATAGACAGTCGGTATGAGACAGAAGTACTGAGACAGTCGGTATGAGACAGACGGTCTGAGACAGACGGTCTGAGACAGACGGTCTGAGACAGACGGTCTGAGACAGACGGTCTGAGACAGACGGTCTGAGACAGACGGTCTGAGACAGACGGTCTGAGACAGACGGTCTGAGACAGACGGTCTGAGACAGACGGTCTGAGATAGACGGTCTGAGAGAGACGGGCTGATACCGACGGGCTTAGACAGACGTACTGGGACAGACGGTCTGAGACAGACCGACAGAGACCGACGGTCTGAGACAGACGGTCTGAGATAGACGGTCTGAGAGAGATGGGCTGAGACCGACGGGCTTAGACAGACGTACTGGGACAGACGGTCTGAGACAGACGGACAGAGACCGACGGTCTGAGACAGACGGTCTGATACAGACGGGCTTAGACAGACGTACTGGGACAGACGGTCTGAGACAGACGGACAGAGACAGACGGACAGAGACAGACGGACAGAGACAGACGGTCAGAGACAGACGGACAGAGACAGACGGACAGAGACAGACGGACAGAGACAGGCGGACAGAGACAGACGGACATAGACAGACGGACTGAGACAGTCGGGGTGAGACTGACGGGCTGAGACAGACGGTCTGAGACAGACGGTCTGAGACAGACGGTCTGAGACAGACGGTCTGAGACAGACGATCTGAGACAGACGGTCTGAGACAAACGGTCTGAGACAGACAGTCTGAGACAGAGGGTCTGAGACAGACGGTCTCAGACAGACGGTCGGAGACAGACGGTCTGAGACAGACGGTCTGAGACAGACGGTCTGAGACAGACGGTCTGAGACAGACGGTCTGAGACAGACGGTCTGAAACAGACGGTCGGAGACAGACGGTCGGAGACAGACGGTACGAGAAAGACAGGCTAAATCCGACGTTCATAGACAGTCGGTATGAGACAGAGGTACTGAGACAGACGGTCTGAGACAGACGGTCTGAGACAGACGGTCTGGGACAGACGGTCTGAGACAGACGGTCTGAGACAGACGGTCTGAGACAGACGGTCTGAGACAGACGGTCTGAGACAGACGGTCTGAGACAGACGGTCTGAGACAGAGGGTCTGAGACAGACGGTCTCAGACAGACGGTCGGAGACAGACGGTCTGAGACAGACGGTCTGAGACAGACGGTCTGAGACAGACGGCCTGAGACAGACGGTCTGAAACAGACGGTCGGAGACAGACGGTACGAGAAAGACAGGCTAAATCCGACGTTCATAGACAGTCGGTATGAGACAGAGGTACTGAGACAGACGGTCTGAGACAGACGGTCTGAAACAGACGGTCTGAGACAGACGGTCTGAGACAGACGGTCTGAGACAGAGGGTCTGAGACAGACGGTCTCAGACAGACGGTCTGAGACAGAGGGTCTGAGACGGACGGTCTGAGACAGACGGTCTGAGACAGACGGTCTGAGACAGACGGTCTGAGACAGACGGTCTGAGACAGACGGTCTGAGACAGACGGTATGAGAAAGACAGGCTGAGTCCGCCGTTCATAGACAGTCGGTATGAGACAGAAGTACTGAGACAGACGGTCTGAGACAGAGGGTCTGAGACAGACGGTCTGAGACAGACGGTCTGAGACAGACGGTCTGAGACAGAGGGTCTGAGACAGACGGTCTCAGACAGACGGTCGGAAACAGACGGTCTGAGACAGACGGTCTGAGACAGACGGTCTGAGACAGACGGTCTGAGACAGACGGTCTGAGACAGACGGTATGAGAAAGACAGGCTGAGTCCGACGTTCATAGACAGTCAGTATGAGACAGAAGTACTGAGACAGTCGGTATGAGACAGACGGTCTGAGACAGACGGTCTGAGACAGACGGTCTGAGACAGACGGTCTGAGACAGACGGTCTGAGACAGACGGTCTGAGACAGACGGTCTGAGACAGACGGTCTGAGACAGACGGTCTGAGATAGACGGTCTGAGAGAGACGGGCTGAGACCGACGGGCTTAGACAGACGGTCTGAGACAGACGGTCTGAGACAGACGGTCTGAGACAGACGGTCTGAGACAGACGGTCTGAGACAGACGGTCTGAGACAGACGGTCTGAGACAGAGGGTCTGAGACAGACGGTCTCAGACAGACGGTCGGAGACAGACGGTCTGAGACAGACGGTCTGAGACAGACGGTCTGAGACAGACGGTCTGAAACAGACGGTCGGAGACAGACGGTACGAGAAAGACAGGCTAAATCCGACGTTCATAGACAGTCGGTATGAGACAGAGGTACTGAGACAGACGGTCTGAGACAGACGGTCTGAGACAGACGGTCTGAGACCGACGGTCTGAGACAGACGGTCTGAGACAGACGGTCTGAGACAGACGGTCTGAGACAGACGGTCTGAGACAGACGGTATGAGAAAGACAGGCTGAGTCCGCCGTTCATAGACAGTCAGTATGAGACAGAAGTACTGAGACAGACGGTCTGAGACAGAGGGTCTGAGACAGACGGTCTGAGACAGACGGTCTGAGACAGAGGGTCTGAGACAGACGGTCTCAGACAGACGGTCGGAAACAGACGGTCTGAGACAGACGGTCTGAGACAGACGGTCTGAGACAGACGGTCTGAGACAGACGGTCTGAGACAGACGGTCTGAGACAGACGGTATGAGAAAGACAGGCTGAGTCCGACGTTCATAGACAGTCAGTATGAGACAGAAGTACTGAGACAGTCGGTATGAGACAGACGGTCTGAGACAGACGGTCTGAGACAGACGGTCTGAGACAGACGGTCTGAGACAGACGGTCTGAGACAGACGGTCTGAGACAGACGGTCTGAGACAGACGGTCTGAGACAGACGGTATGAGAAAGACAGGCTGAGTCCGCCGTTCATAGACAGTCAGTATGAGACAGAAGTACTGAGACAGACGGTCTGAGACAGACGGTCTGAGACGGACGGTCTGAGACAGACGGTCTGAGACAGACGGTCTGAGACAGACGGTCTGAGACAGTGGGTCTGAGACAGACGGTCTGAGACAGACGGTCTGAGACAGACGGTCTGAGACAGACGGTCTGAGACAGACGGTCTGAGACAGACGGTCTGAGACAGACGGTCTGAGACAGACGGTCTGAGATAGACGGTCTGAGACAGACGGTCTGAGACAGTGGGTCTGGGACAGACGGTCTGAGACAGACGGACAGAGACCGACGGTCTGAGACAGACGGACTGAGACAGTCGGGGTGAGACTGACGGGCTGAGACAGACGGTCTGAGACAGACGGTCTGAGACAGACGGTCTGAGACAGACGGTCTGAGACAGACGGTCTGAGACAGACGGTCTGAAACAGACGGTCGGAGACAGACGGTACGAGAAAGACAGGCTAAATCCGACGTTAATAGACAGTCGGTATGAGACAGAGGTACTGAGACAGACGGTCTGAGACAGACGGTCTGAGACAGACGGTCTGAGACAGACGGTCTGAGACAGACGGTCTGAGACAGACGGTCTGAGACAGACGGTCTGAGACAGAGGGTCTGAGACAGACGGTCTCAGACAGACGGTCTGAGACAGAGGGTCTGAGACAGACGGTCTCAGACAGACGGTCTTAAACAGACGGTCTGAGACAGACGGTCTGAGACAGACGGTCTGAGACAGACGGTCTGAGACAGACGGTCTGAGACAGACGGTCTGAGACAGACGGTCTGAGACAGACGGTCTGAGACAGACGGTCTGAGACAGACGGTCTGAGACAGACGGTCTGAGACAGACGGTCTGAGACAGACGGTCTGAGATAGACGGTCTGAGAGAGACGGGCTGAGACCGACGGGCTTAGACAGACGTACTGGGACAGACGGTCTGAGACAGACGGACAGAGACCGACGGTCTGAGACAGACGGTCTGAGATAGACGGTCTGAGAGAGATGGGCTGAGACCGACGGGCTTAGACAGACGTACTGGGACAGACGGTCTGAGACAGACGGACAGAGACCGACGGTCTGAGACAGACGGTCGGAGACAGACGGTCTGAGACAGACGGTCTGAGACAGACGGTCTGAGACAGACGGCCTGAGACAGACGGTCTGAAACAGACGGTCGGAGACAGACGGTACGAGAAAGACAGGCTAAATCCGACGTTCATAGACAGTCGGTATGAGACAGAGGTACTGAGACAGACGGTCTGAGACAGACGGTCTGAAACAGACGGTCTGAGACAGACGGTCTGAGACAGACGGTCTGAGACAGAGGGTCTGAGACAGACGGTCTCAGACAGACGGTCTGAGACAGAGGGTCTGAGACAGACGGTCTGAGACAGACGGTCTGAGACAGACGGTCTGAGACAGACGGTCTGAGACAGACGGTCTGAGACAGACGGTCTGAGACAGACGGTCTGAGACAGACGGTCTGAGACAGACGGTATGAGAAAGACAGGCTGAGTCCGCCGTTCATAGACAGTCGGTATGAGACAGAAGTACTGAGACAGACGGTCTGAAACAGACGGTCGGAGACAGACGGTACGAGAAAGACAGGCTAAATCCGACGTTAATAGACAGTCGGTATGAGACAGAGGTACTGAGACAGACGGTCTGAGACAGACGGTCTGAGACAGACGGTCTGAGACAGACGGTCTGAGACAGACGGTCTGAGACAGACGGTCTGAGACAGACGGTCTGAGACAGAGGGTCTGAGACAGACGGTCTCAGACAGACGGTCTGAGACAGAGGGTCTGAGACAGACGGTCTCAGACAGACGGTCGGAAACAGACGGTCTGAGACAGACGGTCTGAGACAGACGGTCTGAGACAGACGGTCTGAGACAGACGGTCTGAGACAGACGGTCTGAGACAGACGGTCTGAGACAGACGGTCTGAGACAGACGGTCTGAGACAGACGGTCTGAGACAGACGGTCTGAGACAGACGGTCTGAGACAGACGGTCTGAGACAGACGGTCTGAGATAGACGGTCTGAGAGAGACGGGCTGAGACCGACGGGCTTAGACAGACGTACTGGGACAGACGGTCTGAGACAGACGGACAGAGACCGACGGTCTGAGACAGACGGTCTGAGATAGACGGTCTGAGAGAGATGGGCTGAGACCGACGGGCTTAGACAGACGTACTGGGACAGACGGTCTGAGACAGACGGACAGAGACCGACGGTCTGAGACAGACGGTCGGAGACAGACGGTCTGAGACAGACGGTCTGAGACAGACGGTCTGAGACAGACGGCCTGAGACAGACGGTCTGAAACAGACGGTCGGAGACAGACGGTACGAGAAAGACAGGCTAAATCCGACGTTCATAGACAGTCGGTATGAGACAGAGGTACTGAGACAGACGGTCTGAGACAGACGGTCTGAAACAGACGGTCTGAGACAGACGGTCTGAGACAGACGGTCTGAGACAGAGGGTCTGAGACAGACGGTCTCAGACAGACGGTCTGAGACAGAGGGTCTGAGACAGACGGTCTGAGACAGACGGTCTGAGACAGACGGTCTGAGACAGACGGTCTGAGACAGACGGTCTGAGACAGACGGTCTGAGACAGACGGTCTGAGACAGACGGTCTGAGACAGACGGTCTGAGACAGACGGTATGAGAAAGACAGGCTGAGTCCGCCGTTCATAGACAGTCGGTATGAGACAGAAGTACTGAGACAGACGGTCTGAGACAGACGGTCTGAGACAGACGGTCTGAGACAGACGGTCTGAGACAGACGGTCTGAGACAGACGGTCTGAGACAGACGGTCTGAGACAGACGGTCTGAGACAGACGGTCTGAGTCAGACGGTATGAGAAAGACAGGCTGAGTCCGCCGTTCATAGACAGTCAGTATGAGACAGAAGTACTGAGACAGACGGTCTGAGACAGAGGGTCTGAGACAGACGGTCTGAGACAGACGGTCTGAGACAGAGGGTCTGAGACAGACGGTCTGAGATAGACGGTCTGAGAGAGACGGGCTGAGACCGACGGGCTTAGACAGACGTACTGGGACAGACGGTCTGAGACAGACGGACAGAGACCGACGGTCTGAGACAGACGGTCTGAGACAGACGGTATGAGAACGACAGGCTGAGTGCGACGTTCATAGACAGTCGGTATGAGACAGAAGTACTGAGACAGTCGGTATGAGACAGACGGTCTGAGACAGACGGTCTGAGACAGACGGTCTGAGACAGACGGTCTGAGACAGACGGTCTGAGACAGACGGTCTGAGACAGACGGTCTGAGACAGACGGTCTGAGACAGACGGTCTGAGACAGACGGTCTGAGATAGACGGTCTGAGAGAGACGGGCTGAGACCGACGGGCTTAGACAGACGTACTGGGACAGACGGTCTGAGACAGACGGACAGAGACCGACGGTCTGAGACAGACGGTCTGAGATAGACGGTCTGAGAGAGATGGGCTGAGACCGACGGGCTTAGACAGACGTACTGGGACAGACGGTCTGAGACAGACGGACAGAGACCGACGGTCTGAGACAGACGGTCGGAGACAGACGGTCTGAGACAGACGGTCTGAGACAGACGGTCTGAGACAGACGGCCTGAGACAGACGGTCTGAAACAGACGGTCGGAGACAGACGGTACGAGAAAGACAGGCTAAATCCGACGTTCATAGACAGTCGGTATGAGACAGAGGTACTGAGACAGACGGTCTGAGACAGACGGTCTGAAACAGACGGTCTGAGACAGACGGTCTGAGACAGACGGTCTGAGACAGAGGGTCTGAGACAGACGGTCTCAGACAGACGGTCTGAGACAGAGGGTCTGAGACAGACGGTCTGAGACAGACGGTCTGAGACAGACGGTCTGAGACAGACGGTCTGAGACAGACGGTCTGAGACAGACGGTCTGAGACAGACGGTCTGAGACAGACGGTCTGAGACAGACGGTCTGAGACAGACGGTATGAGAAAGACAGGCTGAGTCCGCCGTTCATAGACAGTCGGTATGAGACAGAAGTACTGAGACAGACGGTCTGAGACAGACGGTCTGAGACAGACGGTCTGAGACAGACGGTCTGAGACAGACGGTCTGAGACAGACGGTCTGAGACAGACGGTCTGAGACAGACGGTCTGAGTCAGACGGTATGAGAAAGACAGGCTGAGTCCGCCGTTCATAGACAGTCAGTATGAGACAGAAGTACTGAGACAGACGGTCTGAGACAGAGGGTCTGAGACAGACGGTCTGAGACAGACGGTCTGAGACAGAGGGTCTGAGACAGACGGTCTGAGATAGACGGTCTGAGAGAGACGGGCTGAGACCGACGGGCTTAGACAGACGTACTGGGACAGACGGTCTGAGACAGACGGACAGAGACCGACGGTCTGAGACAGACGGTCTGAGACAGACGGTATGAGAACGACAGGCTGAGTGCGACGTTCATAGACAGTCGGTATGAGACAGAAGTACTGAGACAGTCGGTATGAGACAGACGGTCTGAGACAGACGGTCTGAGACAGACGGTCTGAGACAGACGGTCTGAGACAGACGGTCTGAGACAGACGGTCTGAGACAGACGGTCTGAGACAGACGGTCTGAGACAGACGGTCTGAGACAGACGGTCTGAGACAGACGGTCTGAGATAGACGGTCTGAGAGAGACGGGCTGAGACCGACGGGCTTAGACAGACGTACTGGGACAGACGGTCTGAGACAGACGGACAGAGACCGACGGTCTGAGACAGACGGACTGAGACAGTCGGGGTGAGACTGACGGGCTGAGACAGACGGTCTGAGACAGACGGTCTGAGACAGACGGTCTGAGACAGACGGTCTGAGACAGACGGTCTGAGACAGACGGTCTGAGACAGACGGTCTGAGACAGACGGTCTGAGACAGACGGTCTGAGACAGACGGTCTGAGACAGACGGTCTGAGACAGACGGTCTGAGACAGACGGTCTGAGACAGAGGGTCTGAGACAGACGGTCTCAGACAGACGGTCGGAGACAGACGGTCTGAGACAGACGGTCTGAGACAGACGGTCTGAGACAGACGGTCTGAGACAGACGGTCTGAGACAGACGGTCTGAGACAGACGGTCTGAGACAGACGGTCTGAGACAGACGGTATGAGAAAGACAGGCTGAGTCCGCCGTTCATAGACAGTCAGTATGAGACAGAAGTACTGAGACAGACGGTCTGAGACAGACGGTCTGAGACGGACGGTCTGAGACAGACGGTCTGAGACAGACGGTCTGAGACAGACGGTCTGAGACAGTGGGTCTGAGACAGACGGTCTGAGACAGACGGTCTGAGACAGACGGTATGAGAACGACAGGCTGAGTGCGACGTTCATAGACAGTCGGTATGAGACAGAAGTACTGAGACAGTCGGTATGAGACAGACGGTCTGAGACAGACGGTCTGAGACAGACGGTCTGAGACAGACGGTCTGAGACAGACGGTCTGAGACAGACGGTCTGAGACAGACGGTCTGAGACAGACGGTCTGAGACAGACGGTCTGAGACAGACGGTCTGAGACAGACGGTCTGAGACAGACGGTCTGAGACAGACGGTCTGAGATAGACGGTCTGAGAGAGACGGGCTGAGACCGACGGGCTTAGACAGACGTACTGGGACAGACGGTCTGAGACAGACGGACAGAGACCGACGGTCTGAGACAGACGGACTGAGACAGTCGGGGTGAGACTGACGGGCTGAGACAGACGGTCTGAGACAGACGGTCTGAGACAGACGGTCTGAGACAGACGGTCTGAGACAGACGGTCTGAGACAGACGGTCTGAGACAGACGGTATGAGAAAGACAGGCTGAGTGCGACGTTCATAGACAGTCGGTATGAGACAGAAGTACTGAGACAGTCGGTATGAGACAGACGGTCTGAGACAGACGGTCTGAGACCGACGGTCTGAGACAGACGGTCTGAGACAGAGGGTCTGAGACAGACGGTCTCAGACAGACGGTCGGAAACAGACGGTCTGAGACAGACGGTCTGAGACAGACGGTCTGAGACAGACGGTCTGAGACAGACGGTCTGAGACAGACGGTCTGAGACAGACGGTCTGAGACAGACGGTCTGAGACAGACGGTCTGAGACAGACGGTATGAGAAAGACAGGCTGAGTCCGCCGTTCATAGACAGTCAGTATGAGACAGAAGTACTGAGACAGACGGTCTGAGACAGAGGGTCTGAGACAGACGGTCTGAGACAGACGGTCTGAGACAGAGGGTCTGAGACAGACGGTCTCAGACAGACGGTCGGAAACAGACGGTCTGAGACAGACGGTCTGAGACAGACGGTCTGAGACAGACGGTCTGAGACAGACGGTCTGAGACAGACGGTCTGAGACAGACGGTATGAGAAAGACAGGCTGAGTCCGCCGTTCATAGACAGTCAGTATGAGACAGAAGTACTGAGACAGACGGTCTGAGACAGACGGTCTGAGACGGACGGTCTGAGACAGACGGTCTGAGACAGACGGTCTGAGACAGACGGTCTGAGACAGTGGGTCTGAGACAGACGGTCTGAGACAGACGGTCTGAGACAGACGGTCTGAGACAGACGGTCTGAGACAGACGGTCTGAGACAGACGGTCTGAGACAGACGGTCTGAGATAGACGGTCTGAGAGAGACGGGCTGAGACCGACGGGCTTAGACAGACGTACTGGGACAGACGGTCTGAGACAGACGGACAGAGACCGACGGTCTGAGACAGACGGACTGAGACAGTCGGGGTGAGACTGACGGGCTGAGACAGACGGTCTGAGACAGACGGTCTGAGACAGACGGTCTGAGACAGACGGTCTGAGACAGACGGTCTGAGACAGACGGTCTGAAACAGACGGTCGGAGACAGACGGTACGAGAAAGACAGGCTAAATCCGACGTTAATAGACAGTCGGTATGAGACAGAGGTACTGAGACAGACGGTCTGAGACAGACGGTCTGAGACAGACTGTCTGAGACAGACGGTCTGAGACAGACGGTCTGAGACAGACGGTCTGAGACAGACGGTCTGAGACAGACGGTCTGAGACAGAGGGTCTGAGACAGACGGTCTCAGACAGACGGTCTGAGACAGAGGGTCTGAGACAGACGGTCTGAGACAGGCGGTCTGAGACAGTGGGTCTGAGACAGACGGTCTGAGACAGACGGTCTGAGACAGACGGTCTGAGACAGACGGTATGAGAACGACAGGCTGAGTGCGACGTTCATAGACAGTCGGTATGAGACAGAAGTACTGAGACAGTCGGTATGAGACAGACGGTCTGAGACAGACGGTCTGAGACAGACGGTCTGAGACAGACGGTCTGAGACAGACGGTCTGAGACAGACGGTCTGAGACAGACGGTCTGAGACAGACGGTCTGAGACAGACGGTCTGAGACAGACGGTCTGAGACAGACGGTCTGAGACAGACGGTCTGAGACAGACGGTCTGAGACAGACGGTCTGAGACAGACGGTCTGAGATAGACGGTCTGAGAGAGACGGGCTGAGACCGACGGGCTTAGACAGACGTACTGGGACAGACGGTCTGAGACAGACGGACAGAGACCGACGGTCTGAGACAGACGGACTGAGACAGTCGGGGTGAGACTGACGGGCTGAGACAGACGGTCTGAGACAGACGGTCTGAGACAGACGGTCTGAGACAGACGGTCTGAGACAGACGGTCTGAGACAGACGGTCTGAGACAGACGGTATGAGACAGACGGTCTCAGACAGACGGTCTGAGACAGAGGGTCTGAGACAGACGGTATGAGAACGACAGGCTGAGTGCGACGTTCATAGACAGTCGGTATGAGACAGAAGTACTGAGACAGTCGGTATGAGACAGACGGTCTGAGACAGACGGTCTGAGACAGACGGTCTGAGACAGACGGTCTGAGACAGACGGTCTGAGACAGACGGTCTGAGACAGACGGTCTGAGACAGACGGTCTGAGACAGACGGTCTGAGACAGACGGTCTGAGACAGACGGTCTGAGACAGACGTACTGGGACAGACGGTCTGAGACAGACGGACAGAGACCGACGGTCTGAGACAGACGGACTGAGACAGTCGGGGTGAGACTGACGGGCTGAGACAGACGGTCTGAGACAGACGGTCTGAGACAGACGGTCTGAGACAGACGGTCTGAGACAGACGGTCTGAGACAGACGGTCTGAGACAGACGGTCTGAGACAGAGGGTCTGAGACAGACGGTCTCAGACAGACGGTCGGAGACAGACGGTCTGAGACAGACGGTCTGAGACAGACGGTCTGAGACAGACGGTCTGAGACCGACGGTCTGAAACAGACGGTCGGAGACAGACGGTACGAGAAAGACAGGCTAAATCCGACGTTCATAGACAGTCGGTATGAGACAGAGGTACTGAGACAGACGGTCTGAGACAGACGGTCTGAGACAGACGGTCTGAGACAGACGGTCTGAGACAGACGGTCTGAGACAGACGGTCTGAGACAGACGGTCTGAGACAGACGGTCTGAGACAGACGGTCTGAGACAGACGGTCTGAGACAGACGGTATGAGAAAGACAGGCTGAGTCCGCCGTTCATAGACAGTCAGTATGAGACAGAAGTACTGAGACAGACGGTCTGAGACAGAGGGTCTGAGACAGACGGTCTGAGACAGACGGTCTGAGACAGAGGGTCTGAGACAGACGGTCTCAGACAGACGGTCGGAAACAGACGGTCTGAGACAGACGGTCTGAGACAGACGGTCTGAGACAGACGGTCTGAGACAGACGGTCTGAGACAGACGGTCTGAGACAGACGGTATGAGAAAGACAGGCTGAGTCCGACGTTCATAGACAGTCAGTATGAGACAGAAGTACTGAGACAGTCGGTATGAGACAGACGGTCTGAGACAGACGGTCTGAGACAGACGGTCTGAGACAGACGGTCTGAGACAGACGGTCTGAGACAGACGGTCTGAGACAGACGGTCTGAGACAGACGGTCTGAGACAGACGGTCTGAGACAGACGGTCTGAGACAGACGGTCTGAGACAGACGGTATGAGAAAGACAGGCTGAGTCCGCCGTTCATAGACAGTCAGTATGAGACAGAAGTACTGAGACAGACGGTCTGAGACAGACGGTCTGAGACGGACGGTCTGAGACAGACGGTCTGAGACAGACGGTCTGAGACAGACGGTATGAGAAAGACAGGCTAAATCCGACGTTCATAGACAGTCGGTATGAGACAGAGGTACTGAGACAGACGGTCTGAGACAGACGGTCTGAGACAGACGGTCTGAGACAGACGGTCTGAGACAGACGGTATGAGAAAGACAGGCTGAGTCCGCCGTTCATAGACAGTCAGTATGAGACAGAAGTACTGAGACAGACGGTCTGAGACAGACGGTCTGAGACGGACGGTCTGAGACAGACGGTCTGAGACAGACGGTCTGAGACAGACGGTCTGAGACAGTGGGTCTGAGACAGACGGTCTGAGACAGACGGTCTGAGACAGACGGTCTGAGACAGACGGTCTGAGACAGACGGTCTGAGACAGACGGTCTGAGATAGACGGTCTGAGAGAGACGGGCTGAGACCGACGGGCTTAGACAGACGTACTGGGACAGACGGTCTGAGACAGACGGACAGAGACCGACGGTCTGAGACAGACGGACTGAGACAGTCGGGGTGAGACTGACGGGCTGAGACAGACGGTCTGAGACAGACGGTCTGAGACAGACGGTCTGAGACAGACGGTCTGAGACAGACGGTCTGAGACAGACGGTCTGAAACAGACGGTCGGAGACAGACGGTCTGAGACAGACGGTCTGAGACAGACGGTCTGAGACAGACGGTCTGAGACAGACGGTCTGAGACAGACGGTATGAGAAAGACAGGCTGAGTCCGCCGTTCATAGACAGTCAGTATGAGACAGAAGTACTGAGACAGACGGTCTGAGACAGAGGGTCTGAGACAGACGGTCTGAGACAGACGGTCTGAGACAGAGGGTCTGAGACAGACGGTCTCAGACAGACGGTCGGAAACAGACGGTCTGAGACAGACGGTCTGAGACAGACGGTCTGAGACAGACGGTCTGAGACAGACGGTCTGAGACAGACGGTCTGAGACAGACGGTCTGAGACAGACGGTATGAGAAAGACAGGCTGAGTCCGCCGTTCATAGACAGTCAGTATGAGACAGAAGTACTGAGACAGACGGTCTGAGACAGACGGTCTGAGACGGACGGTCTGAGACAGACGGTCTGAGACAGACGGTCTGAGACAGACGGTCTGAGACAGACGGTCTGAGACAGACGGTCTGAGACAGACGGTCTGAGACAGACGGTCTGAGACAGACGGTCTGAGACAGACGGTCTGAGACAGACGGTCTGAGACAGACGGTCTGAGACAGACGGTCTGAGACAGACGGTCTGAGACAGACGGTCTGAGACAGACGGTCTGAGACAGAGGGTCTGAGACAGACGGTCTGAGACAGACGGTCTGAGACAGACGGTATGAGAACGACAGGCTGAGTGCGACGTTCATAGACAGTCGGTATGAGACAGAAGTACTGAGACAGTCGGTATGAGACAGACCAGACGGTCTGAGACAGACGGTCTGAGACAGACGGTCTGAAACAGACGGTCGGAGACAGACGGTACGAGAAAGACAGGCTAAATCCGACGTTAATAGACAGTCGGTATGAGACAGAGGTACTGAGACAGACGGTCTGAGACAGACGGTCTGAGACAGACGGTCTGAGACAGACGGTCTGAGACAGAGGGTCTGAGACAGACGGTCTCAGACAGACGGTCTGAGACAGAGGGTCTGAGACAGACGGTCTCAGACAGACGGTCGGAAACAGACGGCCTGAGACAGACGGTCTGAGACAGACGGTCTGAGACAGACGGTCTGAGACAGACGGTCTGAGACAGACGGTCTGAGACAGACGGTCTGAGACAGACGGTCTGAGACAGACGGTCTGAGACAGACGGTCTGAGACAGACGGTCTGAGACAGACGGTCTGAGACAGACGGTCTGAGATAGACGGTCTGAGAGAGACGGGCTGAGACCGACGGGCTTAGACAGACGTACTGGGACAGACGGTCTGAGACAGACGGACAGAGACCGACGGTCTGAGACAGACGGTCTGAGATAGACGGTCTGAGAGAGATGGGCTGAGACCGACGGGCTTAGACAGACGTACTGGGACAGACGGTCTGAGACAGACGGACAGAGACCGACGGTCTGAGACAGACGGTCTGAGACAGACGGTCTGATACAGACGGGCTTAGACAGACGTACTGGGACAGACGGTCTGAGACAGACGGACAGAGACAGACGGACAGAGACAGACGGACAGAGACAGACGGACAGAGACAGACGGACAGAGACAGACGGACAGAGACAGACGGACAGAGACAGACGGACAGAGACAGACGGACAGAGACAGACGGACATAGACAGACGGACTGAGACAGTCGGGGTGAGACTGACGGGCTGAGACAGACGGTCTGAGACAGACGGTCTGAGACAGACGGTCTGAGACAGACGGTCTGAGACAGACGGTCTGAGACAGACGGTCTGAGACAGACGGTCTGAGACAGACGGTCTGAGACAGACGGTCTGAGACAGACGGTCTGAGACAGAGGGTCTGAGACAGACGGTCTCAGACAGACGGTCGGGGACAGACGGTCTGAGACAGACGGTCTGAGACAGACGGTCTGAGACAGACGGTCTGAGACAGACGGTCTGAGACACACGGTCTGAAACAGACGGTCGGAGACAGACGGTACGAGAAAGACAGGCTAAATCCGACGTTCATAGACAGTCGGTATGAGACAGAGGTACTGAGACAGACGGTCTGAGACAGACGGTCTGAGACAGACGGTCTGAGACAGACGGTCTGAGACAGACGGTCTGAGACAGACGGTCTGAGACAGAGGGTCTGAGACAGACGGTCTGAGACAGACGGTCTGAGACAGACGGTCTGAGACAGACGGTATGAGAAAGACAGGCTGAGTCCGCCGTTCATAGACAGTCGGTATGAGACAGAAGTACTGAGACAGACGGTCTGAGACAGACGGTCTGAGACAGACGGTCTGAGACAGACGGTCTGAGACAGACGGGCTTAGACAGACGTACTGGGACAGACGGTCTGAGACAGACGGACAGAGACAGACGGACAGAGACAGACGGACAGAGACAGACGGACAGAGACAGACGGACAGAGACGGACGGACAGAGACAGACGGACAGAGACCGACGGACAGAGACAGACGGACAGAGACAGACGGACAGAGACAGACGGACTGAGACAGTCGGGGTGAGACTGACGGGCTGAGACAGACGGTCTGAGACAGACGGTCTGAGACAGACGGTCGGAGACAGACGGTCTGAGACAGACGGTCTGAGACAGACGGTCTGAGACAGACGGTCTGAGACAGACGGTCTGAGACAGAGGGTCTGAGACAGACGGTCTGAGACAGAGGGTCTGAGACAGACGGTCTCAGACAGACGGTCTGAGACAGAGGGTCTGAGACAGACGGTCTCAGACAGACGGTCGGAAACAGACGGTCTGAGACAGACGGTCTGAGACAGACGGTCTGAGACAGACGGTCTGAGACAGACGGTCTGAGACAGACGGTATGAGAAAGACAGGCTGAGTCCGCCGTTCATAGACAGTCGGTATGAGACAGAAGTACTGAGACAGACGGTCTGAGACAGACGGTCTGAGACAGACGGTCTGAGACAGACGGTCTGAGACAGACGGTCTGAGACAGACGTTCTGAGACAGACGGTCTGAGACAGACGGTCTGAGACAGACGGTCTGAGACAGACGGTATGAGAAAGACAGGCTGAGTCCGCCGTTCATAGACAGTCAGTATGAGACAGAAGTACTGAGACAGACGGTCTGAGACAGAGGGTCTGAGACAGACGGTCTGAGACAGACGGTCTGAGACAGAGGGTCTGAGACAGACGGTCTCAGACAGACGGTCGGAAACAGACGGTCTGAGACAGACGGTCTGAGACAGACGGTCTGAGACAGACGGTCTGAGACAGACGGTCTGAGACAGACGGTCTGAGACAGACGGTCTGAGACAGACGGTCTGAGACAGACGGTCTGAGACAGACGGTCTGAGACAGACGGTATGAGAAAGACAGGCTGAGTCCGACGTTCATAGACAGTCAGTATGAGACAGAAGTACTGAGACAGTCGGTATGAGACAGACGGTCTGAGACAGACGGTCTGAGACAGACGGTCTGAGACAGACGGTCTGAGACAGACGGTCTGAGACAGACGGTATGAGAAAGACAGGCTGAGTCCGCCGTTCATAGACAGTCAGTATGAGACAGAAGTACTGAGACAGACGGTCTGAGACAGACGGTCTGAGACGGACGGTCTGAGACAGACGGTCTGAGACAGACGGTCTGAGACAGACGGTCTGAGACAGTGGGTCTGAGACAGACGGTCTGAGACAGACGGTATGAGAACGACAGGCTGAGTGCGACGTTCATAGACAGTCGGTATGAGACAGAAGTACTGAGACAGTCGGTATGAGACAGACGGTCTGAGACAGACGGTCTGAGACAGACGGTCTGAGACAGACGGTCTGAGACAGACGGTCTGAGACAGACGGTCTGAGACAGACGGTCTGAGACAGACGGTCTGAGATAGACGGTCTGAGAGAGACGGGCTGAGACCGACGGGCTTAGACAGACGTACTGGGACAGACGGTCTGAGACAGACGGACAGAGACCGATGGTCTGAGACAGACGGACTGAGACAGTCGGGGTGAGACTGACGGGCTGAGACAGACGGTCTGAGACAGACGGTCTGAGACAGACGGTCTGAGACAGACGGTCTGAGACAGACGGTCTGAGACAGACGGTATGAGAAAGACAGGCTGAGTCCGCCGTTCATAGACAGTCGGTATGAGACAGACGGTCTGAGACAGACGGTCTGAGACAGACGGTCTGAGACAGACGGTCTGAGACAGACGGTCTGAGACAGACGGTCTGAGACAGACGGGCTTAGACAGACGTACTGGGACAGACGGTCTGAGACAGACGGACAGAGACAGACGGACAGAGACAGACGGACAGAGACAGACGGACAGAGACAGACGGACAGAGACGGACGGACAGAGACAGACGGACAGAGACAGACGGACAGAGACAGACGGACAGAGACAGACGGACAGAGACAGACGGACTGAGACAGTCGGGGTGAGACTGACGGGCTGAGACAGACGGTCTGAGACAGACGGTCTGAGACAGACGGTCGGAGACAGACGGTCTGAGACAGACGGTCTGAGACAGACGGTCTGAGACAGAGGGTCTGAGACAGACGGTCTGAGACAGACGGTCTGAGACAGACGGTCTGAGACAGACGGTCTGAGACAGACGGTCTGAGACAGACGGTCTGAGACAGACGGTCTGAGACAGACGGTCTGAGACAGACGGTCTGAGACAGACGGTCTGAGACAGACGGTCTGAGACAGACGGTCTGAGACAGACGGTCTGAGACAGACGGCCTGAGACAGACGGTCTGAGACAGACGGTCTGAGACAGAGGGTCTGAGACAGACGGTCTGAGACAGACGGTCTGAGACAGACGGTATGAGAACGACAGGCTGAGTGCGACGTTCATAGACAGTCGGTATGAGACAGAAGTACTGAGACAGTCGGTATGAGACAGACCAGACGGTCTGAGACAGACGGTCTGAGAGAGACGGTCTGAGACAGACGGTCTGAAACAGACGGTCGGAGACAGACGGTACGAGAAAGACAGGCTAAATCCGACGTTCATAGACAGTCGGTATGAGACAGAGGTACTGAGACAGACGGTCTGAGACAGACGGTCTGAGACAGACGGTCTGAGACAGACGGTCTGAGACAGACGGTCTGAGACAGAGGGTCTGAGACAGACGGTCTCAGACAGACGGTCTGAGACAGAGGGTCTGAGACAGACGGTCTCAGACAGACGGTCGGAAACAGACGGTCTGAGACAGACGGTCTGAGACAGACAGTCTGAGACAGACGGTCTGAGACAGACGGTCTGAGACAGACGGTCTGAGACAGACGGTCTGAGACAGACGGTCTGAGACAGACGGTCTGAGACAGACGGTCTGAGACAGACGGTCTGAGACAGACGGTCTGAGATAGACGGTCTGAGAGAGACGGGCTGAGACCGACGGGCTTAGACAGACGTACTGGGACAGACGGTCTGAGACAGACGGACAGAGACCGACGGTCTGAGACAGACGGTCTGAGATAGACGGTCTGAGAGAGATGGGCTGAGACCGACGGGCTTAGACAGACGTACTGGGACAGACGGTCTGAGACAGACGGACAGAGACCGACGGTCTGAGACCGACGGTCTGAGACAGACGGTCTGATACAGACGGGCTTAGACAGACGTACTGGGACAGACGGTCTGAGACAGACGGACAGAGACAGACGGACAGAGACAGACGGACAGAGACAGACGGACAGAGACAGACGGACAGAGACAGACGGACATAGACAGACGGACTGAGACAGTCGGGGTGAGACTGACGGGCTGAGACAGACGGTCTGAGACAGACGGTCTGAGACAGACGGTCTGAGACAGACGGTCTGAGACAGACGGTCTGAGACAGACGGTCTGAGACAGACGGTCTGAGACAGACGGTCTGAGACAGACGGTCTGAGACAGACGGTCTGAGACAGACGTTCTGAGACAGACGGTCTGAGACAGACGGTCTGAGACAGACGGTCTGAGACAGACGGTCTGAGACAGACGGTCTGAGACAGACGGTCTGAGACAGACGGTCTGAGACAGGGGGTCTGAGACAGACGGTCTCAGACAGACGGTCGGGGACAGACGGTCTGAGACAGACGGTCTGAGACAGACGGTCTGAGACAGACGGTCTGAGACAGACGGTCTGAGACAGACGGCCTGAGACACACGGTCTGAAACAGACGGTCGGAGACAGACGGTACGAGAAAGACAGGCTAAATCCGACGTTCATAGACAGACGGTCTGAGACAGACGGTCTGAGACAGACGGTCTGAGACAGACGGTCTGAGACAGACGGTCTGAGACAGACGGTCTGAGACAGACGGTATGAGAAAGACAGGCTGAGTCCGCCGTTCATAGACAGTCGGTATGAGACAGAAGTACTGAGACAGACGGTCTGAGACAGACGGTCTGAGACAGACGGTCTGAGACAGACGGTCTGAGACAGACGGTCTGAGACAGACGGTCTGAGACAGACGGTCTGAGACAGACGGTCTGAGACAGACGGGCTTAGACAGACGTACTGGGACAGACGGTCTGAGACAGACGGACAGAGACAGACGGACAGAGACAGACGGACAGAGACAGACGGACAGATACAGACGGACAGAGACGGACGGACAGAGACAGACGGACAGAGACAGACGGACAGAGACAGACGGACAGAGACAGACGGACTGAGACAGACGGTCTGAGACAGACGGTCTGAGACAGACGGTCTGAGACAGACGGTCTGAGACAGACGGTCTGAGACAGACGGTCTGAGACAGACGGTCTGAGACAGACGGTCTGAGACAGACGGTCTGAGACAGACGGTCTGAGACAGACGGTCTGAGACAGACGGCCTGAGACAGACGGTCTGAGACAGACGGTCTGAGACAGAGGGTCTGAGACAGACGGTCTGAGACAGACGGTCTGAGACAGACGGTATGAGAACGACAGGCTGAGTGCGACGTTCATAGACAGTCGGTATGAGACAGAAGTACTGAGACAGTCGGTATGAGACAGACCAGACGGTCTGAGACAGACGGTCTGAGAGAGACGGTCTGAGACAGACGGTCTGAAACAGACGGTCGGAGACAGACGGTACGAGAAAGACAGGCTAAATCCGACGTTCATAGACAGTCGGTATGAGACAGAGGTACTGAGACAGACGGTCTGAGACAGACGGTCTGAGACAGACGGTCTGAGACAGACGGTCTGAGACAGACGGTCTGAGACAGAGGGTCTGAGACAGACGGTCTCAGACAGACGGTCTGAGACAGAGGGTCTGAGACAGACGGTCTCAGACAGACGGTCGGAAACAGACGGTCTGAGACAGACGGTCTGAGACAGACGGTCTGAGACAGACGGTCTGAGACAGACGGTCTGAGACAGACGGTCTGAGACAGACGGTCTGAGACAGACGGTCTGAGACAGACGGTCTGAGACAGACGGTCTGAGACAGACGGTCTGAGATAGACGGTCTGAGAGAGACGGGCTGAGACCGACGGGCTTAGACAGACGTACTGGGACAGACGGTCTGAGACAGACGGACAGAGACCGACGGTCTGAGACAGACGGTCTGAGATAGACGGTCTGAGAGAGATGGGCTGAGACCGACGGGCTTAGACAGACGTACTGGGACAGACGGTCTGAGACAGACGGACAGAGACCGACGGTCTGAGACCGACGGTCTGAGACAGACGGTCTGATACAGACGGGCTTAGACAGACGTACTGGGACAGACGGTCTGAGACAGACGGACAGAGACAGACGGACAGAGACAGACGGACAGAGACAGACGGACAGAGACAGACGGACAGAGACAGACGGACATAGACAGACGGACTGAGACAGTCGGGGTGAGACTGACGGGCTGAGACAGACGGTCTGAGACAGACGGTCTGAGACAGACGGTCTGAGACAGACGGTCTGAGACAGACGGTCTGAGACAGACGGTCTGAGACAGACGGTCTGAGACAGGGGGTCTGAGACAGACGGTCTCAGACAGACGGTCGGGGACAGACGGTCTGAGACAGACGGTCTGAGACAGACGGTCTGAGACAGACGGTCTGAGACAGACGGTCTGAGACAGACGGCCTGAGACACACGGTCTGAAACAGACGGTCGGAGACAGACGGTACGAGAAAGACAGGCTAAATCCGACGTTCATAGACAGACGGTCTGAGACAGACGGTCTGAGACAGACGGTCTGAGACAGACGGTCTGAGACAGACGGTCTGAGACAGACGGTCTGAGACAGACGGTCTGAGACAGACGGTATGAGAAAGACAGGCTGAGTCCGCCGTTCATAGACAGTCGGTATGAGACAGAAGTACTGAGACAGACGGTCTGAGACAGACGGTCTGAGACAGACGGTCTGAGACAGACGGTCTGAGACAGACGGTCTGAGACAGACGGGCTTAGACAGACGTACTGGGACAGACGGTCTGAGACAGACGGACAGAGACAGACGGACAGAGACAGACGGACAGAGACAGACGGACAGAGACAGACGGACAGATACAGACGGACAGAGACGGACGGACAGAGACAGACGGACAGAGACAGACGGACAGAGACAGACGGACAGAGACAGACGGACAGAGACAGACGGACTGAGACAGTCGGGGTGAGACTGACGGGCTGAGACAGACGGTCTGAGACAGACGGTCGGAGACAGACGGTCTGAGACAGACGGTCTGAGACAGACGGTCTGAGACAGAGGGTCTGAGACAGACGGTCTGAGACAGACGGTCTGAGACAGACGGTCTGAGACAGACGGTCTGAGACAGACGGTCTGAGACAGACGGTCTGAGACAGACGGTCTGAGACAGACGGTCTGAGACAGACGGTCTGAGACAGACGGTCTGAGACAGACGGTCTGAGACAGACGGTCTGAGACAGACGGCCTGAGACAGACGGTCTGAGACAGACGGTCTGAGACAGAGGGTCTGAGACAGACGGTCTGAGACAGACGGTCTGAGACAGACGGTATGAGAACGACAGGCTGAGTCCGACGTTCATACACAGTCAGTATGAGACAGAAGTACTGAGACAGTCGGTATGAGACAGACGGTCTGAGACAGACGGTCTGAGACAGACGGTCTGAGACAGACGGTCTGAGACAGACGGTCTGAGACAGAGGGTCTGAGACAGACGGTCTCAGACAGACGGTCGGAGACAGACGGTCTGAGACAGACGGTCTGAGACAGACGTTCTGAGACAGACGGTCTGAGACAGACGGTCTGAGACAGACGGTCTGAAACAGACGGTCGGAGACAGACGGTACGAGAAAGACAGGCTAAATCCGACGTTCATAGACAGTCGGTATGAGACAGAGGTACTGAGACAGACGGTCTGAGACAGACGGTCTGAGACAGACGGTCTGAGACAGACGGTCTGAGACAGACGGTCTGAGACAGACGGTCTGAGACAGACGGTCTGAGACAGACGGTCTGAGACAGACGGTCTGAGACAGACGGTCTGAGACAGACGGTCTGAGACAGACGGTCTGAGACAGAGGGTCTGAGACAGACGGTCTCAGACAGACGGTCGGAAACAGACGGTCTGAGACAGACGGTCTGAGACAGACGGTCTGAGACAGACGGTCTGAGACAGACGGTCTGAGACAGACGGTCTTTGACAGGCGGTCTGAGACAGAGGGTCTGAGACAGACGGTCTCAGACAGACGGTCGGAAACAGACGGTCTGAGACAGACGGTCTGAGACAGACGGTCTGAGACAGACGGTCTGAGACAGAGGGTCTGAGACAGACGGTCTCAGACAGACGGTCTGAGACAGAGGGTCTGAGACAGACGGTCTCAGACAGACGGTCGGAAACAGACGGTCTGAGACAGACGGTCTGAGACAGACGGTCTGAGACAGACGGTCTGAGACAGAGGGTCTGAGACAGACGGTCTCAGACAGACGGTCGGAGACAGACGGTCTGAGACAGACGGTCTGAGACAGACGGTCTGAGACAGACGGTCTGAGACACACGGTCTGAAACAGACGGTCGGAGACAGACGGTACGAGAAAGACAGGCTAAATCCGACGTTCATAGACAGTCGGATGAGACAGAGGTACTGAGACAGACGGTCTGAGACAGACGGTCTGAGACAGACGATCTGAGACAGACGGTCTGAGACAGACGGTCTGAGACAGAGGGTCTGAGACAGACGGTCTCAGACAGACGGTCTGAGACAGAGGGTCTGAGACAGACGGTCTCAGACAGACGGTCGGAAACAGAAGGTCTGAGACAGACGGTCTGAGACAGACGGTCTGAGACAGACGGTCTGAGACAGACGGTCTGAGACAGACGGTCTGAGACAGACGGTCTGAGACAGACGGTCTGAGACAGACGGTCTGAGACAGACGGTCTGAGACAGACGGTCTGAGACAGACGGTCTGAGACAGACGGTCTGAGACAGAGGGTCTGAGACAGACGGTCTCAGACAGACGGTCGGAAACAGACGGTCTGAGACAGACGGTCTGAGACAGACGGTCTGAGACAGACGGTCTGAGACAGACGGTCTGAGACAGACGGTCTGAGACAGACGGTCTGAGACAGACGGTCTGAGACAGACGGTCTTTGACAGGCGGTCTGAGACAGAGGGTCTGAGACAGACGGTCTCAGACAGACGGTCGGAAACAGACGGTCTGAGACAGACGGTCTGAGACAGACGGTCTGAGACAGACGGTCTGAGACAGACGGTCTGAGACAGACGGTCTGAGACAGAGGGTCTGAGACAGACGGTCTCAGACAGACGGTCGGAGACAGACGGTCTGAGACAGACGGTCTGAGACAGACGTTCTGAGACAGACGGTCTGAGACAGACGGTCTGAGACAGACGGTCTGAAACAGACGGTCGGAGACAGACGGTACGAGAAAGACAGGCTAAATCCGACGTTCATAGACAGTCGGTATGAGACAGAGGTACTGAGACAGACGGTCTGAGACAGACGGTCTGAGACAGACGGTCTGAGACAGACGGTCTGAGACAGACGGTCTGAGACAGAGGGTCTGAGACAGACGGTCTCAGACAGACGGTCGGAAACAGACGGTCTGAGACAGACGGTCTGAGACAGACGGTCTGAGACAGACGGTCTGAGACAGACGGTCTGAGACAGACGGTCTGAGACAGACGGTCTGAGACAGACGGTCTGAGACAGACGGTCTTTGACAGGCGGTCTGAGACAGAGGGTCTGAGACAGACGGTCTCAGACAGACGGTCGGAAACAGACGGTCTGAGACAGACGGTCTGAGACAGACGGTCTGAGACAGACGGTCTGAGACAGAGGGTCTGAGACAGACGGTCTGAGACAGACGGTCAGAGACAGACGGTCTGCGACAGACGATCTGAGACAGACGGTCTGAGACAGACGGTCTGAGACAGACGGTCTGAGACAGACGGTCTGAGACAGACGGTCTGAGACAGACGGTCCGAGACAGACGGTCCGAGACAGACGGTCTGAGACAGACGGTCTGAGACAGACGGGCTTAGACAGACGTACTGGGACAGACGGTCTGAGACAGACGGACAGAGACAGACGGACAGAGACAGACGGACAGAGACAGACGGACAGAGACAGACGGACAGAGACAGACGGACAGAGACGGACGGACAGAGACAGACGGACAGAGACAGACGGACAGAGACAGACGGACAGAGACAGACGGACTGAGACAGTCGGGGTGAGACTGACGGGCTGAGACAGACGGTCTGAGACAGACGGTCTGAGACAGACGGTCTGAGACAGACGGTCTGAGACAGACGGTCTGAGACAGCCGGTCTGAGACAGACGGTCTGAGACAGACGGTCTGAGACAGAGGGTCTGAGACAGACGGTCTAAGATAGACGGACAGAGACAGACGGACAGAGACAGACGGACAGAGACAGACGGACAGAGACAGACGGACAGAGACCGACGGACAGAGACAGACGGACATAGACAGACGGACTGAGACAGTCGGGGTGAGACTGACGGGCTGAGACAGACGGTCTGAGACAGACGGTCTGAGACAGACGGTCTGAGACAGACGGTATGAAAAAGACAGGCTGAGTCCGACGTTCATAGACAGTCGGTATGAGATAGAGGTACTGAGACAGACGGTCTGAGACAGACGGTCTGAGACAGACGGTCTGAGACAGACGGTCTGAGATAGACGGTCTGAGAGAGACGGGCTGAGACCGACGGGCTTAGACAGACGTACTGGGACAGACGGTCTGAGACAGACGGTATGAGAAAGACAGGCTGAGTCCGACGTTCATAGACAGTCGGTATGAGACAGAAGTACTGAGACAGACGGTCTGAGACAGACGGTCTGAGACAGACGGTCTGAGACAGACGGTCTGAGACAGACGGTCTGAGACAGACGGTCTGAGTCAGACGGTCTGAGAGAGACGCGCTGATACAGACGGTCTGAAACAGACGGTCTGAGACAGTCGGTCTGAGACAGACGGTCTGAGACAGACGGTCTGAGACAGACGGTCTGAGACAGACGGTCTGAGACAGACGGTCTGAGAGAGACGCGCTGATACAGACGGTCTGAGACAGACGGTCTGAGACAGAGGGTCTGAGACAGACGGTCGGAGACAGAGGGTCTGAGACAGACGGTCTCAGACAGACGGTCGGAGACAGACGGTCTGAGACAGAGGGTCTGAGACAGACGGTCTCAGACAGACGGTCGGAAACAGACGGTCTGAGACAGACGGTCTGAGACAGACGGTCTGAGACAGACGGTCTGAGACAGACGGTCTGAGACAGACGGTCTGAGACAGACGGTCTGAGACAGACGGTCTGAGACAGACGGTCTGAGACAGACGGTCTGAGACAGACGGTATGAGAAAGACAGGCTGAGTCCGACGTTCATAGACAGTCGGTATGAGACAGAAGTACTGAGACAGTCGGTATGAGACAGACGGTCTGAGACAGACGGTCTCAGACAGACGGTCTGAGACAGACGGTCTGAGACAGACGGTCTGAGACAGACGGTCTGAGACAGACGGTCTGAGACAGACGGTCTGAGAGAGACGGGCTGAGACAGACGGTCTGAGACAGACGGTCTGAGACAGACGGTCTGAGACAGACGGTCTGAGACAGATGGTCTGAGACAGAGGGTCTGAGACAGACGGTCTCAGACAGACGGTCTGAGACAGACGATCTGAGACAGACGGTCTGAGACAGACGGTCTGAGACAGACGGTCTGAGACGGACGGTCTGAGACAGACGGTCTCAGACAGACGGTCTGAGACAGACGGTCTGAGACAGACGGTCTGAGACAGACGGTCTGAGACAGACGGTCTGAGACAGACGGTCTGAGACAGACGGTCTGAGACAGACGGTCTGAGACAGACGGTCTGAGACAGACGGTCTGAGACAGACGGTCTGAGACAGACGGTCTGAGACAGACGGTCTGAGACAGACGGTCTGAGACAGACGGTCTGAGACAGACGGGCTTAGACAGACGTACTGGGACAGACGGTCTGAGACAGACGGACAGAGACAGACGGACAGAGACAGACGGACAGAGACAGACGGACAGAGACAGACGGACAGAGACGGACGGACAGAGACAGACGGACAGAGACAGACGGACAGAGACAGACGGACAGAGACAGACGGACAGAGACAGACGGACAGAGACAGACGGACTGAGACAGTCGGGGTGAGACTGACGGGCTGAGACAGACGGTCTGAGGCAGACGGTCTGAGACAGACGGTCGGAGACAGACGGTCTGAGACAGACGGTCTGAGACAGACGGTCTGAGACAGAGGGTCTGAGACAGACGGTCTCAGACAGACGGTCGGAGACAGACGGTCTGAGACAGACGGTCTGAGACAGACGTTCTGAGACAGACGGTCTGAGACAGACGGTCTGAGACAGACGGTCTGAGACAGACGGTCTGAGACAGACGGTCTGAAACAGACGGTCGGAGACAGACGGTACGAGAAAGACAGGCTAAATCCGACGTTCATAGACAGTCGGTATGAGACAGAGGTACTGAGACAGACGGTCTGAGACAGACGGTCTGAGACAGACGGTCTGAGACAGACGGTCTGAGACAGACGGTCTGAGACAGACGGTCTGAGACAGAGGGTCTGAGACAGACGGTCTCAGACAGACGGTCGGAAACAGACGGTCTGAGACAGACGGTCTGAGACAGACGGTCTGAGACAGACGGTCTGAGACAGACGGTCTGAGACAGACGGTCTGAGACAGACGGTCTGAGACAGACGGTCTGAGACAGACGGTCTTTGACAGGCGGTCTGAGACAGAGGGTCTGAGACAGACGGTCTCAGACAGACGGTCGGAAACAGACGGTCTGAGACAGACGGTCTGAGACAGACGGTCTGAGACAGACGGTCTGAGACAGACGGTCTGAGACAGACGGTCTGAGACAGAGGGTCTGAGACAGACGGTCTCAGACAGACGGTCGGAGACAGACGGTCTGAGACAGACGGTCTGAGACAGACGTTCTGAGACAGACGGTCTGAGACAGACGGTCTGAGACAGACGGTCTGAAACAGACGGTCGGAGACAGACGGTACGAGAAAGACAGGCTAAATCCGACGTTCATAGACAGTCGGTATGAGACAGAGGTACTGAGACAGACGGTCTGAGACAGACGGTCTGAGACAGACGGTCTGAGACAGACGGTCTGAGACAGACGGTCTGAGACAGAGGGTCTGAGACAGACGGTCTCAGACAGACGGTCGGAAACAGACGGTCTGAGACAGACGGTCTGAGACAGACGGTCTGAGACAGACGGTCTGAGACAGACGGTCTGAGACAGACGGTCTGAGACAGACGGTCTGAGACAGACGGTCTGAGACAGACGGTCTTTGACAGGCGGTCTGAGACAGAGGGTCTGAGACAGACGGTCTCAGACAGACGGTCGGAAACAGACGGTCTGAGACAGACGGTCTGAGACAGACGGTCTGAGACAGACGGTCTGAGACAGAGGGTCTGAGACAGACGGTCTGAGACAGACGGTCAGAGACAGACGGTCTGCGACAGACGATCTGAGACAGACGGTCTGAGACAGACGGTCTGAGACAGACGGTCTGAGACAGACGGTCTGAGACAGACGGTCTGAGACAGACGGTCCGAGACAGACGGTCTGAGACAGACGGTCTGAGACAGACGGTCTGAGACAGACGGGCTTAGACAGACGTACTGGGACAGACGGTCTGAGACAGACGGACAGAGACAGACGGACAGAGACAGACGGACAGAGACAGACGGACAGAGACAGACGGACAGAGACGGACGGACAGAGACAGACGGACAGAGACAGACGGACAGAGACAGACGGACAGAGACAGACGGACTGAGACAGTCGGGGTGAGACTGACGGGCTGAGACAGACGGTCTGAGACAGACGGTCTGAGACAGACGGTCTGAGACAGACGGTCTGAGACAGACGGTCTGAGACAGCCGGTCTGAGACAGACGGTCTGAGACAGACGGTCTGAGACAGAGGGTCTGAGACAGACGGTCTAAGATAGACGGACAGAGACAGACGGACAGAGACAGACGGACAGAGACAGACGGACAGAGACAGACGGACAGAGACCGACGGACAGAGACAGACGGACATAGACAGACGGACTGAGACAGTCGGGGTGAGACTGACGGGCTGAGACAGACGGTCTGAGACAGACGGTCTGAGACAGACGGTCTGAGACAGACGGTATGAAAAAGACAGGCTGAGTCCGACGTTCATAGACAGTCGGTATGAGATAGAGGTACTGAGACAGACGGTCTGAGACAGACGGTCTGAGACAGACGGTCTGAGACAGACGGTCTGAGATAGACGGTCTGAGAGAGACGGGCTGAGACCGACGGGCTTAGACAGACGTACTGGGACAGACGGTCTGAGACAGACGGTATGAGAAAGACAGGCTGAGTCCGACGTTCATAGACAGTCGGTATGAGACAGAAGTACTGAGACAGACGGTCTGAGACAGACGGTCTGAGACAGACGGTCTGAGACAGACGGTCTGAGACAGACGGTCTGAGACAGACGGTCTGAGTCAGACGGTCTGAGAGAGACGCGCTGATACAGACGGTCTGAAACAGACGGTCTGAGACAGTCGGTCTGAGACAGACGGTCTGAGACAGACGGTCTGAGACAGACGGTCTGAGACAGACGGTCTGAGAGAGACGCGCTGATACAGACGGTCTGAGACAGACGGTCTGAGACAGAGGGTCTGAGACAGACGGTCGGAGACAGAGGGTCTGAGACAGACGGTCTCAGACAGACGGTCGGAGACAGACGGTCTGAGACAGACGGCCTGAGACAGACGGTCTGAGACAGAGGGTCTGAGACAGACGGTCTCAGACAGACGGTCGGAAACAGACGGTCTGAGACAGACGGTCTGAGACAGACGGTCTGAGACAGACGGTCTGAGACAGACGGTCTGAGACAGACGGTCTGAGACAGACGGTCTGAGACAGACGGTCTGAGACAGACGGTCTGAGACAGACGGTCTGAGACAGACGGTATGAGAAAGACAGGCTGAGTCCGACGTTCATAGACAGTCGGTATGAGACAGAAGTACTGAGACAGTCGGTATGAGACAGACGGTCTGAGACAGACGGTCTCAGACAGACGGTCTGAGACAGACGGTCTGAGACAGACGGTCTGAGACAGACGGTCTGAGACAGACGGTCTGAGACAGACGGTCTGAGAGAGACGGGCTGAGACAGACGGTCTGAGACAGACGGTCTGAGACAGACGGTCTGAGACAGACGGTCTGAGACAGATGGTCTGAGACAGAGGGTCTGAGACAGACGGTCTCAGACAGACGGTCGGAGACAGACGGTCTGAGACAGACGGTCTGAGGCAGACGGTCTGAGACAGACGGTCTGAGACGGACGGTCTGAGACAGACGGTCTCAGACAGACGGTCTGAGACAGACGGTCTGAGACAGACGGTCTGAGACAGACGGTCTGAGACAGACGGTCTGAGACAGACGGTCTGAGACAGACGGTCTGAGACAGACGGTCTGAGACAGACGGTATGATAAAGACAGGCTGAGTCCGACGTTCATAGACAGTCGGTATGAGACAGAAGTACTGAGACAGTCGGTATGAGACAGACGGTCTGAGACAGACGGTCTCAGACAGACGGTCTGAGACAGACGGTCTGAGACAGACGGTCTGAGACAGACGGTCTGAGACAGACGGTCTGAGACAGACGGTCTGAGACAGACGGTCTGAGAGAGACGGGCTGAGACAGACGGTCTGAGACAGACGGTCTGAGACAGACGGTCTGAGACAGACGGTCTGAGACAGATGGTCTGAGACAGAGGGTCTGAGACAGACGGTCTCAGACAGACGGTCGGAGACAGACGGTCTGAGACAGACGGTCTGAGGCAGACGGTCTGAGACAGACGGTCTGAGACGGACGGTCTGAGACAGACGGTCTGAGACAGACGGTCTGAGACAGACGGTCTTTGACAGGCGGTCTGAGACAGAGGGTCTGAGACAGACGGTCTCAGACAGACGGTCGGAAACAGACGGTCTGAGACAGACGGTCTGAGACAGACGGTCTGAGACAGACGGTCTGAGACAGACGGTCTGAGACAGAGGGTCTGAGACAGACGGTCTGAGACAGACGGTCAGAGACAGACGGTCTGCGACAGACGATCTGAGACAGACGGTCTGAGACAGACGGTCTGAGACAGACGGTCTGAGACAGACGGTCTGAGACAGACGGTCTGAGACAGACGGTCTGAGACAGACGGTCTGAGACAGACGGTCTGAGTCAGACGGTCTGAGAGAGACGCGCTGATACAGACGGTCTGAAACAGACGGTCTGAGACAGTCGGTCTGAGACAGACGGTCTGAGACAGACGGTCTGAGACAGACGGTCTGAGACAGACGGTCTGAGACAGACGGTCTGAGAGAGACGCGCTGATACAGACGGTCGGAGACAGACGGTCTGAGACAGACGGCCTGAGACAGACGGTCTGAGACAGAGGGTCTGAGACAGACGGTCTCAGACAGACGGTCGGAAACAGACGGTCTGAGACAGACGGTCTGAGACAGACGGTCTGAGACAGACGGTCTGAGACAGACGGTCTGAGACAGACGGTCTGAGACGGACGGTCTGAGACGGACGGTCTGAGACAGACGGTCTGAGACAGACGGTCTGAGACAGACGGTCTGAGACAGACGGTCTGAGACAGACGGTCTGAGATAGACGGTCTGAGAGAGACGGGCTGAGACCGACGGGCTTAGACAGACGTACTGGGACAGACGGTCTGAGACAGACGGACAGAGACCGACGGTCTGAGACAGACGGTCTGAGATGGACGGTCTGAGAGAGATGGGCTGAGACCGACGGGCTTAGACAGACGTACTGGGACAGACGGTCTGAGACAGACGGACAGAGACCGACGGTCTGAGACAGACGGTCTGAGACAGACGGTCTGATACAGACGGGCTTAGACAGACGTACTGGGACAGACGGTCTGAGACAGACGGACAGAGACAGACGGACAGAGACAGACGGACAGAGACAGACGGACAGAGACAGACGGACAGAGACAGACGGACAGAGACAGACGGACAGAGACAGACGGACAGAGACAGACGGACAGAGACCGACGGACAGAGACAGACGGACATAGACAGACGGACTGAGACAGTCGGGGTGAGACTGACGGGCTGAGACAGACGGTCTGAGACAGACGGTCTGAGACAGACGGTCTGAGACAGACGGTCTGAGACAGACGGTCTGAGACAGACGGTATGAAAAAGACAGGCTGAGTCCGACGTTCATAGACAGTCGGTATGAGATAGAGGTACTGAGACAGACGGTCTGAGACAGACGGTCTGAGACAGACGGTCTGAGACAGACGGTCTGAGATAGACGGTCTGAGAGAGACGGGCTGAGACCGACGGGCTTAGACAGACGTACTGGGACAGACGGTCTGAGACAGACGGTATGAGAAAGACAGGCTGAGTCCGACGTTCATAGACAGTCGGTATGAGACAGAAGTACTGAGACAGACGGTCTGAAACAGACGGTCTGAGACAGACGGTCTGAGACAGACGGTCTGAGACAGACGGTCTGAGACAGACGGTCTGAGACAGACGGTCTGAGAGAGACGGGCTGAGACAGACGGTCTGAGACAGACGGTCTGAGACAGACGGTCTGAGACAGACGGTCTGAGACAGACGGTCTGAGACAGAGGGTCTGAGACAGACGGTCTCAGACAGACGGTCGGAGACAGACGGTCTGAGACAGACGGTCTGAGGCAGACGGTCTGAGACAGACGGTCTGAGACGGACGGTCTGAGACAGACGGTCTGAGACAGACGGTCTGAGACAGACGGTCTGAGACAGACGGTCTGAGACAGACGGTCTGAGACAGACGGTCTGAGAGAGACGGGCTGAGACAGACGGTCTGAGACAGACGGTCTGAGACAGACGGTCTGAGACAGACGGTCTGAGACAGACGGTCTGAGACAGAGAGTCTGAAACAGACGGTCTCAGACAGACGGTCAGAGACAGAGGGTCTGAGACAGACGGTCTGAGACAGACGGTCTGAGACAGACGGTCTGAGACAGACGGTCTGAGACAGACGGTCTGAGACAGACGGTCTGAGACAGACGGTATGAGAAAGACAGGCTAAATCCGACGTTCATAGACAGTCGGTATGAGACAGAGGTACTGAGACAGACGGTCTGAGACAGACGGTCTGAGACAGACGGTCTGAGACAGACGGTCTGAGACAGATGGTCTGAGACAGTCGGTCTGAGACAGAGGGTCTGAAACAGACGGTCTGAGACAGACGGTCTGAGACAGACGTTATGAGAGAGACAGGCTGAGTCCGACGTTCATAGACAGTCAGTATGAGACAGAAGTACTGAGACAGTCGGTATGAGACAGACGATCTGAGACAGACGGTCTGAGACAGACGGTCTGAGATAGACGGTCTGAGACAGACGGTCTGAGACAGACGGTATGAGAAAGACAGGCTGAGTCCGCCGTTCATAGACAGTCGGTATGAGACAGAAGTACTGAGACAGACGGTCTGAGACAGACGGTCTGAGACAGACGGTCTGATACAGACGGGCTTAGACAGACGTACTGGGACAGACGGTCTGAGACAGACGGACAGAGACAGACGGACAGAGACAGACGGACAGAGACAGACGGACAGAGACAGACGGACAGAGACAGACGGACAGAGACAGACGGACAGAGACAGACGGACAGAGACAGACGGACAGAGACCGACGGACAGAGACAGACGGACATAGACAGACGGACTGAGACAGTCGGGGTGAGACTGACGGGCTGAGACAGACGGTCTGAGACAGACGGTCTGAGACAGACGGTCTGAGACAGACGGTCTGAGACAGACGGTCTGAGACAGACGGTCTGAGACAGACGGTATGAAAAAGACAGGCTGAGTCCGACGTTCATAGACAGTCGGTATGAGATAGAGGTACTGAGACAGACGGTCTGAGACAGACGGTCTGAGACAGACGGTCTGAGACAGACGGTCTGAGATAGACGGTCTGAGAGAGACGGGCTGAGACCGACGGGCTTAGACAGACGTACTGGGACAGACGGTCTGAGACAGACGGTATGAGAAAGACAGGCTGAGTCCGACGTTCATAGACAGTCGGTATGAGACAGAAGTACTGAGACAGACGGTCTGAAACAGACGGTCTGAGACAGACGGTCTGAGACAGACGGTCTGAGACAGACGGTCTGAGACAGACGGTCTGAGAGAGACGGGCTGAGACAGACGGTCTGAGACAGACGGTCTGAGACAGACGGTCTGAGACAGACGGTCTGAGACAGACGGTCTGAGACAGACGGTCTGAGACAGAGGGTCTGAGACAGACGGTCTCAGACAGACGGTCGGAGACAGACGGTCTGAGACAGACGGTCTGAGGCAGACGGTCTGAGACAGACGGTCTGAGACGGACGGTCTGAGACAGACGGTCTGAGACAGACGGTCTGAGACAGTCGGTCTGAGACAGACGGTCTGAGACAGACGGTCTGAGACAGACGGTCTGAGAGAGACGGGCTGAGACAGACGGTCTGAGACAGACGGTCTGAGACAGACGGTCTGAGACAGACGGTCTGAGACAGACGGTCTGAGACAGAGGGTCTGAAACAGACGGTCTCAGACAGACGGTCAGAGACAGAGGGTCTGAGACAGACGGTCTGAGACAGACGGTCTGAGACAGACGGTCTGAGACAGACGGTCTGAGACAGACGGTATGAGAAAGACAGGCTAAATCCGACGTTCATAGACAGTCGGTATGAGACAGAGGTACTGAGACAGACGGTCTGAGACAGACGGTCTGAGACAGACGGTCTGAGACAGACGGTCTGAGACAGATGGTCTGAGACAGTCGGTCTGAGACAGAGGGTCTGAAACAGACGGTCTGAGACAGACGGTCTGAGACAGACGTTATGAGAGAGACAGGCTGAGTCCGACGTTCATAGACAGTCAGTATGAGACAGAAGTACTGAGACAGTCGGTATGAGACAGACGATCTGAGACAGACGGTCTGAGACAGACGGTCTGAGACAGACGGTCTGAGACAGACGGTCTGAGACAGACGGTATGAGAAAGACAGGCTGAGTCCGCCGTTCATAGACAGTCGGTATGAGACAGAAGTACTGAGACAGACGGTCTGAGACAGACGGACAGAGACCGACGGTCTGAGACAGACGGTCTGAGATAGACGGTCTGAGAGAGATGGGCTGAGACCGACGGGCTTAGACAGACGTACTGGGACAGACGGTCTGAGACAGACGGTCTGATACAGACGGGCTTAGACAGACGTACTGGGACAGACGGTCTGAGACAGACGGACAGAGACAGACGGACAGAGACAGACGGACAGAGACAGACGGACAGAGACAGACGGACAGAGACAGACGGACAGAGACAGACGGACAGAGACAGACGGACAGAGACCGACGGACAGAGACAGACGGACATAGACAGACGGACTGAGACAGTCGGGGTGAGACTGACGGGCTGAGACAGACGGTCTGAGACAGACGGTCTGAGACAGACGGTCTGAGACAGACGGTCTGAGACAGACGGTATGAGAAAGACAGGCTGAGTCCGCCGTTCATAGACAGTCGGTATGAGACAGAAGTACTGAGACAGACGGTCTGAGACAGACGGACAGAGACCGACGGTCTGAGACAGACGGTCTGAGATAGACGGTCTGAGAGAGATGGGCTGAGACCGACGGGCTTAGACAGACGTACTGGGACAGACGGTCTGAGACAGACGGTCTGAGACAGACGGTCTCAGACAGACGGTCTGAGACAGAGGGTCTGAGACAGACGGTCTCAGACAGACGGTCGGAAACAGACGGTCTGAGACAGACGGTCTGAGACAGACGGTCTGAGACAGACGGTCTGAGACAGACGGTCTGAGACAGACGGTCTGAGACAGACGGTCTGAGACAGACGGTCTGAGACAGACGGTCTGAGACAGACGGTCTGAGACAGACGGTCTGAGACAGACGGTCTGAGACAGACGGTCTGAGACAGACGGTCTGAGATAGACGGTCTGAGAGAGACGGGCTGAGACCGACGGGCTTAGACAGACGTACTGGGACAGACGGTCTGAGACAGACGGACAGAGACCGACGGTCTGAGACAGACGGTCTGAGATAGACGGTCTGAGAGAGATGGGCTGAGACCGACGGGCTTAGACAAACGTACTGGGACAGACGGTCTGAGACAGACGGACAGAGACCGACGGTCTGAGACAGACGGTCTGAGACAGACGGTCTGATACAGACGGGCTTAGACAGACGTACTGGGACAGACGGTCTGAGACAGACGGACAGAGACAGACGGACAGAGACAGACGGACAGAGACAGACGGACAGAGACAGACGGACAGAGACAGACGGACAGAGACAGACGGACAGAGACAGACGGACATAGACAGACGGACTGAGACAGTCGGGGTGAGACTGACGGGCTGAGACAGACGGTCTGAGACAGACGGTCTCAGACAGACGGTCTGAGACAGACGGTCTGAGACAGACGGTCTGAGACAGACGGTCTGAGACAGACGGTCTGAGACAGACGGTCTGAGACAGACGGTCTGAGACAGACGGTCTGAGACAGACGGTCTGAGACAGACGGTCTGAGACAGACGGTCTGAGACAGACGGTCTGAGACAGACGGTCTGAGACAGACGGTCTGAGACAGACGGTCTGAGACAGACGGTCTGAGACAGACGGTCTGAGACAGACGGTCTGAGACAGACGGTCTGAGACAGACGGTCTGAGACAGACGGTCTGAGACAGACGGTCTGAGACAGACGGTATGAGAAAGACAGTCTGAGTCCGACGTTCATAGACAGTCAGTATGAGACAGAAGTACTGAGACAGTCGGTATGAGACAGACGGTCTGAGACAGACGGTCTGAGACAGACGGGCTTAGACAGACGTACTGGGACAGACGGTCTGAGACAGACGGACAGAGACAGACGGACAGAGACAGACGGACAGAGACAGACGGACAGAGACGGACGGACAGAGACAGACGGACAGAGACAGACGGACAGAGACAGACGGACAGAGACAGACGGACAGAGACAGACGGACAGAGACAGACGGACTGAGACAGTCGGGGTGAGACTGACGGGCTGAGACAGACGGTCTGAGACAGACGGTCTGAGACAGACGGTCGGAGACAGACGGTCTGAGACAGACGGTCTGAGACAGGCGGTCTGAGACAGACGGTCTGAGACAGAGGGTCTGAGACAGACGGTCTGAGACAGACGGTCTGAGACAGACGGTCTGAGACAGACGGTCTGAGACAGACGGTATGAGAAAGACAGGCTGAGTCCGCCGTTCATAGACAGTCGGTATGAGACAGAAGTACTGAGACAGACGGTCTGAGACAGACGGTCTGAGACAGACGGTCTGAGACAGACGGTCTGAGACAGACGGTCTGAGACAGACGGTCTGAGACAGACGGTATGAGAAAGACAGGCTGAGTCCGCCGTTCATAGACAGTCGGTATGAGACAGAAGTACTGAGACAGACGGTCTGAGACAGACGGTCTGAGACAGACGGTCTGAGACAGACGGTCTGAGACAGACGGGCTTAGACAGACGTACTGGGACAGACGGTCTGAGACAGACGGACAGAGACAGACGGACAGAGACAGACGGACAGAGACAGACGGACAGAGACAGACGGACAGAGACGGACGGACAGAGACAGACGGACAGAGACAGACGGACAGAGACAGACGGACAGAGACAGACGGACAGAGACAGACGGACTGAGACAGTCGGGGTGAGACTGACGGGCTGAGACAGACGGTCTGAGACAGACGGTCTGAGACAGACGGTCGGAGACAGACGGTCTGAGACAGACGGTCTGAGACAGGCGGTCTGAGACAGACGGTCTGAGACAGAGGGTCTGAGACAGACGGTCTCAGACAGACGGTCGGAGACAGACGGTCTGAGACAGACGGTCTGAGACAGACGTTCTGAGACAGACGGTCTGAGACAGACGGTCTGAGACAGACGGTCTGAAACAGACGGTCGGAGACAGACGGTACGAGAAAGACAGGCTAAATCCGACGTTCATAGACAGTCGGTATGAGACAGAGGTACTGGGACAGACGGTCTGAGACAGACGGTCTGAGACAGACGGTCTGAGACAGACGGTCTGAGACAGACGGTCTGAGACAGACGGTCTGAGACAGACGGTCTGAGACAGACGGTCTGAGACAGACGGTCTGAGACAGACGGTCTGAGACAGACGGTCTGAGACAGAGGGTCTGAGACAGACGGTCTGAGACAGACGGTCGGAAACAGACGGTCTGAGACAGACGGTCTGAGACAGACGGTCTGAGACAGACGGTCTGAGACAGACGGTCTGAGACAGACGGTCTGAGACAGACGGTCTGAGACAGACGGTCTTTGACAGGCGGTCTGAGACAGAGGGTCTGAGACAGACGGTCTCAGACAGACGGTCGGAAACAGACGGTCTGAGACAGACGGTCTGAGACAGACGGTCTGAGACAGACGGTCTGAGACAGAGGGTCTGAGACAGACGGTCTCAGACAGACGGTCTGAGACAGAGGGTCTGAGACAGACGGTCTCAGACAGACGGTCGGAAACAGACGGTCTGAGACAGACGGTCTGAGACAGACGGTCTGAGACAGACGGTCTGAGACAGACGGTCTTTGACAGGCGGTCTGAGACAGAGGGTCTGAGACAGACGGTCTCAGACAGACGGTCGGAAACAGACGGTCTGAGACAGACGGTCTGAGACAGACGGTCTGAGAGAGACGGTCTGAGACAGAGGGTCTGAGACAGACGGTCTGAGACAGACGGTCTGAGACAGACGGTCTGAGACAGACGGTCTGAGACAGACGGTCTGAGACAGACGGTCTGAGACAGACGGTCTGAGACAGACGGTCTGAGACAGACGGTCTGAGACAGACGGTCTGAGACAGACGGTCTGAGACAGACGGTCTGAGACAGACGGTCTGAGACAGACGGTCTGAGACAGACGGTCTGAGACAGACGGTCTGAGACAGACGGTATGAGAAAGACAGTCTGAGTCCGACGTTCATAGACAGTCAGTATGAGACAGAAGTACTGAGACAGTCGGTATGAGACAGACGGTCTGAGACAGACGGTCTGAGACAGACGGTCTGAGACAGACGGTCTGAGACAGACTGTCTGAGACAGAGGGTCTGAGACAGACGGTCTGAGACAGACGGTCTGAGACAGACGGTCTGAGACAGACGGTCTGAGACAGACGGTCTGAGACAGACGGTCTGAGACAGACGGTATGAGAAAGACAGGCTGAGTCCGCCGTTCATAGACAGTCGGTATGAGACAGAAGTACTGAGACAGACGGTCTGAGACAGACGGTCTGAGACAGACGGTCTGAGACAGACGGTCTGAGACAGACGGGCTTAGACAGACGTACTGGGACAGACGGTCTGAGACAGACGGACAGAGACAGACGGACAGAGACAGACGGACAGAGACAGACGGACAGAGACAGACGGACAGAGACAGACGGACAGAGACGGACGGACAGAGACAGACGGACAGAGACAGAAGGACAGAGACAGACGGACAGAGACAGACGGACAGAGACAGACGGACTGAGACAGTCGGGGTGAGACTGACGGGCTGAGACAGACGGTCTGAGACAGACGGTCTGAGACAGACGGTCGGAGACAGACGGTCTGAGACAGACGGTCTGAGACAGACGGTCTGAGACAGACGGTCTGAGACAGAGGGTCTGAGACAGACGGTCTCAGACAGACGGTCGGAGACAGACGGTCTGAGACAGACGGTCTGAGACAGACGTTCTGAGACAGACGGTCTGAGACAGACGGTCTGAGACAGACGGTCTGAAACAGACGGTCGGAGACAGACGGTACGAGAAAGACAGGCTAAATCCGACGTTCATAGACAGTCGGTATGAGACAGAGGTACTGAGACAGACGGTCTGAGACAGACGGTCTGAGACAGACGGTCTGAGACAGACGGTCTGAGACAGACGGTCTGAGACAGACGGTCTGAGACAGACGGTCTGAGACAGACGGTCTGAGACAGACGGTCTGAGACAGACGGTCTGAGACAGACGGTCTGAGACAGACGGTCTGAGACAGACGGTCTGAGACAGACGGTCTGAGACAGACGGTCTGAGACAGAGGGTCTGAGACAGACGGTCTCAGACAGACGGTCGGAAACAGACGGTCTGAGACAGACGGTCTGAGACAGACGGTCTGAGACAGACGGTCTGAGACAGACGGTCTGAGACAGACGGTCTTTGACAGGCGGTCTGAGACAGAGGGTCTGAGACAGACGGTCTCAGACAGACGGTCGGAAACAGACGGTCTGAGACAGACGGTCTGAGACAGACGGTCTGAGACAGACGGTCTGAGACAGAGGGTCTGAGACAGACGGTCTCAGACAGACGGTCTGAGGCAGAGGGTCTGAGACAGACGGTCTCAGACAGACGGTCGGAAACAGACGGTCTGAGACAGACGGTCTGAGACAGACGGTCTGAGACAGAGGGTCTGAGACAGACGGTCTCAGACAGAGGGTCTGAGACAGACGGTCTCAGACAGACGGTCGGAGACAGACGGTCTGAGACAGACGGTCTGAGACAGACGGTCTGAGACACACGGTCTGAAACAGACGGTCGGAGACAGACGGTACGAGAAAGACAGGCTAAATCCGACGTTCATAGACAGTCGGATGAGACAGAGGTACTGAGACAGACGGTCTGAGACAGACGGTCTGAGACAGACGGTCTGAGACAGAGGGTCTGAGACAGACGGTCTCAGACAGACGGTCTGAGACAGAGGTTCTGAGACAGACGGTCTCAGACAGACGGTCGGAAACAGACGGTCTGAGACAGACGGTCTGAGACAGACGGTCTGAGACAGACGGTCTGAGACAGACGGTCTGAGACAGACGGTCTGAGACAGACGGTCTGAGACAGACGGTCTGAGACAGACGGTCTGAGACAGACGGTATGAGAAAGACAGTCTGAGTCCGACGTTCATACACAGTCAGTATGAGACAGAAGTACTGAGACAGTCGGTATGAGACAGACGGTCTGAGACAGACGGTCTGAGACAGACGGTCTGAGACAGACGGTCTGAGACAGACGGTCTGAGACAGACGGTCTGAGACAGAGGGTCTGAGACAGACGGTCTGAGACAGACGGTCTGAGACAGACGGTCTGAGACAGACGGTCTGAGACAGACGGTCTGAGACAGACGGTATGAGAAAGACAGGCTGAGTCCGACGTTCATACACAGTCAGTATGAGACAGAAGTACTGAGACAGTCGGTATGAGACAGACGGTCTGAGACAGACGGTCTGAGACAGACGGTCTGAGACAGACGGTCTGAGACAGACGGTCTGAGACAGACGGTCTGAGACAGAGGGTCTGAGACAGACGGTCTCAGACAGACGGTCGGAGACAGACGGTCTGAGACAGACGGTCTGAGACAGACGTTCTGAGACAGACGGTCTGAGACAGACGGTCTGAGACAGACGGTCTGAAACAGACGGTCGGAGACAGACGGTACGAGAAAGACAGGCTAAATCCGACGTTCATAGACAGTCGGTATGAGACAGAGGTACTGAGACAGACGGTCTGAGACAGACGGTCTGAGACAGACGGTCTGAGACAGACGGTCTGAGACAGACGGTCTGAGACAGACGGTCTGAGACAGACGGTCTGAGACAGACGGTCTGAGACAGACGGTCTGAGACAGACGGTCTGAGACAGACGGTCTGAGACAGACGGTCTGAGACAGAGGGTCTGAGACAGACGGTCTCAGCCAGACGGTCGGAAACAGACGGTCTGAGACAGACGGTCTGAGACAGACGGTCTGAGACAGACGGTCTGAGACAGACGGTCTGAGACAGACGGTCTTTGACAGGCGGTCTGAGACAGAGGGTCTGAGACAGACGGTCTCAGACAGACGGTCGGAAACAGACGGTCTGAGACAGACGGTCTGAGACAGACGGTCTGAGACAGACGGTCTGAGACAGAGGGTCTGAGACAGACGGTCTCAGACAGTGGGTCTGAGACAGAGGGTCTGAGACAGACGGTCTCAGACAGACGGTCGGAAACAGACGGTCTGAGACAGACGGTCTGAGACAGACGGTCTGAGACAGACGGTCTGAGACAGACGGTCTGAGACAGACGGTCTGAGACAGAGGGTCTGAGACAGACGGTCTCAGACAGACGGTCGGAGACAGACGGTCTGAGACAGACGGTCTGAGACAGACGGTCTGAGACACACGGTCTGAAACAGACGGTCGGAGACAGACGGTACGAGAAAGACAGGCTAAATCCGACGTTCATAGACAGTCGGATGAGACAGAGGTACTGAGACAGACGGTCTTTGACAGGCGGTCTGAGACAGAGGGTCTGAGACAGACGGTCTCAGACAGACGGTCGGAAACAGACGGTCTGAGACAGACGGTCTGAGACAGACTGTCTGAGACAGAGGGTCTGAGACAGACGGTCTGAGACAGACGGTCTGAGACAGACGGTCTGAGACAGACGGTCTGAGACAGACGGTCTGAGACAGACGGTCTGAGACAGACGGTATGAGAAAGACAGGCTGAGTCCGCCGTTCATAGACAGTCGGTATGAGACAGAAGTACTGAGACAGACGGTCTGAGACAGACGGTCTGAGACAGACGGTCTGAGACAGACGGTCTGAGACAGACGGGCTTAGACAGACGTACTGGGACAGACGGTCTGAGACAGACGGACAGAGACAGACGGACAGAGACAGACGGACAGAGACAGACGGACAGAGACAGACGGACAGAGACGGACGGACAGAGACAGACGGACAGAGACAGAAGGACAGAGACAGACGGACAGAGACAGACGGACAGAGACAGACGGACTGAGACAGTCGGGGTGAGACTGACGGGCTGAGACAGACGGTCTGAGACAGACGGTCTGAGACAGACGGTCGGAGACAGACGGTCTGAGACAGACGGTCTGAGACAGACGGTCTGAGACAGACGGTCTGAGACAGAGGGTCTGAGACAGACGGTCTCAGACAGACGGTCGGAGACAGACGGTCTGAGACAGACGGTCTGAGACAGACGTTCTGAGACAGACGGTCTGAGACAGACGGTCTGAGACAGACGGTCTGAAACAGACGGTCGGAGACAGACGGTACGAGAAAGACAGGCTAAATCCGACGTTCATAGACAGTCGGTATGAGACAGAGGTACTGAGACAGACGGTCTGAGACAGACGGTCTGAGACAGACGGTCTGAGACAGACGGTCTGAGACAGACGGTTTGAGACAGACGGTCTGAGACAGACGGTCTGAGACAGACGGTCTGAGACAGACGGTCTGAGACAGACGGTCTGAGACAGACGGTCTGAGACAGACGGTCTGAGACAGACGGTCTGAGACAGACGGTCTGAGACAGAGGGTCTGAGACAGACGGTCTCAGACAGACGGTCGGAAACAGACGGTCTGAGACAGACGGTCTGAGACAGACGGTCTGAGACAGACGGTCTGAGACAGACGGTCTTTGACAGGCGGTCTGAGACAGAGGGTCTGAGACAGACGGTCTCAGACAGACGGTCGGAAACAGACGGTCTGAGACAGACGGTCTGAGACAGACGGTCTGAGACAGACGGTCTGAGACAGAGGGTCTGAGACAGACGGTCTCAGACAGACGGTCTGAGACAGAGGGTCTGAGACAGACGGTCTCAGACAGACGGTCGGAAACAGACGGTCTGAGACAGACGGTCTGAGACAGACGGTCTGAGACAGACGGTCTGAGACAGAGGGTCTGAGACAGACGGTCTCAGACAGAGGGTCTGAGACAGACGGTCTCAGACAGACGGTCGGAGACAGACGGTCTGAGACAGACGGTCTGAGACAGACGGTCTGAGACAGACGGTCTGAGACACACGGTCTGAAACAGACGGTCGGAGACAGACGGTACGAGAAAGACAGGCTAAATCCGACGTTCATAGACAGTCGGATGAGACAGAGGTACTGAGACAGACGGTCTGAGACAGACGGTCTGAGACAGACGGTCTGAGACAGAGGGTCTGAGACAGACGGTCTCAGACAGACGGTCTGAGACAGACGGTCTGAGACAGACGGTCTGAGACAGACGGTCTGAGACAGACGGTCTGAGACAGACGGTCTGAGACAGACGGTCTGAGACAGACGGTCTGAGACAGACGGTCTGAGACAGACGGTCTGAGACAGAGGGTCTGAGACAGACGGTCTCAGACAGACGGTCGGAAACAGACGGTCTGAGACAGACGGTCTGAGACAGACGGTCTGAGACAGACGGTCTGAGACAGACGGTCTGAGACAGACGGTCTTTGACAGGCGGTCTGAGACAGAGGGTCTGAGACAGACGGTCTCAGACAGACGGTCGGAAACAGACGGTCTGAGACAGACGGTCTGAGACAGACGGTCTGAGACAGACGGTCTGAGACAGAGGGTCTGAGACAGACGGTCTCAGACAGTGGGTCTGAGACAGAGGGTCTGAGACAGACGGTCTCAGACAGACGGTCGGAAACAGACGGTCTGAGACAGACGGTCTGAGACAGACGGTCTGAGACAGACGGTCTGAGACAGACGGTCTGAGACAGAGGGTCTGAGACAGACGGTCTCAGACAGACGGTCGGAGACAGACGGTCTGAGACAGACGGTCTGAGACAGACGGTCTGAGACAGACGGTCTGAGACACACGGTCTGAAACAGACGGTCGGAGACAGACGGTACGAGAAAGACAGGCTAAATCCGACGTTCATAGACAGTCGGATGAGACAGAGGTACTGAGACAGACGGTCTGAGACAGACGGTCTGAGACAGACGATCTGAGACAGACGGTCTGAGACAGACGGTCTGAGACAGAGGGTCTGAGACAGACGGTCTCAGATAGACGGTCTGAGACAGAGGGTCTGAGACAGACGGTCTCAGACAGACGGTCGGAAACAGAAGGTCTGAGACAGACGGTCTGAGACAGACGGTCTGAGACAGACGGTCTGAGACAGACGGTCTGAGACAGACGGTCTGAGACAGACGGTCTGAGACAGACGGTCTGAGACAGACGGTCTGAGACAGACGGTCTGAGACAGACGGTCTGAGACAGACGGTCTGAGACAGACGGGCTTAGACAGACGTACTGGGACAGACGGTCTGAGACAGACGGACAGAGACAGACGGACAGAGACAGACGGACAGAGACAGACGGACAGAGACAGACGGACAGAGACGGACGGACAGAGACAGACGGACAGAGACAGACGGACAGAGACAGACGGACAGAGACAGACGGACAGAGACAGACGGACTGAGACAGTCGGGGTGAGACTGACGGGCTGAGACAGACGGTCTGAGGCAGACGGTCTGAGACAGACGGTCGGAGACAGACGGTCTGAGACAGACGGTCTGAGACAGACGGTCTGAGACAGAGGGTCTGAGACAGACGGTCTCAGACAGACGGTCGGAGACAGACGGTCTGAGACAGACGGTCTGAGACAGACGTTCTGAGACAGACGGTCTGAGACAGACGGTCTGAGACAGACGGTCTGAAACAGACGGTCGGAGACAGACGGTACGAGAAAGACAGGCTAAATCCGACGTTCATAGACAGTCGGTATGAGACAGAGGTACTGAGACAGACGGTCTGAGACAGACGGTCTGAGACAGACGGTCTGAGACAGACGGTCTGAGACAGACGGTCTGAGACAGACGGTCTGAGACAGACGGTCTGAGACAGAGGGTCTGAGACAGACGGTCTCAGACAGACGGTCGGAAACAGACGGTCTGAGACAGACGGTCTGAGACAGACGGTCTGAGACAGACGGTCTGAGACAGACGGTCTGAGACAGACGGTCTGAGACAGACGGTCTTTGACAGGCGGTCTGAGACAGAGGGTCTGAGACAGACGGTCTCAGACAGACGGTCGGAAACAGACGGTCTGAGACAGACGGTCTGAGACAGACGGTCTGAGACAGACGGTCTGAGACAGAGGGTCTGAGACAGACGGTCTGAGACAGACGGTCAGAGACAGACGGTCTGCGACAGACGATCTGAGACAGACGGTCTGAGACAGACGGTCTGAGACAGACGGTCTGAGACAGACGGTCTGAGACAGACGGTCTGAGACAGACGGTCTGAGACACACGGTCTGAAACAGACGGTCGGAGACAGACGGTACGAGAAAGACAGGCTAAATCCGACGTTCATAGACAGTCGGATGAGACAGAGGTACTGAGACAGACGGTCTGAGACAGACGGTCTGAGACAGACGATCTGAGACAGACGGTCTGAGACAGACGGTCTGAGACAGAGGGTCTGAGACAGACGGTCTCAGACAGACGGTCTGAGACAGAGGGTCTGAGACAGACGGTCTCAGACAGACGGTCGGAAACAGACGGTCTGAGACAGACGGTCTGAGACAGACGGTCTGAGACAGACGGTCTGAGACAGACGGTCTGAGACAGACGGTCTGAGACAGACGGTCTGAGACAGATGGTCTGAGACAGACGGTCTGAGACAGACGGTCTGAGACAGACGGTCTGAGACAGACGGTATGAGAAAGACAGTCTGAGTCCGACGTTCATACACAGTATGTATGAGACAGAAGTACTGAGACAGTCGGTATGAGACAGACGGTCTGAGACAGACGGTCTGAGACAGACGGTCTGAGACAGACGGTCTGAGACAGACGGTCTGAGACAGACGGTCTGAGACAGACGGTCTGAGACAGAGGGTCTGAGACAGACGGTCTGAGACAGACGGTCTGAGACAGACGGTCTGAGACAGACGGTCTGAGACAGACGGTATGAGAAAGACAGGCTGAGTCCGACGTTCATACACAGTCAGTATGAGACAGAAGTACTGAGACAGTCGGTATGAGACAGACGGTCTGAGACAGACGGTCTGAGACAGACGGTCTGAGACAGACGGTCCGAGACAGAGGGTCTGAGACAGACGGTCTCAGACAGACGGTCGGAGACAGACGGTCTGAGACAGACGGTCTGAGACAGACGTTCTGAGACAGACGGTCTGAGACAGACGGTCTGAGACAGACGGTCTGAAACAGACGGTCGGAGACAGACGGTACGAGAAAGACAGGCTAAATCCGACGTTCATAGACAGTCGGTATGAGACAGAGGTACTGAGACAGACGGTCTGAGACAGACGGTCTGAGACAGACGGTCTGAGACAGACGGTCTGAGACAGACGGTCTGAGACAGACGGTCTGAGACAGACGGTCTGAGACAGACGGTCTGAGACAGACGGTCTGAGACAGACGGTCTGAGACAGACGGTCTGAGACAGAGGGTCTGAGACAGACGGTCTCAGACAGACGGTCGGAAACAGACGGTCTGAGACAGACGGTCTGAGACAGACGGTCTGAGACAGACGGTCTGAGACAGACGGTCTTTGACAGGCGGTCTGAGACAGAGGGTCTGAGACAGACGGTCTCAGACAGACGGTCGGAAACAGACGGTCTGAGACAGACGGTCTGAGACAGACGGTCTGAGACAGACGGTCTGAGACAGAGGGTCTGAGACAGACGGTCTCAGACAGTGGGTCTGAGACAGAGGGTCTGAGACAGACGGTCTCAGACAGACGGTCGGAAACAGACGGTCTGAGACAGACGGTCTGAGACAGACGGTCTGAGACAGACGGTCTGAGACAGACGGTCTGAGACAGAGGGTCTGAGACAGACGGTCTCAGACAGACGGTCGGAGACAGACGGTCTGAGACAGACGGTCTGAGACAGACGGTCTGAGACAGACGGTCTGAGACACACGGTCTGAAACAGACGGTCGGAGACAGACGGTACGAGAAAGACAGGCTAAATCCGACGTTCATAGACAGTCGGATGAGACAGAGGTACTGAGACAGACGGTCTGAGACAGACGGTCTGAGACAGACGATCTGAGACAGACGGTCTGAGACAGACGGTCTGAGACAGAGGGTCTGAGACAGACGGTCTCAGACAGACGGTCTGAGACAGAGGGTCTGAGACAGACGGTCTCAGACAGACGGTCGGAAACAGAAGGTCTGAGACAGACGGTCTGAGACAGACGGTCTGAGACAGACGGTCTGAGACAGACGGTCTGAGACAGACGGTCTGAGACAGACGGTCTGAGACAGACGGTCTGAGACAGACGGTCTGAGACAGACGGTCTGAGACAGACGGTCTGAGACAGACGGTCTGAGACAGACGGTCTGAGACAGACGGTCTGAGACACACGGTCTGAAACAGACGGTCGGAGACAGACGGTACGAGAAAGACAGGCTAAATCCGACGTTCATAGACAGTCGGATGAGACAGAGGTACTGAGACAGACGGTCTGAGACAGACGGTCTGAGACAGACGATCTGAGACAGACGGTCTGAGACAGACGGTCTGAGACAGAGGGTCTGAGACAGACGGTCTCAGACAGACGGTCTGAGACAGAGGGTCTGAGACAGACGGTCTCAGACAGACGGTCGGAAACAGACGGTCTGAGACAGACGGTCTGAGACAGACGGTCTGAGACAGACGGTCTGAGACAGACGGTCTGAGACAGACGGTCTGAGACAGACGGTCTGAGACAGACGGTCTGAGACAGACGGTCTGAGACAGACGGTCTGAGACAGACGGGCTTAGACAGACGTACTGGGACAGACGGTCTGAGACAGACGGACAGAGACAGACGGACAGAGACAGACGGACAGAGACAGACGGACAGAGACAGACGGACAGAGACGGACGGACAGAGACAGACGGACAGAGACAGACGGACAGAGACAGACGGACAGAGACAGACGGACAGAGACAGACGGACTGAGACAGTCGGGGTGAGACTGACGGGCTGAGACAGACGGTCTGAGGCAGACGGTCTGAGACAGACGGTCGGAGACAGACGGTCTGAGACAGACGGTCTGAGACAGACGGTCTGAGACAGAGGGTCTGAGACAGACGGTCTCAGACAGACGGTCGGAGACAGACGGTCTGAGACAGACGGTCTGAGACAGACGTTCTGAGACAGACGGTCTGAGACAGACGGTCTGAGACAGACGGTCTGAAACAGACGGTCGGAGACAGACGGTACGAGAAAGACAGGCTAAATCCGACGTTCATAGACAGTCGGTATGAGACAGAGGTACTGAGACAGACGGTCTGAGACAGACGGTCTGAGACAGACGGTCTGAGACAGACGGTCTGAGACAGACGGTCTGAGACAGACGGTCTGAGACAGACGGTCTGAGACAGAGGGTCTGAGACAGACGGTCTCAGACAGACGGTCGGAAACAGACGGTCTGAGACAGACGGTCTGAGACAGACGGTCTGAGACAGACGGTCTGAGACAGACGGTCTGAGACAGTCGGTCTGAGACAGACGGTCTGAGACAGACGGTCTGAGACAGACGGTCTTTGACAGGCGGTCTGAGACAGAGGGTCTGAGACAGACGGTCTCAGACAGACGGTCGGAAACAGACGGTCTGAGACAGACGGTCTGAGACAGACGGTCTGAGACAGACGGTCTGAGACAGAGGGTCTGAGACAGACGGTCTGAGACAGACGGTCAGAGACAGACGGTCTGCGACAGACGATCTGAGACAGACGGTCTGAGACAGACGGTCTGAGACAGACGGTCTGAGACAGGCGGTCTGAGACAGACGGTCTGAGACAGACGGTCTGAGACAGACGGTCTGAGACAGACGGTCTGAGACAGACGGTCTGAGACAGACGGGCTTAGACAGACGTACTGGGACAGACGGTCTGAGACAGACGGACAGAGACAGACGGACAGAGACAGACGGACAGAGACAGACGGACAGAGACAGACGGACAGAGACGGACGGACAGAGACAGACGGACAGAGACAGACGGACAGAGACAGACGGACAGAGACAGACGGACTGAGACAGTCGGGGTGAGACTGACGGGCTGAGACAGACGGTCTGAGACAGACGGTCTGAGACAGACGGTCTGAGACAGACGGTCTGAGACAGACGGTCTGAGACAGACGGTCTGAGACAGAGGGTCTGAGACAGACGGTCTAAGATAGACGGTCTGAGAGAGACGGGCTGGGACCGACGGGCTTAGACAGACGTACTGGGACAGACGGTCTGAGACAGACGGTCTGAGACAGACGGTATGAGAAAGACAGGCTGAGTCCGACGTTCATAGACAGTCGGTATGAGACAGAAGTACTGAGACAGACGGTCTGAAACAGACGGTCTGAGACAGACGGTCTGAGACAGACGGTCTGAGACAGACGGTCTGAGACAGACGGTCTGAGACAGACGGTCTGAGACAGACGGTCTGAGACAGACGGTCTGAGTCAGACGGTCTGAGAGAGACGCGCTGATACAGACGGTCTGAAACAGACGGTCTGAGACAGTCGGTCTGAGACAGACGGTCTGAGACAGACGGTCTGAGACAGACGGTCTGAGACAGACGGTCTGAGAGAGACGCGCTGATACAGACGGTCTGAGACAGACGGTCTGAGACAGAGGGTCTGAGACAGACGGTCGGAGACAGAGGGTCTGAGACAGACGGTCTCAGACAGACAGTCGGAGACAGACGGTCTGAGACAGACGGCCTGAGACAGACGGTCTGAGACAGAGGGTCTGAGACAGACGGTCTCAGACAGACGGTCGGAAACAGACGGTCTGAGACAGACGGTCTGAGACAGACGGTCTGAGACAGACGGTCTGAGACAGACGGTCTGAGACAGACGGTCTGAGACAGACGGTCTGAGACAGACGGTATGAGAAAGACAGGCTGAGTCCGACGTTCATAGACAGTCGGTATGAGACAGAAGTACTGAGACAGTCGGTATGAGACAGACGGTCTGAGACAGACGGTCTCAGACAGACGGTCTGAGACAGACGGTCTGAGACAGACGGTCTGAGACAGACGGTCTGAGACAGACGGTCTGAGACAGACGGTCTGAGAGAGACGGGCTGAGACAGACGGTCTGAGACAGACGGTCTGAGACAGACGGTCTGAGACAGACGGTCTGAGACAGATGGTCTGAGACAGAGGGTCTGAGACAGACGGTCTCAGACAGACGGTCGGAGACAGACGGTCTGAGACAGACGGTCTGAGGCAGACGGTCTGAGACAGACGGTCTGAGACGGACGGTCTGAGACAGACGGTCTCAGACAGACGGTCTGAGACAGACGGTCTGAGACAGACGGTCTGAGACAGACGGTCTGAGACAGACGGTCTGAGACAGACGGTCTGAGACAGACGGTCTGAGACAGACGGTCTGAGACAGACGGTCTGAGACAGACGGTCTGAGACGGACGGTCTGAGACAGACGGTCTGAGACAGACGGTCTGAGACAGACGGTCTGAGACAGACGGTCTGAGACAGACGGTCTGAGACAGACGGTCTGAGACAGACGGTCTGAGATAGACGGTCTGAGAGAGACGGGCTGAGACCGACGGGCTTAGACAGACGTACTGGGACAGACGGTCTGAGACAGACGGACAGAGACCGACGGTCTGAGACAGACGGTCTGAGATGGACGGTCTGAGAGAGATGGGCTGAGACCGACGGGCTTAGACAGACGTACTGGGACAGACGGTCTGAGACAGACGGACAGAGACCGACGGTCTGAGACAGACGGTCTGAGACAGACGGTCTGATACAGACGGGCTTAGACAGACGTACTGGGACAGACGGTCTGAGACAGACGGACAGAGACAGACGGACAGAGACAGACGGACAGAGACAGACGGACAGAGACAGACGGACAGAGACAGACGGACAGAGACAGACGGACAGAGACAGACGGACAGAGACCGACGGACAGAGACAGACGGACATAGACAGACGGACTGAGACAGTCGGGGTGAGACTGACGGGCTGAGACAGACGGTCTGAGACAGACGGTCTGAGACAGACGGTCTGAGACAGACGGTCTGAGACAGACGGTCTGAGACAGACGGTCTGAGACAGACGGTCTGAGACAGACGGTCTGAGACAGACGGTATGAAAAAGACAGGCTGAGTCCGACGTTCATAGACAGTCGGTATGAGATAGAGGTACTGAGACAGACGGTCTGAGACAGACGGTCTGAGACAGACGGTCTGAGACAGACGGTCTGAGACAGACGGTCTGAGACAGACGGTCTGAGACAGACGGTCTGAGAGAGACGGGCTGAGACAGACGGTCTGAGACAGACGGTCTGAGACAGACGGTCTGAGACAGACGGTCTGAGACAGACGGTCTGAGACAGACGGTCTGAGGCAGACGGTCTGAGACAGACGGTCTGAGACGGACGGTCTGAGACAGACGGTCTGAGACAGACGGTCTGAGACAGACGGTCTGAGACAGACGGTCTGAGACAGACGGTATGAGAAAGACAGGCTGAGTCCGACGTTCATAGACAGTCGGTATGAGACAGAAGTACTGAGACAGTCGGTATGAGACAGACGGTCTGAGACAGACGGTCTCAGACAGACGGTCTGAGACAGACGGTCTGAGACAGACGGTCTGAGACAGACGGTCTGAGACAGACGGTCTGAGACAGACGGTCTGAGAGAGACGGGCTGAGACAGACGGTCTGAGACAGACGGTCTGAGACAGACGGTCTGAGACAGACGGTCTGAGACAGATGGTCTGAGACAGAGGGTCTGAGACAGACGGTCTCAGACAGACGGTCGGAGACAGACGGTCTGAGACAGACGGTCTGAGGCAGACGGTCTGAGACAGACGGTCTGAGACGGACGGTCTGAGACAGACGGTCTGAGACAGACGGTCTGAGACAGACGGTCTGAGACAGACGGTCTGAGACAGACGGTCTGAGACAGACGGTCTGAGACAGACGGTCTTTGACAGGCGGTCTGAGACAGAGGGTCTGAGACAGACGGTCTCAGACAGACGGTCGGAAACAGACGGTCTGAGACAGACGGTCTGAGACAGACGGTCTGAGACAGACGGTCTGAGACAGACGGTATGAGAAAGACAGGCTGAGTCCGACGTTCATAGACAGTCAGTATGAGACAGAAGTACTGAGACAGTCGGTATGAGACAGACGATCTGAGACAGACGGTCTGAGACAGACGGTCTGAGACAGACGGTCTGAGACAGACGGTCTGAGACAGACGGTCTGAGACAGACGGTCTGAGTCAGACGGTCTGAGAGAGACGCGCTGATACAGACGGTCTGAAACAGACGGTCTGAGACAGTCGGTCTGAGACAGACGGTCTGAGACAGACGGTCTGAGATAGACGGTCTGAGACAGACGGTCTGAGACAGACGGTCTGAGAGAGACGCGCTGATACAGACGGTCGGAGACAGACGGTCTGAGACAGACGGCCTGAGACAGACGGTCTGAGACAGAGGGTCTGAGACAGACGGTCTCAGACAGACGGTCGGAAACAGACGGTCTGAGACAGACGGTCTGAGACAGACGGTCTGAGACAGACGGTCTGAGACAGACGGTCTGAGACAGACGGTCTGAGACGGACGGTCTGAGACGGACGGTCTGAGACAGACGGTCTGAGACAGACGGTCTGAGACAGACGGTCTGAGATAGACGGTCTGAGAGAGACGGGCTGAGACCGACGGGCTTAGACAGACGTACTGGGACAGACGGTCTGAGACAGACGGACAGAGACCGACGGTCTGAGACAGACGGTCTGAGATGGATGGTCTGACAGAGATGGGCTGAGACCGACGGGCTTAGACAGACGTACTGGGACAGACGGTCTGAGACAGACGGACAGAGACCGACGGTCTGAGACAGACGGTCTGAGACAGACGGTCTGAGACAGACGGTCTGAGACAGACGGTCTGAGACAGACGGTCTGAGACAGACGGTCTGAGACAGACGGTCTGAGACAGACGGTCTGAGACAGACGGTCTGAGACAGACGGTCTGAGACAGACGGTATGAGAAAGACAGGCTGAGTCCGACGTTCATAGACAGTCGGTATGAGACAGAAGTACTGAGACAGTCGGTATGAGACAGACGGTCTGAGACAGACGGTCTGAGACAGACGGTCTGAGACAGACGGTCTGAGATAGACGGTCTGAGAGAGACGGGCTGAGACCGACGGGCTTAGACAGACGTACTGGGACAGACGGTCTGAGACAGACGGACAGAGACCGACGGTCTGAGACAGACGGTCTGAGATGGACGGTCTGAGAGAGATGGGCTGAGACCGACGGGCTTAGACAGACGTACTGGGACAGACGGTCTGAGACAGACGGACAGAGACCGACGGTCTGAGACAGACGGTCTGAGACAGACGGTCTGATACAGACGGGCTTAGACAGACGTACTGGGACAGACGGTCTGAGACAGACGGACAGAGACAGACGGACAGAGACAGACGGACAGAGACAGACGGACAGAGACAGACGGACAGAGACAGACGGACAGAGACAGACGGACAGAGACAGACGGACAGAGACCGACGGACAGAGACAGACGGACATAGACAGACGGACTGAGACAGTCGGGGTGAGACTGACGGGCTGAGACAGACGGTCTGAGACAGACGGTCTGAGACAGACGGTCTGAGACAGACGGTCTGAGACAGACGGTCTGAGACAGACGGTCTGAGACAGACGGTCTGAGACAGACGGTCTGAGACAGACGGTATGAAAAAGACAGGCTGAGTCCGACGTTCATAGACAGTCGGTATGAGATAGAGGTACTGAGACAGACGGTCTGAGACAGACGGTCTGAGACAGACGGTCTGAGACAGACGGTCTGAGACAGACGGTCTGAGACAGACGGTCTGAGACAGACGGTCTGAGAGAGACGGGCTGAGACAGACGGTCTGAGACAGACGGTCTGAGACAGACGGTCTGAGACAGACGGTCTGAGACAGACGGTCTGAGACAGACGGTCTGAGGCAGACGGTCTGAGACAGACGGTCTGAGACGGACGGTCTGAGACAGACGGTCTGAGACAGACGGTCTGAGACAGACGGTCTGAGACAGACGGTCTGAGACAGACGGTATGAGAAAGACAGGCTGAGTGCGACGTACATAGACAGTCGGTATGAGACAGAAGTACTGAGACAGTCGGTATGAGACAGACGGTCTGAGACAGACGGTCTGAGACAGACGGTCTGAGACAGAGGGTCTGAAACAGACGGTCTCAGACAGACGGTCAGAGATAGACGGTCTGAGAGAGACGGGCTGAGACCGACGGGCTTAGACAGACGTACTGGGACAGACGGTCTGAGACAGACGGTATGAGAAAGACAGGCTGAGTCCGACGTTCATAGACAGTCGGTATGAGACAGAAGTACTGAGACAGACGGTCTGAAACAGACGGTCTGAGACAGACGGTCTGAGACAGACGGTCTGAGACAGACGGTCTGAGACAGACGGTCTGAGACAGACGGTCTGAGAGAGACGGGCTGAGACAGACGGTCTGAGACAGACGGTCTGAGACAGACGGTCTGAGACAGACGGTCTGAGACAGACGGTCTGAGACAGAGGGTCTGAGACAGACGGTCTCAGACAGACGGTCGGAGACAGACGGTATGAGAAAGACAGGCTGAGTCCGACGTTCATAGACAGTCGGTATGAGACAGAAGTACTGAGACAGACGGTCTGAAACAGACGGTCTGAGACAGACGGTCTGAGACAGACGGTCTGAGACAGACGGTCTGAGACAGATGGTCTGAGACAGAGGGTCTGAGACAGACGGTCTCAGACAGACGGTCGGAGACAGACGGTCTGAGACAGACGGTCTGAGGCAGACGGTCTGAGACAGACGGTCTGAGACGGACGGTCTGAGATAGACGGTCTCAGACAGACGGTCTGAGACAGACGGTCTGAGACAGACGGTCTGAGACAGACGGTCTGAGACAGACGGTCTGAGACAGACGGTCTGAGACAGACGGTCTGAGACAGACGGTCTGAGACAGACGGTATGAGAAAGACAGGCTGAGTCCGACGTTCATAGACAGTCGGTATGAGACAGAAGTACTGAGACAGTCGGTATGAGACAGACGGTCTGAGACAGACGGTCTCAGACAGACGGTCTGAGACAGACGGTCTGAGACAGACGGTCTGAGACAGACGGTCTGAGACAGACGGTCTGAGACAGACGGTCTGAGAGAGACGGGCTGAGACAGACGGTCTGAGACAGACGGTCTGAGACAGACGGTCTGAGACAGACGGTCTGAGACAGATGGTCTGAGACAGAGGGTCTGAGACAGACGGTCTCAGACAGACGGTCGGAGACAGACGGTCTGAGACAGACGGTCTGAGGCAGACGGTCTGAGACAGACGGTCTGAGACGGACGGTCTGAGACAGACGGTCTGAGACAGACGGTCTGAGACAGACGGTCTGAGACAGACGGTCTGAGACAGACGGTCTGAGACAGACGGTCTGAGACAGACGGTCTTTGACAGGCGGTCTGAGACAGAGGGTCTGAGACAGACGGTCTCAGACAGACGGTCGGAAACAGACGGTCTGAGACAGACGGTCTGAGACAGACGGTCTGAGACAGACGGTCTGAGACAGACGGTATGAGAAAGACAGGCTGAGTCCGACGTTCATAGACAGTCAGTATGAGACAGAAGTACTGAGACAGTCGGTATGAGACAGACGATCTGAGACAGACGGTCTGAGACAGACGGTCTGAGACAGACGGTCTGAGACAGACGGTCTGAGACAGACGGTCTGAGACAGACGGTCTGAGTCAGACGGTCTGAGAGAGACGCGCTGATACAGACGGTCTGAAACAGACGGTCTGAGACAGTCGGTCTGAGACAGACGGTCTGAGACAGACGGTCTGAGATAGACGGTCTGAGACAGACGGTCTGAGACAGACGGTCTGAGAGAGACGCGCTGATACAGACGGTCGGAGACAGACGGTCTGAGACAGACGGCCTGAGACAGACGGTCTGAGACAGAGGGTCTGAGACAGACGGTCTCAGACAGACGGTCGGAAACAGACGGTCTGAGACAGACGGTCTGAGACAGACGGTCTGAGACAGACGGTCTGAGACAGACGGTCTGAGACAGACGGTCTGAGACGGACGGTCTGAGACGGACGGTCTGAGACAGACGGTCTGAGACAGACGGTCTGAGACAGACGGTCTGAGATAGACGGTCTGAGAGAGACGGGCTGAGACCGACGGGCTTAGACAGACGTACTGGGACAGACGGTCTGAGACAGACGGACAGAGACCGACGGTCTGAGACAGACGGTCTGAGATGGATGGTCTGACAGAGATGGGCTGAGACCGACGGGCTTAGACAGACGTACTGGGACAGACGGTCTGAGACAGACGGACAGAGACCGACGGTCTGAGACAGACGGTCTGAGACAGACGGTCTGAGACAGACGGTCTGAGACAGACGGTCTGAGACAGACGGTCTGAGACAGACGGTCTGAGACAGACGGTCTGAGACAGACGGTCTGAGACAGACGGTCTGAGACAGACGGTCTGAGACAGACGGTATGAGAAAGACAGGCTGAGTCCGACGTTCATAGACAGTCGGTATGAGACAGAAGTACTGAGACAGTCGGTATGAGACAGACGGTATGAAAAAGACAGGCTGAGTCCGACGTTCATAGACAGTCGGTATGAGATAGAGGTACTGAGACAGACGGTCTGAGACAGACGGTCTGAGACAGACGGTCTGAGACAGACGGTCTGAGATAGACGGTCTGAGAGAGACGGGCTGAGACCGACGGGCTTAGACAGACGTACTGGGACAGACGGTCTGAGACAGACGGTATGAGAAAGACAGGCTGAGTCCGACGTTCATAGACAGTCGGTATGAGACAGAAGTACTGAGACAGACGGTCTGAAACAGACGGTCTGAGACAGACGGTCTGAGACAGACGGTCTGAGACAGACGGTCTGAGACAGACGGTCTGAGAGAGACGGGCTGAGACAGACGGTCTGAGACAGACGGTCTGAGACAGACGGTCTGAGACAGACGGTCTGAGACAGACGGTCTGAGACAGAGGGTCTGAGACAGACGGTCTCAGACAGACGGTCGGAGACAGACGGTCTGAGACAGACGGTCTGAGGCAGACGGTCTGTGACAGACGGTCTGAGACGGACGGTCTGAGACAGACGGTCTGAGACAGACGGTCTGAGACAGACGGTCTGAGACAGACGGTCTGAGACAGACGGTATGAGAAAGACAGGCTGAGTGCGACGTACATAGACAGTCGGTATGAGACAGAAGTACTGAGACAGTCGGTATGAGACAGACGGTCTGAGACAGACGGTCTGAGACAGACGGTCTGAGACAGAGGGTCTGAAACAGACGGTCTCAGACAGACGGTCAGAGATAGACGGTCTGAGAGAGACGGGCTGAGACCGACGGGCTTAGACAGACGTACTGGGACAGACGGTCTGAGACAGACGGTATGAGAAAGACAGGCTGAGTCCGACGTTCATAGACAGTCGGTATAAGACAGAAGTACTGAGACAGACGGTCTGAAACAGACGGTCTGAGACAGACGGTCTGAGACAGACGGTCTGAGACAGACGGACAGAGACAGACGGACAGAGACAGACGGACAGAGACAGACGGACAGAGACAGACGGACAGAGACAGACGGACAGAGACCGACGGACAGAGACAGACGGACATAGACAGACGGACTGAGACAGTCGGGGTGAGACTGACGGGCTGAGACAGACGGTCTGAGACAGACGGTCTGAGACAGACGGTCTGAGACAGACGGTCTGAGACAGACGGTATGAAAAAGACAGGCTGAGTCCGACGTTCATAGACAGTCGGTATGAGATAGAGGTACTGAGACAGACGGTCTGAGACAGACGGTCTGAGACAGACGGTCTGAGACAGACGGTCTGAGATAGACGGTCTGAGAGAGACGGGCTGAGACCGACGGGCTTAGACAGACGTACTGGGACAGACGGTCTGAGACAGACGGTATGAGAAAGACAGGCTGAGTCCGACGTTCATAGACAGTCGGTATGAGACAGAAGTACTGAGACAGACGGTCTGAAACAGACGGTCTGAGACAGACGGTCTGAGACAGACGGTCTGAGACAGACGGTCTGAGACAGACGGTCTGAGAGAGACGGGCTGAGACAGACGGTCTGAGACAGACGGTCTGAGACAGACGGTCTGAGACAGACGGTCTGAGACAGACGGTCTGAGACAGAGGGTCTGAGACAGACGGTCTCAGACAGACGGTCGGAGACAGACGGTCTGAGACAGACGGTCTGAGGCAGACGGTCTGTGACAGACGGTCTGAGACGGACGGTCTGAGACAGACGGTCTGAGACAGACGGTCTGAGACAGACGGTCTGAGACAGACGGTCTGAGACAGACGGTATGAGAAAGACAGGCTGAGTGCGACGTACATAGACAGTCGGTATGAGACAGAAGTACTGAGACAGTCGGTATGAGACAGACGGTCTGAGACAGACGGTCTGAGACAGACGGTCTGAGACAGAGGGTCTGAAACAGACGGTCTCAGACAGACGGTCAGAGATAGACGGTCTGAGAGAGACGGGCTGAGACCGACGGGCTTAGACAGACGTACTGGGACAGACGGTCTGAGACAGACGGTATGAGAAAGACAGGCTGAGTCCGACGTTCATAGACAGTCGGTATAAGACAGAAGTACTGAGACAGACGGTCTGAAACAGACGGTCTGAGACAGACGGTCTGAGACAGACGGTCTGAGACAGACGGTCTGAGACAGACGGTCTGAGAGAGACGGGCTGAGACAGACGGTCTGAGACAGACGGTCTGAGACAGACGGTCTGAGACAGACGGTCTGAGACAGACGGTCTGAGACAGAGGGTCTGAGACAGACGGTCTCAGACAGACGGTCGGAGACAGACGGTATGAGAAAGACAGGCTGAGTCCGACGTTCATAGACAGTCGGTATGAGACAGAAGTACTGAGACAGACGGTCTGAAACAGACGGTCTGAGACAGACGGTCTGAGACAGACGGTCTGAGACAGACGGTCTGAGACAGACGGTCTGAGAGAGACGGGCTGAGACAGACGGTCTGAGACAGACGGTCTGAGACAGACGGTCTGAGACAGACGGTCTCAGACAGACGGTCTGAGACAGAGGGTCTGAGACAGACGGTCTCAGACAGACGGTCGGAGACAGACGGTCTGAGACAGACGGTCTGAGGCAGACGGTCTGAGACAGACGGTCTGAGACGGACGGTCTGAGACAGACGGTCTGAGACAGACGGTCTGAGACAGACGGTCTGAGACAGACGGTCTGAGACAGACGGTCTGAGACAGACGGTATGAGAAAGACAGGCTGAGTGCGACGTACATAGACAGTCGGTATGAGACAGAAGTACTGAGACAGTCGGTATGAGACAGACGGTCTGAGACAGACGGTCTGAGACAGACGGTCTGAGACAGAGGGTCTGAAACAGACGGTCTCAGACAGACGGTCAGAGACAGAGGGTCTGAGACAGACGGTCTCAGACAGACGGTCGGAAACAGACGGTCTGAGACAGACGGTCTGAGACAGACGGTCTGAGACAGACGGTATGAGAAAGACAGGCTAAATCCGACGTTCATAGACAGTCGGTATGAGACAGAGGTACTGAGACAGACGGTCTGAGACAGACGGTCTGAGACAGACGGTCTGAGACAGACGGTCTGAGACAGACGGTCTGAGACAGATGGTCTGAGACAGTCGGTCTGAGACAGAGGGTCTGAAACAGACGGTCTGAGACAGACGGTCTGAGACAGACGGTATGAGAGAGACAGGCTGAGTCCGACGTTCATAGACAGTCAGTATGAGACAGAAGTACTGAGACAGTCGGTATGAGACAGACGATCTGAGACAGACGGTCTGAGACAGACGGTCTGAGACAGACGGTCTGAGACAGACGGTCTGAGACAGACGGTATGAGAAAGACAGGCTGAGTCCGCCGTTCATAGACAGTCGGTATGAGACAGAAGTACTGAGACAGACGGTCTGAGACAGACGGACAGAGACCGACGGTCTGAGACAGACGGTCTGAGATAGACGGTCTGAGAGAGATGGGCTGAGACCGACGGGCTTAGACAGACGTACTGGGACAGACGGTCTGAGACAGACGGTCTGATACAGACGGGCTTAGACAGACGTACTGGGACAGACGGTCTGAGACAGACGGACAGAGACAGACGGACAGAGACAGACGGACAGAGACAGACGGACAGAGACAGACGGACAGAGACAGACGGACAGAGACAGACGGACAGAGACAGACGCACAGAGACAGACGGACAGAGACAGACGGACAGAGACCGACGGACAGAGACAGACGGACATAGACAGACGGACTGAGACAGTCGGGGTGAGACTGACGGGCTGAGACAGACGGTCTGAGACAGACGGTCTGAGACAGACGGTCTGAGACAGACGGTATGAAAAAGACAGGCTGAGTCCGACGTTCATAGACAGTCGGTATGAGATAGAGGTACTGAGACAGACGGTCTGAGACAGACGGTCTGAGACAGACGGTCTGAGACAGACGGTCTGAGACAGACGGTCTGAGACAGACGGTCTGAGATAGACGGTCTGAGAGAGACGGGCTGAGACCGACGGGCTTAGACAGACGTACTGGGACAGACGGTCTGAGACAGACGGTCTGAGACAGACGGTCTGAGACAGACGGTCTGAGACAGACGGTATGAGAAAGACAGGCTGAGTCCGACGTTCATAGACAGTCAGTATGAGACAGAAGTACTGAGACAGTCGGTATGAGACAGACGATCTGAGACAGACGGTCTGAGACAGACGGTCTGAGACAGACGGTATGAGAAAGACAGGCTGAGTCCGACGTTCATAGACAGTCAGTATGAGACAGAAGTACTGAGACAGTCGGTATGAGACAGACGATCTGAGACAGACGGTCTGAGACAGACGGTCTGAGACAGACGGTCTGAGACAGACGGTATGAGAAAGACAGGCTGAGTCCGCCGTTCATAGACAGTCGGTATGAGACAGAAGTACTGAGACAGACGGTCTGAGACAGACGGACAGAGACCGACGGTCTGAGACAGACGGTCTAAGATAGACGGTCTGAGAGAGATGGGCTGAGACCGACGGGCTTAGACAGACGTACTGGGACAGACGGTCTGAGACAGACGGACAGAGACCGACGGTCTGAGACAGACGGTCTGAGACAGACGGTCTGATACAGACGGGCTTAGACAGACGTACTGGGACAGACGGTCTGAGACAGACGGACAGAGACAGACGGACAGAGACAGACGGACATAGACAGACGGACAGAGACAGACGGACAGAGACAGACGGACAGAGACAGACGGACAGAGACCGACGGACAGAGACAGACGGACATAGACAGACGGACTGAGACAGTCGGGGTGAGACTGACGGGCTGAGACAGACGGTCTGAGACAGACGGTCTGAGACAGACGGTCTGAGACAGACGGTCTGAGACAGACGGTCTGAGACAGACGGTCTGAGACAGACGGTCTGAGACAGACGGTCTGAGACAGACGGTCTGAGACAGACGGTCTGAGACAGACGGTCTGAGACAGATGGTCTGAGACAGTCGGTCTGAGACAGAGGGTCTGAAACAGACGGTCTCAGACAGACGGTCTGAGACAGAGGGTATGAGACAGACGGTCTCAGACAGACGGTCGGAAACAGACGGTCTGAGACAGACGGTCTGAGACAGACGGTCTGAGACAGACGGTCTGAGACAGACGGTCTGAGACAGACGGTATGAGAAAGACAGGCTGAGTCCGACGTTCATAGACAGTCAGTATGAGACAGAAGTACTGAGACAGTCGGTATGAGACAGACGATCTGAGACAGACGGTCTGAGACAGACGGTCTGAGACAGACGGTCTGAGACAGACGGTCTGAGACAGACGGTCTGAGACAGACGGTATGAGAAAGACAGGCTGAGTCCGCCGTTCATAGACAGTCGGTATGAGACAGAAGTACTGAGACAGACGGTCTGAGACAGACGGACAGAGAACGACGGTCTGAGACAGACGGTCTGAGATAGACGGTCTGAGAGAGATGGGCTGAGACCGACGGGCTTAGACAGACGTACTGGGACAGACGGTCTGAGACAGACGGTCTGATACAGACGGGCTTAGACAGACGTACTGGGACAGACGGTCTGAGACAGACGGACAGAGACAGACGGACAGAGACAGACGGACAGAGACAGACGGACAGAGACAGACGGACAGAGACAGACGGACAGAGACAGACGGACAGAGACAGACGGACAGAGACAGACGGACAGAGACAGACGGACAGAGACCGACGGACAGAGACAGACGGACAGAGACAGACGGACATAGACAGACGGACTGAGACAGTCGGGGTGAGACTGACGGGCTGAGACAGACGGTCTGAGACAGACGGTCTGAGACAGACGGTCTGAGACAGACGGTCTGAGACAGACGGTCTGAGACAGACGGTCTGAGTCAGACGGTCTGAGAGAGACGCGCTGATACAGACGGTCTGAAACAGACGGTCTGAGACAGTCGGTCTGAGACAGACGGTCTGAGACAGACGGTCTGAGACAGACGGTCTGAGACAGACGGTCTGAGACAGACGGTCTGAGAGAGACGCGCTGATGCAGACGGTCGGAGACAGACGGTCTGAGACAGACGGCCTGAGACAGACGGTCTGAGACAGAGGGTCTGAGACAGACGGTCTCAGACAGACGGTCGGAAACAGACGGTCTGAGACAGACGGTCTGAGACAGACGGTCTGAGACAGACGGTCTGAGACATTCGGTCTGAGACAGACGGTCTGAGACAGACGGTCTGAGACGGACGGTCTGAGACAGACGGTCTGAGACAGACGGTCTGAGACAGACGGTCTGAGACAGACGGTCTGAGACAGACGGTCTGAGATAGACGGTCTGAGAGAGACGGGCTGAGACCGACGGGCTTAGACAGACGTACTGGGACAGACGGTCTGAGACAGACGGACAGAGACCGACGGTCTGAGACAGACGGTCTGAGATGGACGGTCTGAGAGAGATGGGCTGAGACCGACGGGCTTAGACAGACGTACTGGGACAGACGGTCTGAGACAGACGGACAGAGACCGACGGTCTGAGACAGACGGTCTGAGACAGACGGTCTGATACAGACGGGCTTAGACAGACGTACTGGGACAGACGGTCTGAGACAGACGGACAGAGACAGACGGACAGAGACAGACGGACAGAGACAGACGGACAGAGACAGACGGACAGAGACAGACGGACAGAGACAGACGGACAGAGACAGACGGACAGAGACAGACGGACAGAGACCGACGGACAGAGACAGACGGACATAGACAGACGGACTGAGACAGTCGGGGTGAGACTGACGGGCTGAGACAGACGGTCTGAGACAGACGGTCTGAGACAGACGGTCTGAGACAGACGGTCTGAGACAGACGGTCTGAGACAGACGGTATGAAAAAGACAGGCTGAGTCCGACGTTCATAGACAGTCAGTATGAGACAGAAGTACTGAGACAGTCGGTATGAGACAGACAATCTGAGACAGACGGTCTGAGACAGACGGTCTGAGACAGACGGTCTGAGACAGACGGTATGAGAAAGACAGGCTGAGTCCGCCGTTCATAGACAGTCGGTATGAGACAGAAGTACTGAGACAGACGGTCTGAGACAGACGGACAGAGACCGACGGTCTGAGACAGACGGTCTGAGATAGACGGTCTGAGAGAGATTGGCTGAGACCGACGGGCTTAGACAGACGTACTGGGACAGACGGTCTGAGACAGACGGTCTGATACAGACGGGCTTAGACAGACGTACTGGGACAGACGGTCTGAGACAGACGGACAGAGACAGACGGACAGAGACAGACGGACAGAGACAGACGGACAGAGACAGACGGACAGAGACAGACGGACAGAGACAGACGGACAGAGACAGACGGACAGAGACCGACGGACAGAGACAGACGGACATAGACAGACGGACTGAGACAGTCGGGGTGAGACTGACGGGCTGAGACAGACGGTCTGAGACAGACGGTCTGAGACAGACGGTCTGAGACAGACGGTATGAAAAAGACAGGCTGAGTCCGACGTTCATAGAGAGTCGGTATGAGATAGAGGTACTGAGACAGACGGTCTGAGACAGACGGTCTGAGACAGACGGTCTGAGACAGACGGTCTGAGACAGACGGTCTGAGACAGACGGTCTGAGATAGACGGTCTGAGAGAGACGGGCTGAGACCGACGGGCTTAGACAGACGTACTGGGACAGACGGTCTGAGACAGACGTTCTGAGACAGACGGTCTGAGACAGACGGTATGAGAAAGACAGGCTGAGTCCGACGTTCAGAGACAGTCGGTATGAGACAGAAGTACTGAGACAGACGGTCTGAAACAGACGGTCTGAGACAGACGGTCTGAGACAGACGGTCTGAGACAGACGGTCTGAGACAGACGGTCTGAGAGTGACGGGCTGAGACAGACGGTCTGAGACAGACGATCTGAGACAGACGGTCTGAGACAGACGGTCTGAGACAGACGGTCTGAGACAGACGGTCTGAGACAGACGGTCTGAGACAGATGGTCTGAGACAGTCGGTCTGAGACAGAGGGTCTGAAACAGACGGTCTCAGACAGACGGTCTGAGACAGAGGGTATGAGACAGACGGTCTCAGACAGACGGTCGGAAACAGACGGTCTGAGACAGACGGTCTGAGACAGACGGTCTGAGACAGACGGTATGAGAAAGACAGGCTGAGTCCGACGTTCATAGACAGTCAGTATGAGACAGAAGTACTGAGACAGTCGGTATGAGACAGACGATCTGAGACAGACGGTCTGAGACAGACGGTCTGAGACAGACGGTCTGAGACAGACGGTCTGAGACAGACGGTATGAGAAAGACAGGCTGAGTCCGCCGTTCATAGACAGTCGGTATGAGACAGAAGTACTGAGACAGACGGTCTGAGACAGACGGACAGAGACCGACGGTCTGAGACAGACGGTCTGAGATAGACGGTCTGAGAGAGATGGGCTGAGACCGACGGGCTTAGACAGACGTACTGGGACAGACGGTCTGAGACAGACGGACAGAGACCGACGGTCTGAGACAGACGGTCTGAGACAGACGGTCTGATACAGACGGGCTTAGACAGACGAACTGGGACAGACGGTCTGAGACAGACGGACAGAGACAGACGGACAGAGACAGACGGACATAGACAGACGGACAGAGACAGACGGACAGAGACAGACGGACAGAGACAGACGGACAGAGACCGACGGACAGAGACAGACGGACATAGACAGACGGACTGAGACGGTCGGGGTGAGACTGACGGGCTGAGACAGACGGTCTGAGACAGACGGTCTGAGACAGACGGTCTGAGACAGACGGTCTGAGACAGACGGTCTGAGACAGACGGTCTGAGACAGACGGTCTGAGACAGACGGTATGAAAAAGACAGGCTGAGTCCGACGTTCATAGACAGTCGGTATGAGATAGAGGTACTGAGACAGACGGTCTGAGACAGACGGTCTGAGACAGACGGTCTGAGACAGACGGTCTGAGACAGACGGTCTGAGACAGACGGTCTGAGACAGACGGTCTGAGACAGACGGTCTGAGACAGACGGTCTGAGACAGATGGTCTGAGACAGTCGGTCTGAGACAGAGGGTCTGAAACAGACGGTCTCAGACAGACGGTCTGAGACAGAGGGTATGAGACAGACGGTCTCAGACAGACGGTCGGAAACAGACGGTCTGAGACAGACGGTCTGAGACAGACGGTCTGAGACAGACGGTCTGAGACAGACGGTCTGAGACAGACGGTCTGAGACAGACGGTCTGAGACAGACGGTCTGAGACAGACGGTCTGAGACAGACGGTCTGAGACAGACGGTATGAGAAAGACAGGCTGAGTCCGACGTTCATAGACAGTCAGTATGAGACAGAAGTACTGAGACAGTCGGTATGAGACAGACGATCTGAGACAGACGGTCTGAGACAGACGGTCTGAGACAGACGGTCTGAGACAGACGGTCTGAGACAGACGGTCTGAGACAGACGGTCTGAGACAGACGGTATGAGAAAGACAGGCTGAGTCCGCCGTTCATAGACAGTCGGTATGAGACAGAAGTACTGAGACAGACGGTCTGAGACAGACGGACAGAGAACGACGGTCTGAGACAGACGGTCTGAGATAGACGGTCTGAGAGAGATGGGCTGAGACCGACGGGCTTAGACAGACGTACTGGGACAGACGGTCTGAGACAGACGGTCTGATACAGACGGGCTTAGACAGACGTACTGGGACAGACGGTCTGAGACAGACGGACAGAGACAGACGGACAGAGACAGACGGACAGAGACAGACGGACAGAGACAGACGGACAGAGACAGACGGACAGAGACAGACGGACAGAGACAGACGGACAGAGACAGACGGACAGAGACCGACGGACAGAGACAGACGGACAGAGACAGACGGACATAGACAGACGGACTGAGACAGTCGGGGTGAGACTGACGGGCTGAGACAGACGGTCTGAGACAGACGGTCTGAGACAGACGGTCTGAGACAGACGGTATGAAAAAGACAGGCTGAGTCCGACGTTCATAGACAGTCGGTATGAGATAGAGGTACTGAGACAGACGGTCTGAGACAGACGGTCTGAGACAGACGGTCTGAGACAGACGGTCTGAGACAGACGGTCTGAGACAGACGGTCTGAGACAGACGGTCTGAGACAGACGGTCTGAGATAGACGGTCTCAGAGAGACGGGCTGAGACCGACGGGCTTAGACAGACGTACTGGGACAGACGGTCTGAGACAGACGGTCTGAGACAGACGGTCTGAGACAGACGGTATGAGAAAGACAGGCTGAGTCCGCCGTTCATAGACAGTCGGTATGAGACAGAAGTACTGAGACAGACGGTCTGAGACAGACGGACAGAGAACGACGGTCTGAGACAGACAGTCTGAGATAGACGGTCTGAGGGAGATGGGCTGAGACCGACGGGCTTAGACAGACGTACTGGGACAGACGGTCTGAGACAGACGGTCTGATACAGACGGGCTTAGACAGACGTACTGGGACAGACGGTCTGAGACAGACGGACAGAGACAGACGGACAGAGACAGACGGACAGAGACAGACGGACAGAGACAGACGGACAGAGACAGACGGACAGAGACAGACGGACAGAGACAGACGGACAGAGACAGACGGACAGAGACAGACGGACAGAGACCGACGGACAGAGACAGACGGACAGAGACAGACGGACATAGACAGACGGACTGAGACAGTCGGGGTGAGACTGACGGGCTGAGACAGACGGTCTGAGACAGACGGTCTGAGACAGACGGTCTGAGACAGACGGTATGAAAAAGACAGGCTGAGTCCGACGTTCATAGACAGTCGGTATGAGATAGAGGTACTGAGACAGACGGTCTGAGACAGACGGTCTGAGACAGACGGTCTGAGACAGACGGTCTGAGACAGACGGTCTGAGACAGACGGTCTGAGATAGACGGTCTCAGAGAGACGGGCTGAGACCGACGGGCTTAGACAGACGTACTGGGACAGACGGTCTGAGACAGACGGTATGAGAAAGACAGGCTGAGTCCGACGTTCATAGACAGTCGGTATGAGACAGAAGTACTGAGACAGACGGTCTGAAACAGACGGTCTGAGACAGACGGTCTGAGACAGACGGTCTGAGACCGACGGTCTGAGACAGACGGTCTGAGAGAGACGGGCTGAGACAGACGGTCTGAGACAGACGGTCTGAGACAGACGGTCTGAGACAGACGGTCTGAGACAGACGGTCTGAGACAGATGGTCTGAGACAGTCGGTCTGAGACAGAGGGTCTGAAACAGACGGTCTCAGACAGACGGTCTGAGACAGAGGGTATGAGACAGACGGTCTCAGACAGACGGTCGGAAACAGACGGTCTGAGACAGACGGTCTGAGACAGACGGTCTGAGACAGACGGTCTGAGACAGACGGTATGAGAAAGACAGGCTGAGTCCGACGTTCATAGACAGTCAGTATGAGACAGAAGTACTGAGACAGTCGGTATGAGACAGACGATCTGAGACAGACGGTCTGAGACAGACGGTCTGAGACAGACGGTCTGAGACAGACGGTCTGAGACAGACGGTCTGAGACAGACGGTATGAGAAAGACAGGCTGAGTCCGCCGTTCATAGACAGTCGGTATGAGACAGAAGTACTGAGACAGACGGTCTGAGACAGACGGTCTGAGACAGATGGTCTGAGATAGACGGTCTCAGAGAGACGGGCTGAGACCGACGGGCTTAGACAGACGTACTGGGACAGACGGTCTGAGACAGACGGTCTGAGACAGACGGTCTGAGACAGACGGTATGAGAAAGACAGGCTGAGTCCGACGTTCATAGACAGTCGGTATGAGACAGAAGTACTGAGACAGACGGTCTGAAACAGACGGTCTGAGACAGACGGTCTGAGACAGACGGTCTGAGACCGACGGTCTGAGACCGACGGTCTGAGACAGACGGTCTGAGAGAGACGGGCTGAGACAGACGGTCTGAGACAGACGGTCTGAGACAGACGGTCTGAGACAGACGGTCTGAGACAGACGGTCTGAGACAGATGGTCTGAGACAGTCGGTCTGAGACAGAGGGTCTGAAACAGACGGTCTCAGACAGACGGTCTGAGACAGAGGGTATGAGACAGACGGTCTCAGACAGACGGTCGGAAACAGACGGTCTGAGACAGACGGTCTGAGACAGACGGTCTGAGACAGACGGTCTGAGACAGACGGTATGAGAAAGACAGGCTGAGTCCGACGTTCATAGACAGTCAGTATGAGACAGAAGTACTGAGACAGTCGGTATGAGACAGACGATCTGAGACAGACGGTCTGAGACAGACGGTCTGAGACAGACGGTCTGAGACAGACGGTCTGAGACAGACGGTCTGAGACAGACGGTATGAGAAAGACAGGCTGAGTCCGCCGTTCATAGACAGTCGGTATGAGACAGAAGTACTGAGACAGACGGTCTGAGACAGACGGACAGAGACCGACGGTCTGAGACAGACGGTCTGAGATAGACGGTCTGAGAGAGATGGGCTGAGACCGACGGGCTTAGACAGACGTACTGGGACAGACGGTCTGAGACAGACGGTCTGAGACAGACGGTCTGAGACAGACGGTCTGAGACAGACGGTATGAGAAAGACAGGGTGAGTCCGACGTTCATAGACAGTCGGTATGAGACAGAAGTACTGAGACAGACGGTCTGAAACAGACGGTCTGAGACAGACGGTCTGAGACAGACGGTCTGAGACAGACGGTCTGAGACAGACGGTCTGAGAGAGACGGGCTGAGACAGACGGTCTGAGACAGACGGTCTGAGACAGACGGTCTGAGACAGACGGTCTGAGACAGAGGGTCTGAGACAGACGGTCTCAGACAGACGGTCGGAGACAGACGGTCTGAGACAGACGGTCTGAGGCAGACGGTCTGAGACAGACGGTCTGAGACGGACGGTCTGAGACAGACGGTATGAGAAAGACAGGCTGAGTCCGCCGTTCATAGACAGTCGGTATGAGACAGAAGTACTGAGACAGACGGTCTGAGACAGACGGACAGAGACCGACGGTCTGAGACAGACGGTCTGAGATAGACGGTCTGAGAGAGATGGGCTGAGACCGACGGGCTTAGACAGACGTACTGGGACAGACGGTCTGAGACAGACGGTCTGAGACAGACGGTCTGAGACAGACGGTCTGAGACAGACGGTATGAGAAAGACAGGCTGAGTCCGACGTTCATAGACAGTCGGTATGAGACAGAAGTACTGAGACAGACGGTCTGAAACAGACGGTCTGAGACAGACGGTCTGAGACAGACGGTCTGAGACAGACGGTCTGAGACAGACGGTCTGAGAGAGACGGGCTGAGACAGACGGTCTGAGACAGACGGTCTGAGACAGACGGTCTGAGACAGACGGTCTGAGACAGAGGGTCTGAGACAGACGGTCTCAGACAGACGGTCGGAGACAGACGGTCTGAGACAGACGGTCTGAGGCAGACGGTCTGAGACAGACGGTCTGAGACGGACGGTCTGAGACAGACGGTATGAGAAAGACAGGCTGAGTCCGCCGTTCATAGACAGTCGGTATGAGACAGAAGTACTGAGACAGACGGTCTGAGACAGACGGACAGAGACCGACGGTCTGAGACAGACGGTCTGAGATAGACGGTCTGAGAGAGATGGGCTGAGACCGACGGGCTTAGACAGACGTACTGGGACAGACGGTCTGAGACAGACGGTCTGAGACAGACGGTCTGAGACAGACGGTCTGAGACAGACGGTCTGAGACAGACGGTCTGAGACAGACGGTCTGAGACAGACGGTATGAGAAAGACAGGCTGAGTCCGACGTTCATAGACAGTCGGTATGAGACAGAAGTACTGAGACAGACGGTCTGAAACAGACGGTCTGAGACAGACGGTCTGAGACAGACGGTCTGAGACAGACGGTCTGAGACAGACGGTCTGAGAGAGACGGGCTGAGACAGACGGTCTGAGACAGACGGTCTGAGACAGACGGTCTGAGACAGACGGTCTGAGACAGAGGGTCTGAGACAGACGGTCTCAGACAGACGGTCGGAGACAGACGGTCTGAGACAGACGGTCTGAGGCAGACGGTCTGAGACAGACGGTCTGAGACGGACGGTCTGAGACAGAGGGTCTGAGACAGACGGTCTGAGACAGACGGTATGAGAAAGACAGGCTAAATCCGACGTTCATAGACAGTCGGTATGAGACAGAGGTACTGAGACAGACGGTCTGAGACAGACGGTCTGAGACAGACGGTCTGAGACAGACGGTCTGAGACAGATGGTCTGAGACAGAGGGTATGAGACAGACGGTCTCAGACAGACGGTCGGAAACAGACGGTCTGAGACAGACGGTCTGAGACAGACGGTATGAGAAAGACAGGCTGAGTCCGACGTTCATAGACAGTCAGTATGAGACAGAAGTACTGAGACAGTCGGTATGAGACAGACGGTCTGAGACAGACGGTCTGCGACAGACGGTCTGAGACAGACGGTCTGAGACAGACGGTCTGAGACAGACGGTCTGAGACAGACGGTCTGAGACAGACGGTCTGAGACAGACGGTATGAGAAAGACAGGCTGAGTCCGCCGTTCATAGACAGTCGGTATGAGACAGAAGTACTGAGACAGACGGTCTGAGACAGACGGTCTGAGACAGACGGTCTGAGACAGACGGTCTGAGACAGACGGTCTGAGACAGACGGTCTGAGACAGACGGTCTGAGACAGACGGTCTGAGACAGACGGTCTGAGAGAGACGCGCTGATACAGACGGTCTGAGACAGACGGTCTGAGACAGACGGTATGAAAAAGACAGGCTGAGACAGACGTTGTGAAAAAGACAGGCTGAGTCCGACGTTCATAGACAGTCGGTATGAGATAGAGGTACTGAGACAGACGGTCTGAGACAGACGGTCTGAGACAGACGGTCTGAGACAGACGGTCTGAGACAGACGGTCTGAGACAGACGGTCTGAGACAGACGGTCTGAGACAGACGGTCTGAGAGAGACGCGCTGATACAGACGGTCTGAGACAGACGGTCTGAGACAGAGGGTCTGAGACAGACGGTCTCAGACAGACGGTCGGAGACAGACGGTCTGAGACAGACGGTCTGAGACAGACGGTCTGAGACAGAGGGTCTGAGACAGACGGTCTCAGACAGACGGTCGGAAACAGACGGTCTGAGACAGACGGTCTGAGACAGACGGTCTGAGACAGACGGTCTGAGACAGACGGTCTGAGACAGACGGTCTGAGACAGACGGTCTGAGACAGACGGTCTGAGACAGACGGTCTGAGACAGACGGTCTGAGACAGAGGGTCTGAGACAGACGGTCTCAGACAGACGGTCGGAAACAGACGGGCTGAGACCGACGGGCTTAGACAGACGTACTGGGACAGACGGTCTGAGACAGACGGACAGAGACCGACGGTCTGAGACAGACGGTCTGAGATAGACGGTCTGAGAGAGATGGGCTGAGACCGACGGGCTTAGACAGACGTACTGGGACAGACGGTCTGAGACAGACGGACAGAGACCGACGGTCTGAGACAGACGGTCTGAGACAGACGGTCTGATACAGACGGGCTTAGACAGACGTACTGGGACAGACGGTCTGAGACAGACGGACAGAGACAGACGGACAGAGACAGACGGACAGAGACAGACGGACAGAGACAGACGGACAGAGACAGACGGACAGAGACAGACGGACAGAGACAGACGGACAGAGACAGACGGACAGAGACAGACGGACAGAGACAGACGGACAGAGACAGACGGACAGAGACAGACGGACAGAGACAGACGGACAGAGACAGACGGACAGAGACAGACGGACTGAGACAGTCGGGGTGAGACAGTCGGGGTGAGACAGTCGGGGTGAGACAGTCGGGGTGAGACTGACGGGCTGAGACAGACGGTCTGAGACAGACGGTCTGAGACAGACGGTCTGAGACAGACGGTCTGAGACAGACGGGCTGAGACAGACGGTCTGAGACAGACGGTCTGAGACAGACGGTATGAGAGAGACAGGCTGAGTCCGACGTTCACAGACAGTCAGTATGAGACAGAAGTACTGAGACAGTCGGTATGAGACAGACGATCTGAGACAGACGGTCTGAGACAGACGGTCTGAGACAGACGGTCTGAGACAGACGGTATGAGAAAGACAGGCTGAGTCCGCCGTTCATAGACAGTCGGTATGAGACAGAAGTACTGAGACAGACGGTCTGAGACAGACGGACAGAGACCGACGGTCTGAGACAGACGGTCTGAGATAGACGGTCTGAGAGAGATGGGCTGAGACCGACGGGCTTAGACAGACGTACTGGGACAGACGGTCTGAGACAGACGGTCTGATACAGACGGGCTTAGACAGACGTACTGGGACAGACGGTCTGAGACAGACGGACAGAGACTGACGGGCTGAGACAGACGGTCTGAGACAGACGGTCTGAGACAGACGGTCTGAGACAGACGGTATGAAAAAGACAGGCTGAGTCCGACGTTCATAGACAGTCGGTATGAGATAGAGGTACTGAGACAGACGGTCTGAGACAGACGGTCTGAGACAGACGGCCTGAGACAGACGGTCTGAGACAGACGGTCTGAGACAGACGGTCTGAGATAGACGGTCTGAGAGAGACGGGCTGAGACCGACGGGCTTAGACAGACGTACTGGGACAGACGGTCTGAGACAGACGGTCTGAGACAGACGGTCTGAGACAGACGGTCTGAGACAGACGGTATGAGAAAGACAGGCTGAGTCCGACGTTCAGAGACAGTCGGTATGAGACAGAAGTACTGAGACAGACGGTCTGAAACAGACGGTCTGAGACAGACGGTCTGAGACAGACGGTCTGAGACAGACGGTCTGAGACAGACGGTCTGAGAGAGACGGGCTGAGACAGACGGTCTGAGACAGACGGTCTGAGACAGACGGTCTGAGACAGACGGTCTGAGACAGAGGGTCTGAGACAGACGGTCTCAGACAGACGGTCGGAGACAGACGGTCTGAGACAGACGGTCTGAGGCAGACGGTCTGAGACAGACGGTCTGAGACGGACGGTCTGAGACAGACGGTATGAGAAAGACAGGCTGAGTCCGCCGTTCATAGACAGTCGGTATGAGACAGAAGTACTGAGACAGACGGTCTGAGACAGACGGACAGAGACCGACGGTCTGAGACAGACGGTCTGAGATAGACGGTCTGAGAGAGATGGGCTGAGACCGACGGGCTTAGACAGACGTACTGGGACAGACGGTCTGAGACAGACGGTCTGAGACAGACGGTCTGAGACAGACGGTCTGAGACAGACGGTATGAGAAAGACAGGCTGAGTCCGACGTTCATAGACAGTCGGTATGAGACAGAAGTACTGAGACAGACGGTCTGAAACAGACGGTCTGAGACAGACGGTCTGAGACAGACGGTCTGAGACAGACGGTCTGAGACAGACGGTCTGAGAGAGACGGGCTGAGACAGACGGTCTGAGACAGACGGTCTGAGACAGACGGTCTGAGACAGACGGTCTGAGACAGAGGGTCTGAGACAGACGGTCTCAGACAGACGGTCGGAGACAGACGGTCTGAGACAGACGGTCTGAGGCAGACGGTCTGAGACAGACGGTCTGAGACGGACGGTCTGAGACAGACGGTATGAGAAAGACAGGCTGAGTCCGCCGTTCATAGACAGTCGGTATGAGACAGAAGTACTGAGACAGACGGTCTGAGACAGACGGACAGAGACCGACGGTCTGAGACAGACGGTCTGAGATAGACGGTCTGAGAGAGATGGGCTGAGACCGACGGGCTTAGACAGACGTACTGGGACAGACGGTCTGAGATAGACGGTCTGAGACAGACGGTCTGAGACAGACGGTCTGAGACAGACGGTCTGAGACAGACGGTCTGAGACAGACGGTATGAGAAAGACAGGCTGAGTCCGACGTTCATAGACAGTCGGTATGAGACAGAAGTACTGAGACAGACGGTCTGAAACAGACGGTCTGAGACAGACGGTCTGAGACAGACGGTCTGAGACAGACGGTCTGAGACAGACGGTCTGAGAGAGACGGGCTGAGACAGACGGTCTGAGACAGACGGTCTGAGACAGACGGTCTGAGACAGACGGTCTGAGACAGAGGGTCTGAGACAGACGGTCTCAGACAGACGGTCGGAGACAGACGGTCTGAGACAGACGGTCTGAGGCAGACGGTCTGAGACAGACGGTCTGAGACGGACGGTCTGAGACAGAGGGTCTGAGACAGACGGTCTGAGACAGACGGTATGAGAAAGACAGGCTAAATCCGACGTTCATAGACAGTCGGTATGAGACAGAGGTACTGAGACAGACGGTCTGAGACAGACGGTCTGAGACAGACGTACTGGGACAGACGGTCTGAGACAGACGGACAGAGACAGACGGACAGAGACAGACGGACAGAGACAGATGGTCTGAGACAGACGGTCTGAGACAGACGGTCTGAGATAGACGGTCTGAGAGAGATGGGCTGAGACCGACGGGCTTAGACAGACGTACTGGGACAGACGGTCTGAGACAGACGGACAGAGACCGACGGTCTGAGACAGACGGTCTGAGACAGACGGTCTGAGACAGACGGTCTGAGACAGATTGTATGAGAAAGACAGGCTGAGTCCGCCGTTCATAGACAGTCGGTATGAGACAGAAGTACTGAGACAGACGGTCTGAGACAGACGGACAGAGACCGACGGTCTGAGACAGACGGTCTGAGATAGACGGTCTGAGAGAGATGGGCTGAGACCGACGGGCTTAGACAGACGTACTGGGACAGACGGTCTGAGACAGACGGACAGAGACCGACGGTCTGAGACAGACGGTCTGAGACAGACGGTCTGATACAGACGGGCTTAGACAGACGTACTGGGACAGACGGTCTGAGACAGACGGACAGAGACAGACGGACAGAGACAGACGGACAGAGACAGACGGACAGAGACAGACGGACAGAGACAGGCGGACAGAGACAGACGGACAGAGACAGACGGACAGAGACAGACGGACAGAGACCGACGGACAGAGACAGACGGACATAGACAGACGGACTGAGACAGTCGGGGTGAGACTGACGGGCTGAGACAGACGGTCTGAGACAGACGGTCTGAGACAGACGGTCTGAGACAGACGGTCTGAGACAGACGGTCTGAGACAGACGGTATGAAAAAGACAGGCTGAGTCCGACGTTCATAGACAGTCGGTATGAGATAGAGGTACTGAGACAGACGGTCTGAGACAGACGGTCTGAGACAGACGGTCTGAGACAGACGGTCTGAGACAGACGGTCTGAGACAGACGGTCTGAGACAGACGGTCTGAGACAGACGGTCTGAGACAGACGGTCTGAGACAGACGGTCTGAGACAGATGGTCTGAGACAGTCGGTCTGAGACAGAGGGTCTGAAACAGACGGTCTCAGACAGACGGTCTGAGACAGAGGGTATGAGACAGACGGTCTCAGACAGACGGTCGGAAACAGACGGTCTGAGACAGACGGTCTGAGACAGACGGTCTGAGACAGACGGTCTGAGACAGACGGTCTGAGACAGACGGTCTGAGACAGACGGTCTGAGACAGACGGTCTGAGACAGACGGTCTGAGACAGACGGTCTGAGACAGACGGTCTGAGACAGACGGTCTGAGACAGACGGTCTGAGACAGACGGTCTGAGACAGACGGTATGAGAAAGACAGGCTGAGTCCGACGTTCATAGACAGTCAGTATGAGACAGAAGTACTGAGACAGTCGGTATGAGACAGACGATCTGAGACAGACGGTCTGAGACAGACGGTCTGAGACAGACGGTATGAGAAAGACAGGCTGAGTCCGCCGTTCATAGACAGTCGGTATGAGACAGAAGTACTGAGACAGACGGTCTGAGACAGACGGACAGAGACCGACGGTCTGAGACAGACGGTCTGAGATAGACGGTCTGAGAGAGATGGGCTGAGACCGACGGGCTTAGACAGACGTACAGGGACAGACGGTCTGAGACAGACGGTCTGATACAGACGGGCTTAGACAGACGTACTGCGACAGACGGTCTGAGACAGACGGACAGAGACAGACGGACAGAGACAGACGGACAGAGACAGACGGACAGAGACAGACGGACAGAGACAGACGGAAAGAGACAGACGGACAGAGACAGACGGACAGAGACCGACGGACAGAGACAGACGGACATAGACAGACGGACTGAGACAGTCGGGGTGAGACTGACGGGCTGAGACAGACGGTCTGAGACAGACGGTCTGAGACAGACGGTATGAAAAAGACAGGCTGAGTCCGACGTTCATAGACAGTCGGTATGAGATAGAGGTACTGAGACAGACGGTCTGAGACAGACGGTCTGAGACAGACGGTCTGAGACAGACGGTCTGAGACAGACGGTATGAGAAAGACAGGCTGAGTCCGACGTTCATAGACAGTCGGTATGAGACAGAAGTACTGAGACAGACGGTCTGAAACAGACGGTCTGAGACAGACGGTCTGAGACAGACGGTCTGAGACAGACGGTCTGAGACAGACGGTCTGAGACAGACGGTCTGAGAGAGACGAGCTGAGACAGACGGTCTGAGACAGACGGTCTGAGACAGACGGTCTGAGACAGACGGTCTGAGACAGACGGTCTGAGACAGATGGTCTGAGACAGTCGGTCTGAGACAGAGGGTCTGAAACAGACGGTCTCAGACAGACGGTCTGAGACAGAGGGTATGAGACAGACGGTCTCAGACAGACGGTCGGAAACAGACGGTCTGAGACAGACGGTCTGAGACAGACGGTATGAGAAAGACAGGCTGAGTCCGACGTTCATAGACAGTCGGTATGAGACAGAAGTACTGAGACAGACGGTCTGAAACAGACGGTCTGAGACAGACGGTCTGAGACAGACGGTCTGAGACAGACGGTATGAGAAAGACAGGCTGAGTCCGACGTTCATAGACAGTCGGTATGAGACAGAAGTACTGAGACAGACGGTCTGAAACAGACGGTCTGAGACAGACGGTCTGAGACAGACGGTCTGAGACAGACGGTCTGAGACAGACGGTCTGAGAGAGACGGGCTGAGACAGACGGTCTGAGACAGACGGTCTGAGACAGACGGTCTGAGACAGACGGTCTGAGACAGAGGGTCTGAGACAGACGGTCTCAGACAGACGGTCGGAGACAGACGGTCTGAGACAGACGGTCTGAGGCAGACGGTCTGAGACAGACGGTCTGAGACGGACGGTCTGAGACAGAGGGTCTGAGACAGACGGTCTGAGACAGACGGTATGAGAAAGACAGGCTAAATCCGACGTTCATAGACAGTCGGTATGAGACAGAGGTACTGAGACAGACGGTCTGAGACAGACGGTCTGAGACAGACGGTCTGAGACAGACGGTCTGAGACAGACGGTCTGAGACAGATGGTCTGAGACAGACGGTCTGAGACAGAGGGTCTGAAACAGACGGTCTCAGACAGACGGTCTGAGACAGAGGGTATGAGACAGACGGTCTCAGACAGACGGTCGGAAACAGACGGTCTGAGACAGACGGTCTGAGACAGACGGTCTGAGACAGACGGTATGAGAAAGACAGGCTGAGTCCGACGTTCATAGACAGTCAGTATGAGACAGAAGTACTGAGACAGTCGGTATGAGACAGACGGTCTGAGACAGACGGTCTGAGACAGACGGTCTGAGACAGACGGTCTGAGACAGACGGTCTGAGAGAGACGCGCTGATACAGACGGTCTGAGACAGACGGTCTGAGACAGACGGTATGAAAAATACAGGCTGAGACAGACGTTGTGAAAAAGACAGGCTGAGTCCGACGTTCATAGACAGTCGGTATGAGATAGAGGTACTGAGACAGACGGTCTGAGACAGACGGTATGAAAAAGACAGGCTGAGACAGACGTTGTGAAAAAGACAGGCTGAGTCCGACGTTCATAGACAGTCGGTATGAGATAGAGGTACTGAGACAGACGGTCTGAGACAGACGGTCTGAGACAGACGGTCTGAGACAGACGGTCTGAGAGAGACGCGCTGATACAGACGGTCTGAGACAGACGGTCTGAGACAGAGGGTCTGAGACAGACGGTGTCAGACAGACGGTCGGAGACAGACGGTCTGAGACAGACGGTCTGAGACAGACGGTCTGAGACAGAGGGTCTGAGACAGACGGTCTCAGACAGACGGTCGGAAACAGACGGTCTGAGACAGACGGTCTGAGACAGACGGTCTGAGACAGACGGTCTGAGACAGACGGTCTGAGACAGACGATCTGAGACAGACGGTCTGAGACAGACGGTCTGAGACAGACGGTCTGAGACAGACGGTCTGAGACAGAGGGTCTGAGACAGACGGTCTCAGACAGACGGTCGGAAACAGACGGGCTGAGACCGACGGGCTTAGACAGACGTACTGGGACAGACGGTCTGAGACAGACGGACAGAGACCGACGGTCTGAGACAGACGGTCTGAGATAGACGGTCTGAGAGAGATGGGCTGAGACCGACGGGCTTAGACAGACGTACTGGGACAGACGGTCTGAGACAGACGGACAGAGACCGACGGTCTGAGACAGACGGTCTGAGACAGACGGTCTGAGACAGACGGTCTGATACAGACGGGCTTAGACAGACGTACTGGGACAGACGGTCTGAGACAGACGGACAGAGACTGACGGACAGAGACAGACGGACAGAGACAGACGGACAGAGACAGACGGACAGAGACAGACGGACAGAGACAGACGGACAGAGACAGACGGACAGAGACAGACGGACAGAGACAGACGGACAGAGACAGACGGACAGAGACAGACGGACAGAGACAGACGGACAGAGACAGACGGACAGAGACAGACGGACAGAGACAGACGGACAGAGACAGACGGACTGAGACAGTCGGGGTGAGACAGTCGGGGTGAGACAGACGGACTGAGACAGTCGGGGTGAGACTGACGGGCTGAGACAGACGGTCTGAGACAGACGGTCTGAGACAGACGGTCTGAGACAGACGGTCTGAGACAGACGGGCTGAGACAGACGGTCTGAGACAGACGGTCTGAGACAGACGGTATGAGAGAGACAGGCTGAGTCCGACGTTCATAGACAGTCAGTATGAGACAGAAGTACTGAGACAGTCGGTATGAGACAGACGATCTGAGACAGACGGTCTGAGACAGACGGTCTGAGACAGACGGTCTGAGACAGACGGTCTGAGACAGACGGTATGAGAAAGACAGGCTGAGTCCGCCGTTCATAGACAGTCGGTATGAGACAGAAGTACTGAGACAGACGGTCTGAGACAGACGGACAGAGACCGACGGTCTGAGACAGACGGTCTGAGATAGACGGTCTGAGAGAGATGGGCTGAGACCGACGGGCTTAGACAGACGTACTGGGACAGACGGTCTGAGACAGACGGTCTGATACAGACGGGCTTAGACAGACGTACTGGGACAGACGGTCTGAGACAGACGGACAGAGACAGACGGACAGAGACAGACGGACAGAGACAGACGGACAGAGACAGACGGACAGAGACAGACGGACAGAGACAGACGGACAGAGACAGACGGACAGAGACAGACGGACAGAGACCGACGGACAGAGACAGACGGACATAGACAGACGGACTGAGACAGTCGGGGTGAGACTGACGGGCTGAGACAGACGGTCTGAGACAGACGGTCTGAGACAGACGGTCTGAGACAGACGGTCTGAGACAGACGGTCTGAGACAGACGGTATGAAAAAGACAGGCTGAGTCCGACGTTCATAGACAGTCGGTATGAGATAGAGGTACTGAGACAGACGGTCTGAGACAGACGGTCTGAGACAGACGGTCTGAGACAGACGGTCTGAGACAGACGGTCTGAGACAGACGGTCTGAGATAGACGGTCTGAGAGAGACGGGCTGAGACCGACGGGCTTAGACAGACGTACTGGGACAGACGGTCTGAGACAGACGGTCTGAGACAGACGGTCTGAGACAGACGGTCTGAGACAGACGGTATGAGAAAGACAGGCTGAGTCCGACGTTCAGAGACAGTCGGTATGAGACAGAAGTACTGAGACAGACGGTCTGAAACAGACGGTCTGAGACAGACGGTCTGAGACAGACGGTCTGAGACAGACGGTCTGAGACAGACGGTCTGAGAGAGACGGGCTGAGACAGACGGTCTGAGACAGACGATCTGAGACAGACGGTCTGAGACAGACGGTCTGAGACAGACGGTCTGAGACAGATGGTCTGAGACAGTCGGTCTGAGACAGAGGGTCTGAAACAGACGGTCTCAGACAGACGGTCTGAGACAGAGGGTATGAGACAGACGGTCTCAGACAGACGGTCGGAAACAGACGGTCTGAGACAGACGGTCTGAGACAGACGGTCTGAGACAGACGGTATGAGAAAGACAGGCTGAGTGCGACGTTCATAGACAGTCAGTATGAGACAGAAGTACTTAGACAGTCGGTATGAGACAGACGATCTGAGACAGACGGTCTGAGACAGACGGTCTGATACAGACGGGCTTAGACAGACGTACTGGGACAGACGGTCTGAGACAGACGGACAGAGACAGACGGACAGAGACAGACGGACAGAGACAGATGGTCTGAGACAGTCGGTCTGAGACAGAGGGTCTGAAACAGACGGTCTGAGACAGACGGTCTGAGACAGACGGTCTGAGACAGACGGTCTGAGACAGATTGTATGAGAAAGACAGGCTGAGTCCGCCGTTCATAGACAGTCGGTATGAGACAGAAGTACTGAGACAGACGGTCTGAGACAGACGGACAGAGACCGACGGTCTGAGACAGACGGTCTGAGATAGACGGTCTGAGAGAGATGGGCTGAGACCGACGGGCTTAGACAGACGTACTGGGACAGACGGTCTGAGACAGACGGACAGAGACCGACGGTCTGAGACAGACGGTCTGAGACAGACGGTCTGAGACAGACGGTCTGATACAGACGGGCTTAGACAGACGTACTGGGACAGACGGTCTGAGACAGACGGACAGAGACAGACGGACAGAGACAGACGGACAGAGACAGACGGACAGAGACAGACGGACAGAGACAGACGGACAGAGACAGACGGACAGAGACAGACGGACAGAGACAGACGGACAGAGACAGACGGACAGAGACCGACGGACAGAGACAGACGGACATAGACAGACGGACTGAGACAGTCGGGGTGAGACTGACGGGCTGAGACAGACGGTCTGAGACAGACGGTCTGAGACAGACGGTCTGAGACAGACGGTCTGAGACAGACGGTCTGAGACAGACGGTCTGAGACAGACGGTCTGAGACAGACGGTCTGAGACAGACGGTATGAAAAAGACAGGCTGAGTCCGACGTTCATAGACAGTCGGTATGAGATAGAGGTACTGAGACAGACGGTCTGAGACAGACGGTCTGAGACAGACGGTCTGAGACAGACGGTATGAAAAATACAGGCTGAGACAGACGTTGTGAAAAAGACAGGCTGAGTCCGACGTTCATAGACAGTCGGTATGAGATAGAGGTACTGAGACAGACGGTCTGAGACAGACGGTATGAAAAAGACAGGCTGAGACAGACGTTGTGAAAAAGACAGGCTGAGTCCGACGTTCATAGACAGTCGGTATGAGATAGAGGTACTGAGACAGACGGTCTGAGACAGACGGTCTGAGACAGACGGTCTGAGACAGACGGTCTGAGAGAGACGCGCTGATACAGACGGTCTGAGACAGACGGTCTGAGACAGAGGGTCTGAGACAGACGGTCTCAGACAGACGGTCGGAGACAGACGGTCTGAGACAGACGGTCTGAGACAGACGGTCTGAGACAGAGGGTCTGAGACAGACGGTCTCAGACAGACGGTCGGAAACAGACGGTCTGAGACAGACGGTCTGAGACAGACGGTCTGAGACAGACGGTCTGAGACAGACGGTCTGAGACAGACGATCTGAGACAGACGGTCTGAGACAGACGGTCTGAGACAGACGGTCTGAGACAGACGGTCTGAGACAGAGGGTCTGAGACAGACGGTCTCAGACAGACGGTCGGAAACAGACGGGCTGAGACCGACGGGCTTAGACAGACGTACTGGGACAGACGGTCTGAGACAGACGGACAGAGACCGACGGTCTGAGACAGACGGTCTGAGATAGACGGTCTGAGAGAGATGGGCTGAGACCGACGGGCTTAGACAGACGTACTGGGACAGACGGTCTGAGACAGACGGACAGAGACCGACGGTCTGAGACAGACGGTCTGAGACAGACGGTCTGAGACAGACGGTCTGATACAGACGGGCTTAGACAGACGTACTGGGACAGACGGTCTGAGACAGACGGACAGAGACAGACGGACAGAGACAGACGGACAGAGACAGACGGACAGAGACAGACGGACAGAGACAGACGGACAGAGACAGACGGACAGAGACAGACGGACAGAGACAGACGGACAGAGACAGACGGACAGAGACAGACGGACAGAGACAGACGGACAGAGACAGACGGACAGAGACAGACGGACAGAGACAGACGGACAGAGACAGACGGACAGAGACAGACGGACAGAGACAGACGGACTGAGACAGTCGGGGTGAGACAGTCGGGGTGAGACAGACGGACTGAGACAGTCGGGGTGAGACTGACGGGCTGAGACAGACGGTCTGAGACAGACGGTCTGAGACAGACGGTCTGAGACAGACGGTCTGAGACAGACGGGCTGAGACAGACGGTCTGAGACAGACGGTCTGAGACAGACGGTATGAGAGAGACAGGCTGAGTCCGACGTTCATAGACAGTCAGTATGAGACAGAAGTACTGAGACAGTCGGTATGAGACAGACGATCTGAGACAGACGGTCTGAGACAGACGGTCTGAGACAGACGGTCTGAGACAGACGGTCTGAGACAGACGGTCTGAGACAGACGGTATGAGAAAGACAGGCTGAGTCCGCCGTTCATAGACAGTCGGTATGAGACAGAAGTACTGAGACAGACGGTCTGAGACAGACGGACAGAGACCGACGGTCTGAGACAGACGGTCTGAGATAGACGGTCTGAGAGAGATGGGCTGAGACCGACGGGCTTAGACAGACGTACTGGGACAGACGGTCTGAGACAGACGGTCTGATACAGACGGGCTTAGACAGACGTACTGGGACAGACGGTCTGAGACAGACGGACAGAGACAGACGGACAGAGACAGACGGACAGAGACAGACGGACAGAGACAGACGGACAGAGACAGACGGACAGAGACAGACGGACAGAGACAGACGGACAGAGACAGACGGACAGAGACCGACGGACAGAGACAGACGGACATAGACAGACGGACTGAGACAGTCGGGGTGAGACTGACGGGCTGAGACAGACGGTCTGAGACAGACGGTCTGAGACAGACGGTCTGAGACAGACGGTCTGAGACAGACGGTCTGAGACAGACGGTATGAAAAAGACAGGCTGAGTCCGACGTTCATAGACAGTCGGTATGAGATAGAGGTACTGAGACAGACGGTCTGAGACAGACGGTCTGAGACAGACGGTCTGAGACAGACGGTCTGAGACAGACGGTCTGAGACAGACGGTCTGAGATAGACGGTCTGAGAGAGACGGGCTGAGACCGACGGGCTTAGACAGACGTACTGGGACAGACGGTCTGAGACAGACGGTCTGAGACAGACGGTCTGAGACAGACGGTCTGAGACAGACGGTATGAGAAAGACAGGCTGAGTCCGACGTTCAGAGACAGTCGGTATGAGACAGAAGTACTGAGACAGACGGTCTGAAACAGACGGTCTGAGGCAGACGGTCTGAGACAGACGGTCTGAGACAGACGGTCTGAGACAGACGGTCTGAGAGAGACGGGCTGAGACAGACGGTCTGAGACAGACGATCTGAGACAGACGGTCTGAGACAGACGGTCTGAGACAGACGGTCTGAGACAGATGGTCTGAGACAGTCGGTCTGAGACAGAGGGTCTGAAACAGACGGTCTCAGACAGACGGTCTGAGACAGAGGGTATGAGACAGACGGTCTCAGACAGACGGTCGGAAACAGACGGTCTGAGACAGACGGTCTGAGACAGACGGTCTGAGACAGACGGTATGAGAAAGACAGGCTGAGTGCGACGTTCATAGACAGTCAGTATGAGACAGAAGTACTTAGACAGTCGGTATGAGACAGACGATCTGAGACAGACGGTCTGAGACAGACGGTCTGATACAGACGGGCTTAGACAGACGTACTGGGACAGACGGTCTGAGACAGACGGACAGAGACAGACGGACAGAGACAGACGGACAGAGACAGATGGTCTGAGACAGTCGGTCTGAGACAGAGGGTCTGAAACAGACGGTCTGAGACAGACGGTCTGAGACAGACGGTCTGAGACAGACGGTCTGAGACAGATTGTATGAGAAAGACAGGCTGAGTCCGCCGTTCATAGACAGTCGGTATGAGACAGAAGTACTGAGACAGACGGTCTGAGACAGACGGACAGAGACCGACGGTCTGAGACAGACGGTCTGAGATAGACGGTCTGAGAGAGATGGGCTGAGACCGACGGGCTTAGACAGACGTACTGGGACAGACGGTCTGAGACAGACGGACAGAGACCGACGGTCTGAGACAGACGGTCTGAGACAGACGGTCTGAGACAGACGGTCTGATACAGACGGGCTTAGACAGACGTACTGGGACAGACGGTCTGAGACAGACGGACAGAGACAGACGGACAGAGACAGACGGACAGAGACAGACGGACAGAGACAGACGGACAGAGACAGACGGACAGAGACAGACGGACAGAGACAGACGGACAGAGACAGACGGACAGAGACAGACGGACAGAGACAGACGGACAGAGACCGACGGACAGAGACAGACGGACATAGACAGACGGACTGAGACAGTCGGGGTGAGACTGACGGGCTGAGACAGACGGTCTGAGACAGACGGTCTGAGACAGACGGTCTGAGACAGACGGTCTGAGACAGACGGTCTGAGACAGACGGTCTGAGACAGACGGTCTGAGACAGACGGTCTGAGACAGACGGTATGAAAAAGACAGGCTGAGTCCGACGTTCATAGACAGTCGGTATGAGATAGAGGTACTGAGACAGACGGTCTGAGACAGACGGTCTGAGACAGACGGTCTGAGACAGACGGTCTGAGACAGACGGTCTGAGACAGACGGTCTGAGACAGACGGTCTGAGACAGATGGTCTGAGACAGTCGGTCTGAGACAGAGGGTCTGAAACAGACGGTCTCAGACAGACGGTCTGAGACAGACGGTCTGAGACAGACGGTCTGAGACAGACGGTCTGAGACAGACGGTCTGAGACAGACGGTCTGAGACAGACGGTATGAGAAAGACAGGCTGAGTCCGACGTTCATAGACAGTCAGTATGAGACAGAAGTACTGAGACAGTCGGTATGAGACAGACGATCTGAGACAGACGGTCTGAGACAGACGGTCTGAGACAGACGGTCTGAGACAGACGGTATGAGAAAGACAGGCTGAGTCCGCCGTTCATAGACAGTCGGTATGAGACAGAAGTACTGAGACAGACGGTCTGAGACAGACGGACAGAGACCGACGGTCTGAGACAGACGGTCTGAGATAGACGGTCTGAGAGAGATGGGCTGAGACCGACGGGCTTAGACAGACGTACAGGGACAGACGGTCTGAGACAGACGGTCTGATACAGACGGGCTTAGACAGACGTACTGGGACAGACGGTCTGAGACAGACGGACAGAGACAGACGGACAGAGACAGACGGACAGAGACAGACGGACAGAGACAGACGGACAGAGACAGACGGACAGAGACAGACGGACAGAGACAGACGGACAGAGACAGACGGACAGAGACCGACGGACAGAGACAGACGGACATAGACAGACGGACTGAGACAGACGGTCTGAGACAGACGGTCTGAGAGAGACGCGCTGATACAGACGGTCTGAGACAGACGGTCTGAGACAGAGGGTCTGAGACAGACGGTCTCAGACAGACGGTCGGAGACAGACGGTCTGAGACAGACGGTCTGAGACAGACGGTCTGAGACAGAGGGTCTGAGACAGACGGTCTCAGACAGACGGTCGGAAACAGACGGTCTGAGACAGACGGTCTGAGACAGACGGTCTGAGACAGACGGTCTGAGACAGACGGTCTCAGACAGACGGTCGGAAACAGACGGGCTGAGACCGACGGGCTTAGACAGACGTACTGGGACAGACGGTCTGAGACAGACGGACAGAGACCGACGGTCTGAGACAGACGGTCTGAGATAGACGGTCTGAGAGAGATGAGCTGAGACCGACGGGCTTAGACAGACGTACTGGGACAGACGGTCTGAGACAGACGGACAGAGACCGACGGTCTGAGACAGACGGTCTGAGACAGACGGTCTGAGACAGACGGTCTGATACAGACGGGCTTAGACAGACGTACTGGGACAGACGGTCTGAGACAGACGGACAGAGACAGACGGACAGAGACAGACGGACAGAGACAGACGGACAGAGACAGACGGACAGAGACAGACGGACAGAGACAGACGGACAGAGACAGACGGACAGAGACAGACGGACAGAGACAGACGGACAGAGACAGACGGACAGAGACAGACGGACAGAGACAGACGGACAGAGACAGACGGACTGAGACAGTCGGGGTGAGACAGTCGGGGTGAGACAGACGGACTGAGACAGTCGGGGTGAGACTGACGGGCTGAGACAGACGGTCTGAGACAGACGGTCTGAGACAGACGGTCTGAGACAGACGGTCTGAGACAGACGGGCTGAGACAGACGGTCTGAGACAGACGGTCTGAGACAGACGGTATGAGAGAGACAGGCTGAGTCCGACGTTCATAGACAGTCAGTATGAGACAGAAGTACTGAGACAGTCGGTATGAGACAGACGATCTGAGACAGACGGTCTGAGACAGACGGTCTGAGACAGACGGTCTGAGATAGACGGTCTGAGAGAGATGGGCTGAGACCGACGGGCTTAGACAGACGTACTGGGACAGACGGTCTGAGACAGACGGACAGAGACCGACGGTCTGAGACAGACGGTCTGAGACAGACGGTCTGATACAGACGGGCTTAGACAGACGTACTGGGACAGACGGTCTGAGACAGACGGACAGAGACAGACGGACAGAGACAGACGGACAGAGACAGACGGACAGAGACAGACGGACAGAGACAGACGGAGAGAGACAGACGGACAGAGACAGACGGACAGAGACAGACGGACAGAGACCGACGGACAGAGACAGACGGACATAGACAGACGGACTGAGACAGTCGGGGTGAGACTGACGGGCTGAGACAGACGGTCTGAGACAGACGGTATGAAAAAGACAGGCTGAGTCCGACGTTCATAGACAGTCGGTATGAGATAGAGGTACTGAGACAGACGGTCTGAGACAGACGGTCTGAGACAGACGGTCTGAGACAGACGGTCTGAGACAGACGGTCTGAGACAGACGGTCTGAGACAGACGGTCTGAGACAGATGGTCTGAGACAGTCGGTCTGAGACAGAGGGTCTGAAACAGACGGTCTCAGACAGACGGTCTGAGACAGAGGGTATGAGACAGACGGTCTCAGACAGACGGTCGGAAACAGACGGTCTGAGACAGACGGTCTGAGACAGACGGTCTGAGACAGACGGTCTGAGACAGACGGTCTGAGACAGACGGTCTGAGACAGACGGTCTGAGACAGACGGTCTGAGACAGACGGTCTGAGACAGACGGTATGAGAAAGACAGGCTGAGTCCGACGTTCATAGACAGTCAGTATGAGACAGAAGTACTGAGACAGTCGGAATGAGACAGACGATCTGAGACAGACGGTCTGAGACAGACGGTCTGAGACAGACGGTCTGAGACAGACGGTATGAGAAAGACAGGCTGAGTCCGCCGTTCATAGACAGTCGGTATGAGACAGAAGTACTGAGACAGACGGTCTGAGACAGACGGACAGAGACCGACGGTCTGAGACAGACGGTCTGAGATAGACGGTCTGAGAGAGATGGGCTGAGACCGACGGGCTTAGACAGACGTACAGGGACAGACGGTCTGAGACAGACGGTCTGATACAGACGGGCTTAGACAGACGTACTGGGACAGACGGTCTGAGACAGACGGACAGAGACAGACGGACAGAGACAGACGGACAGAGACAGACGGACAGAGACAGACGGACAGAGACAGACGGACAGAGACAGACGGACAGAGACAGACGGACAGAGACAGACGGACAGAGACCGACGGACAGAGACAGACGGACATAGACAGACGGACTGAGACAGTCGGGGTGAGACTGACGGGCTGAGACAGACGGTCTGAGACAGACGGTCTGAGACAGACGGTCTGAGACAGACGGTATGAAAAAGACAGGCTGAGTCCGACGTTCATAGACAGTCGGTATGAGATAGAGGTACTGAGACAGACGGTCTGAGACAGACGGTCTGAGACAGACGGTCTGAGACAGACGGTCTGAGACAGACGGTCTGAGACAGACGGTCTGAGACAGACGGTATGAGAAAGACAGGCTGAGTCCGACGTTCATAGACAGTCGGTATGAGACAGAAGTACTGAGACAGACGGTCTGAAACAGACGGTCTGAGACAGACGGTCTGAGACAGACGGTCTGAGACAGACGGTCTGAGACAGACGGTCTGAGACAGACGGTCTGAGACAGACGGTCTGAGACAGACGGTCTGAGACAGATGGTCTGAGACAGTCGGTCTGAGACAGAGGGTCTGAAACAGACGGTCTCAGACAGACGGTCTGAGACAGAGGGTATGAGACAGACGGTCTCAGACAGACGGTCGGAAACAGACGGTCTGAGACAGACGGTCTGAGACAGACGGTATGAGAAAGACAGGCTGAGTCCGACGTTCATAGACAGTCGGTATGAGACAGAAGTACTGAGACAGACGGTCTGAAACAGACGGTCTGAGACAGACGGTCTGAGACAGACGGTCTGAGACAGACGGTATGAGAAAGACAGGCTGAGTCCGACGTTCATAGACAGTCGGTATGAGACAGAAGTACTGAGACAGACGGTCTGAAACAGACGGTCTGAGACAGACGGTCTGAGACAGACGGTCTGAGACAGACGGTCTGAGACAGACGGTCTGAGACAGACGGTCTGAGAGAGACGGGCTGAGACAGACGGTCTGAGACAGACGGTCTGAGACAGACGGTCTGAGACAGACGGTCTGAGACAGAGGGTCTGAGACAGACGGTCTCAGACAGACGGTCGGAGACAGACGGTCTGAGACAGACGGTCTGAGGCAGACGGTCTGAGACAGACGGTCTGAGACGGACGGTCTGAGACAGAGGGTCTGAGACAGACGGTCTGAGACAGACGGTATGAGAAAGACAGGCTAAATCCGACGTTCATAGACAGTCGGTATGAGACAGAGGTACTGAGACAGACGGTCTGAGACAGACGGTCTGAGACAGACGGTCTGAGACAGACGGTCTGAGACAGATGGTCTGAGACAGACGGTCTGAGACAGAGGGTCTGAAACAGACGGTCTCAGACAGACGGTCTGAGACAGAGGGTATGAGACAGACGGTCTCAGACAGACGGTCGGAAACAGACGGTCTGAGACAGACGGTCTGAGACAGACGGTCTGAGACAGACGGTCTGAGACAGACGGTCTGAGACAGACGGTATGAGAAAGACAGGCTGAGTCCGACGTTCATAGACAGTCAGTATGAGACAGAAGTACTGAGACAGTCGGTATGAGACAGACGGTCTGAGACAGACGGTCTGAGACAGACGGTCTGAGACAGACGGTCTGAGACGGACGGTCTGAGACAGACGGTCTGAGACAGACGGTATGAGAAAGACAGGCTGAGTCCGACGTTCATAGACAGTCGGTATGAGACAGAAGTACTGAGACAGACGGTCTGAAACAGACGGTCTGAGACAGACGGTCTGAGACAGACGGTCTGAGACAGACGTTGTGAAAAAGACAGGCTGAGTCCGACGTTCATAGACAGTCGGTATGAGATAGAGGTACTGAGACAGACGGTCTGAGACAGACGGTCTGAGACAGACGGTCTGAGACAGACGGTCTGAGACAGACGGTCTGAGACAGACGGTCTGAGACAGACGGTCTGAGACAGACGGTCTGAGAGAGACGGGCTGAGACAGACGGTCTGAGACAGACGGTCTGAGACAGACGGTCTGAGACAGACGGTCTGAGACAGAGGGTCTGAGACAGACGGTCTCAGACAGACGGTCGGAGACAGACGGTCTGAGACAGACGGTCTGAGGCAGACGGTCTGAGACAGACGGTCTGAGACGGACGGTCTGAGACAGAGGGTCTGAGACAGACGGTCTGAGACAGACGGTATGAGAAAGACAGGCTAAATCCGACGTTCATAGACAGTCGGTATGAGACAGAGGTACTGAGACAGACGGTCTGAGACAGACGGTCTGAGACAGACGGTCTGAGACAGACGGTCTGAGACAGATGGTCTGAGACAGACGGTCTGAGACAGAGGGTCTGAAACAGACGGTCTCAGACAGACGGTCTGAGACAGAGGGTATGAGACAGACGGTCTCAGACAGACGGTCGGAAACAGACGGTCTGAGACAGACGGTCTGAGACAGACGGTCTGAGACAGACGGTCTGAGACAGACGGTCTGAGACAGACGGTATGAGAAAGACAGGCTGAGTCCGGCGTTCATAGACAGTCAGTATGAGACAGAAGTACTGAGACAGTCGGTATGAGACAGACGGTCTGAGACAGACGGTCTGAGACAGACGGTCTGAGACAGACGGTCTGAGACGGACGGTCTGAGACAGACGGTCTGAGACAGACGGTATGAGAAAGACAGGCTGAGTCCGACGTTCATAGACAGTCGGTATGAGACAGAAGTACTGAGACAGACGGTCTGAAACAGACGGTCTGAGACAGACGGTCTGAGACAGACGGTCTGAGACAGACGTTGTGAAAAAGACAGGCTGAGTCCGACGTTCATAGACAGTCGGTATGAGATAGAGGTACTGAGACAGACGGTCTGAGACAGACGGTCTGAGACAGACGGTCTGAGACAGACGGTCTGAGACAGACGGTCTGAGACAGACGGTCTGAGAGAGACGCGCTGATACAGACGGTCTGAGACAGACGGTCTGAGACAGAGGGTCTGAGACAGACGGTCTCAGACAGACGGTCGGAGACAGACGGTCTGAGACAGACGGTCTGAGACAGACGGTCTGAGACAGAGGGTCTGAGACAGACGGTCTTAGACAGACGGTCTGAGACAGACGGTCTGAGACAGACGGTCTGAGACAGACGGTCTGAGACAGACGGTCTGAGACAGACGGTATGAAAAAGACAGGCTGAGTCCGACGTTCATAGACAGTCAGTATGAGACAGAAGTACTGAGACAGTCGGTATGAGACAGACGGTCTGAGACCGACGGTCTGAGACAGACGGTCTGAGACAGACGGTCTGATACAGACGGGCTTAGACAGACGTACTGGGACAGACGGTCTGAGACAGACGGACAGAGACAGACGGACAGAGACAGACGGACAGAGACAGACGGACAGAGACAGACGGACAGAGACAGACGGACAGAGACAGACGGAGAGAGACAGACGGACAGAGACAGACGGACAGAGACAGACGGACAGAGACCGACGGACAGAGACAGACGGACATAGACAGACGGACTGAGACAGTCGGGGTGAGACTGACGGGCTGAGACAGACGGTCTGAGACAGACGGTCTGAGACAGACGGTCTGAGACAGACGGTCTGAGACAGACGGTCTGAGACAGACGGTCTGAGACAGACGGTCTGAGACAGACGGTATGAAAAAGACAGGCTGAGTCCGACGTTCATAGACAGTCGGTATGAGATAGAGGTACTGAGACAGACGGTCTGAGACAGACGGTCTGAGACAGACGGTCTGAGACAGACGGTCTGAGACAGACGGTCTGAGACAGACGGTCTGAGACAGACGGTCTGAGACAGATGGTCTGAGACAGTCGGTCTGAGACAGAGGGTCTGAAACAGACGGTCTCAGACAGACGGTCTGAGACAGAGGGTATGAGACAGACGGTCTCAGACAGACGGTCGGAAACAGACGGTCTGAGACAGACGGTCTGAGACAGACGGTCTGAGACAGACGGTCTGAGACAGACGGTCTGAGACAGACGGTCTGAGACAGACGGTCTGAGACAGACGGTCTGAGACAGACGGTCTGAGACAGACGGTCTGAGACAGACGGTCTGAGACAGACGGTATGAGAAAGACAGGCTGAGTCCGACGTTCATAGACAGTCAGTATGAGACAGAAGTACTGAGACAGTCGGTATGAGACAGACGATCTGAGACAGACGGTCTGAGACAGACGGTCTGAGACAGACGGTCTGAGACAGACGGTATGAGAAAGACAGGCTGAGTCCGCCGTTCATAGACAGTCGGTATGAGACAGAAGTACTGAGACAGACGGTCTGAGACAGACGGACAGAGACCGACGGTCTGAGACAGACGGTCTGAGATAGACGGTCTGAGAGAGATGGGCTGAGACCGACGGGCTTAGACAGACGTACAGGGACAGACGGTCTGAGACAGACGGTCTGATACAGACGGGCTTAGACAGACGTACTGGGACAGACGGTCTGAGACAGACGGACAGAGACAGACGGACAGAGACAGACGGACAGAGACAGACGGACAGAGACAGACGGACAGAGACAGACGGACAGAGACAGACGGACAGAGACAGACGGACAGAGACAGACGGACAGAGACCGACGGACAGAGACAGACGGACATAGACAGACGGACTGAGACAGTCGGGGTGAGACTGACGGGCTGAGACAGACGGTCTGAGACAGACGGTCTGAGACAGACGGTATGAAAAAGACAGGCTGAGTCCGACGTTCATAGACAGTCGGTATGAGATAGAGGTACTGAGACAGACGGTCTGAGACAGACGGTCTGAGACAGACGGTCTGAGACAGACGGTCTGAGACAGACGGTCTGAGACAGACGGTCTGAGACAGACGGTATGAGAAAGACAGGCTGAGTCCGACGTTCATAGACAGTCGGTATGAGACAGAAGTACTGAGACAGACGGTCTGAAACAGACGGTCTGAGACAGACGGTCTGAGACAGACGGTCTGAGACAGACGGTCTGAGACAGACGGTCTGAGACAGACGGTCTGAGACAGATGGTCTGAGACAGTCGGTCTGAGACAGAGGGTCTGAAACAGACGGTCTCAGACAGACGGTCTGAGACAGAGGGTATGAGACAGACGGTCTCAGACAGACGGTCGGAAACAGACGGTCTGAGACAGACGGTATGAGAAAGACAGGCTGAGTCCGACGTTCATAGACAGTCGGTATGAGACAGAAGTACTGAGACAGACGGTCTGAAACAGACGGTCTGAGACAGACGGTCTGAGACAGACGGTCTGAGACAGACGGTATGAGAAAGACAGGCTGAGTCCGACGTTCATAGACAGTCGGTATGAGACAGAAGTACTGAGACAGACGGTCTGAAACAGACGGTCTGAGACAGACGGTCTGAGACAGACGGTCTGAGACAGACGGTCTGAGACAGACGGTCTGAGACAGACGGTCTGAGAGAGACGGGCTGAGACAGACGGTCTGAGACAGACGGTCTGAGACAGACGGTCTGAGACAGACGGTCTGAGACAGAGGGTCTGAGACAGACGGTCTCAGACAGACGGTCGGAGACAGACGGTCTGAGACAGACGGTCTGAGGCAGACGGTCTGAGACAGACGGTCTGAGACGGACGGTCTGAGACAGAGGGTCTGAGACAGACGGTCTGAGACAGACGGTATGAGAAAGACAGGCTAAATCCGACGTTCATAGACAGTCGGTATGAGACAGAGGTACTGAGACAGACGGTCTGAGACAGACGGTCTGAGACAGACGGTCTGAGACAGACGGTCTGAGACAGATGGTCTGAGACAGACGGTCTGAGACAGAGGGTCTGAAACAGACGGTCTCAGACAGACGGTCTGAGACAGAGGGTATGAGACAGACGGTCTCAGACAGACGGTCGGAAACAGACGGTCTGAGACAGACGGTCTGAGACAGACGGTCTGAGACAGACGGTCTGAGACAGACGGTCTGAGACAGACGGTATGAGAAAGACAGGCTGAGTCCGACGTTCATAGACAGTCAGTATGAGACAGAAGTACTGAGACAGTCGGTATGAGACAGACGGTCTGAGACAGACGGTCTGAGACAGACGGTCTGAGACAGACGGTCTGAGACAGACGGTCTGAGACAGACGGTCTGAGACAGACGGTCTGAGACAGACGGTCTCAGACAGACGGTCGGAGACAGACGGTCTGAGACAGACGGTCTGAGACAGACGGTCTGAGACAGACGGTCTGAGACAGACGGTCTGAGACAGACGGTCTGAAACAGACGGTCGGAGACAGACGGTACGAGAAAGACAGGCTAAATCCGACGTTCATAGACTGTCGGTATGAGACAGCCGTACTGAGACAGACGGTCTGAGACAGACGGTCTGAGATAGACGGTCTGAGAGAGAAGGGCTGAGACCGACGGGCTTAGACAGACGTACTGGGACAGACGGTCTGAAACAGACGGTCTGAGACAGACGGTCTGAGACAGACGGTCAGAGACAGACGGTCTGAGACAGACGGTCTGAGAGAGACGGGCTGAGACAGACGGTCTGAGACAGACGGTCTGAGACAGACGGTCTGAGACAGACGGTCTGAGACAGACGGTCTGAGACAGACGGTCTGAGACAGAGGGTCTGAGACAGACGGTCTCAGACAGACGGTCGGAGACAGACGGTCTGAGACAGACGGTCTGAGGCAGACGGTCTGAGACAGACGGTCTGAGACGGACGGTCTGAGGCAGACGGTCTGAGACAGACGGTCTGAGATAGACGGTCTGAGAGAGATGGGCTGAGACCGACGGGCTTAGACAGACGTACTGGGACAGACGGTCTGAGACAGACGGACAGAGACAGACGGACAGAGACAGACGGACAGAGACAGACGGACAGAGACAGACGGACAGAGACAGACGGACAGAGACAGACGGACAGAGACAGACGGACAGAGACAGACGGACAGAGACAGACGGACAGAGACAGACGGACAGAGACAGACGGACAGAGACAGACGGGCTGAGACCGACGGGCTTAGACAGACGTACTGGGACAGACCGTCTGAGACAGACGGACAGAGACCGACGGTCTGAGACAGACGGTCTGAGATAGACGGTCTGAGAGAGATGGGCTGAGACCGACGGGCTTAGACAGACGTACTGGGACAGACGGTCTGAGACAGACGGACAGAGACAGACGGACAGAGACAGACGGACAGAGACAGACGGACAGAGACAGACGGACAGAGACAGACGGACAGAGACAGACGGACAGAGACAGACGGACAGAGACAGACGGACAGAGACAGACGGACATAGACAGACGGACTGAGACAGTCGGGGTGAGACTGACGGTCTGAGACAGACGGTCTGAGACAGACGGTCTGAGACAGACGGTCTGCGACAGACGGTCTGAGACAGACGGTCTGAGACAGAGGGTCTGAGACAGACGGTCTCAGACAGACGGTCGGAGACAGACGGTCTGAGACAGACGGTCTGAGACAGACGGGCTTAGACAGACGTACTGGGACAGACGGTCTGAGACAGACGGACAGAGACAGATGGACAGAGACAGACGGACAGAGACAGACGGACAGAGACAGACGGACAGAGACAGACGGACAGAGACAGACGGACAGAGACAGACGGACAGAGACAGACGGACAGAGACAGACGGACAGAGACAGACGGACAGAGACAGCCGGACAGAGACAGACGGACAGAGACAGACGGACAGAGACAGACGGACAGAGACAGACGGACAGAGACAGACGGACAGAGACAGACGGACAGAGACAGACGGACAGAGACAGACGGACATAGACAGACGGACTGAGACAGTCGGGGTGAGACTGACGGGCTGAGACAGACGGTCTGAGACAGACGGTCTGAGACAGAGGGTCTGAGACAGACGGTCTCAGACAGACGGTCGGAGACAGACGGTCTGAGACAGACGGTCTGAGACAGACGGTCCGAGACAGACTGTCTGAGACAGACGGTCTGAAACAGACGGTCTGAGACAGACGGTACGAGAAAGACAGGCTAAATCCGACGTTCATAGACAGTCGGTATGAGACAGAGGGTCTGAGACAGACGGTCTCAGACAGACGGTCGGAAACAGTCGGTATGAGACAGAAGTACTGAGACAGTCGGTATGAGACAGACGGTCTGAGACAGACGGTCTGAGACAGACGGTCTGAGACAGACGGTCTGAGACAGACGGTCTGAGACAGACGGTCTGAGACAGACGGTCTGAGACAGACGGTCTGAGACAGACGGTCTGAGACAGACGGTCTGAGACAGACGGTCTGAGACAGAGGGTCTGAGACAGACGGTCTCAGGCAGACGGGCTTAGACAGACGTACTGGGACAGACGGTCTGAGACAGACGGACAGAGACAGACGGACAGAGACAGACGGACAGAGACAGACGGACAGAGACAGACGGACAGAGACAGACGGACAGAGACAGACGGACAGAGACAGACGGACAGAGACAGACGGACAGAGACAGACGGGCTGAGACCGACGGGCTTAGACAGACGTACTGGGACAGACGGTCTGAGACAGACGGACAGAGACCGACGGTCTGAGACAGAGGGTCTGAGACAGACGGTCTCAGACAGACGGTCGGAGACAGACGGTCTGAGACAGACGGTCTGAGACAGACGGTCTGAGACAGACGGGCTTAGACAGACGTACTGGGACAGACGGTCTGAGACAGACGGACAGAGACAGACGGACAGAGACAGACGGACAGAGACAGACGGACAGAGACAGACGGACAGAGACAGACGGACAGAGACAGACGGACAGAGACAGACGGACAGAGACAGACGGACAGAGACAGACGGACAGAGACAGACGGACAGAGACAGCCGGACAGAGACAGACGGACAGAGACAGACGGACAGAGACAGACGGACAGAGACAGACGGACAGAGACAGACGGACAGAGACAGACGGACAGAGACAGACGGACAGAGACAGACGGACATAGACAGACGGACTGAGACAGTCGGGGTGAGACTGACGGGCTGAGACAGACGGTCTGAGACAGACGGTCTGAGACAGAGGGTCTGAGACAGACGGTCTCAGACAGACGGTCGGAGACAGACGGTCTGAGACAGACGGTCTGAGACAGACGGTCCGAGACAGACGGTCTGAGACAGACGGTCTGAAACAGACGGTCTGAGACAGACGGTACGAGAAAGACAGGCTAAATCCGACGTTCATAGACAGTCGGTATGAGACAGAGGGTCTGAGACAGACGGTCTCAGACAGACGGTCGGAAACAGTCGGTATGAGACAGAAGTACTGAGACAGTCGGTATGAGACAGACGGTCTGAGACAGACGGTCTGAGACAGACGGTCTGAGACAGACGGTCTGAGACAGACGGTCTGAGACAGACGGTCTGAGACAGACGGTCTGAGACAGACGGTCTGAGACAGACGGTCTGAGACAGACGGTCTGAGACAGACGGTCTGAGACAGACGGTCTGAGACAGACGGTCTGAGACAGACGGTCTGAGACAGACGGTATGAGAAAGACGGTCTCAGACAGACGGTCGGAAACAGACGGTCTGAGACAGACGGTCTGAGACAGACGGTCTGAGACAGACGGTCTGAGACAGACGGTCTGAGACAGACGGTCTGAGACAGACGGTCTGAGATAGACGGTCTGAGAGAGACGGGCTGAGACCGACGGGCTTAGACAGACGTACTGGGACAGACGGTCTGAGACAGACGGACAGAGACCGACGGTCTGAGACAGACGGTCTGAGATAGACGGTCTGAGAGAGATGGGCTGAGACCGACGGGCTTAGACAGACGTACTGGACAGACGGTCTGAGACAGACGGACAGAGACCGACGGTCTGAGACAGACGGTCTGAGACAGACGGTCAGAGACAGACGGTCTGAGACAGACGGTCTGAGACAGACGGTCTGAGACAGAGGGTCTGAGACAGACGGTCTCAGGCAGACGGTCTGAGACAGACGGGCTTAGACAGACGTACTGGGACAGACGGTCTGAGACAGACGGACAGAGACAGACGGACAGAGACAGACGGACAGAGACAGACGGACAGAGACAGACGGACAGAGACAGACGGACAGAGACAGACGGACAGAGACAGACGGACAGAGACAGACGGACATAGACAGACGGACTGAGACAGTCGGGGTGAGACTGACGGTCTGAGCCAGACGGTCTGAGACAGACGGTCTGAGCCAGACGGTCTGAGACAGACGGTCTGAGACAGACGGTCTGAGACAGAGGGTCTGAGACAGACGGTCTCAGACAGACGGTCGGAGACAGACGGTCTGAGACAGACGGTCTGAGACAGACGGTCCGAGACAGACGGTCTGAGACAGACGGTCTGAAACAGACGGTCTGAGACAGACGGTACGAGAAAGACAGGCTAAATCCGACGTTCATAGACAGTCGGTATGAGACAGAGGGTCTGAGACAGACAGTCTCAGACAGACGGTCGGAAACAGTCGGTATGAGACAGAAGTACTGAGACAGTCGGTATGAGACAGACGGTCTGAGACAGACGGTCTGAGACAGACGGTCTGAGACAGACGGTCTGAGACAGACGGTCTGAGACAGACGGTCTGAGACAGACGGTCTGAGACAGACGGTCTGAGACAGACGGTCTGAGACAGACGGTCTGAGACAGACGGTCTGAGACAGACGGTCTGAGACAGACGGTCTGAGACAGACGGTCTGAGACAGACGGTATGAGAAAGACGGTCTCAGACAGACGGTCGGAAACAGACGGTCTGAGACAGACGGTCTGAGACAGACGGTCTGAGACAGACGGTCTGAGACAGACGGTCTGAGACAGATGGTCTGAGACAGACGGTCTGAGATAGACGGTCTGAGAGAGACGGGCTGAGACCGACGGGCTTAGACAGACGTACTGGGACAGACGGTCTGAGACAGACGGACAGAGACCGACGGTCTGAGACAGACGGTCTGAGATAGACGGTCTGAGAGAGATGGGCTGAGACCGACGGGCTTAGACAGACGTACTGGACAGACGGTCTGAGACAGACGGACAGAGACCGACGGTCTGAGACAGACGGTCTGAGACAGACGGTCAGAGACAGACGGTCTGAGACAGACGGTCTGAGACAGACGGTCTGAGACAGAGGGTCTGAGACAGACGGTCTCAGGCAGACGGTCTGAGACAGACGGGCTTAGACAGACGTACTGGGACAGACGGTCTGAGACAGACGGACAGAGACAGACGGACAGAGACAGACGGACAGAGACAGACGGACAGAGACAGACGGACAGAGACAGACGGACAGAGACAGACGGACAGAGACAGACGGACAGAGACAGACGGACAGAGACAGACGGACAGAGACAGACGGACAGAGACAGACGGGCTGAGACCGACGGGCTTAGACAGACGTACTGGGACAGACGGTCTGAGACAGACGGACAGAGACCGACGGTCTGAGACAGACGGTCTGAGATAGACGGTCTGAGAGAGATGGGCTGAGACCGACGGGCTTAGACAGACGTACTGGGACAGACGGTCTGAGACAGACGGACAGAGACAGACGGACAGAGACAGACGGTCTGAGACAGACGGTCTGAGACAGACGGTCTGAGAGAGACGGTCTGAGACAGACGGTCTGAGACAGAGGGTCTGAGACGGACGGTCTCAGACAGACGGTCGGAGACAGACGGTCTGAGACACACGGTCTGAGAGAGACGGGCTTAGACAGACGTACTGGGACAGACGGTCTGAGACAGACGGACAGAGACAGACGGACAGAGACAGACGGACAGAGACAGACGGACAGAGACAGACGGACAGAGACAGACGGACAGAGACAGACGGACAGAGACAGACGGACAGAGACAGACGGACAGAGACAGACGGACAGAGACAGACGGACAGAGACAGACGGACATAGACAGACGGACTGAGACAGTCGGGGTGCGACTGACGGGCTGAGACAGACGGTCTGAGACAGACGGTCTGAGACAGACGGTCTGAGACAGACGGTCTGAGACAGACGGTCTGAGACAGACGGTCTGAGACAGACGGTCTGAGACAGACGGTCTGAGACAGACGGTCTGAGACAGACGGTCTGAGACAGACGGTCTGAGACAGACGGTCTCAGACAGACGGTCGGAGACAGACGGTCTGAGACAGACGGTCTGAGACAGACGGTCTGAGACAGACGGTCTGAGACAGACGGTCTGAGACAGACGGTCTGAAACAGACGGTCGGAGACAGACGGTACGAGAAAGACAGGCTAAATCCGACGTTCATAGACTGTCGGTATGAGACAGCCGTACTGAGACAGACGGTCTGAGACAGACGGTCTGAGATAGACGGTCTGAGAGAGAAGGGCTGAGACCGACGGGCTTAGACAGACGTACTGGGACAGACGGTCTGAAACAGACGGTCTGAGACAGACGGTCTGAGACAGACGGTCAGAGACAGACGGTCTGAGACAGACGGTCTGAGAGAGACGGGCTGAGACAGACGGTCTGAGACAGACGGTCTGAGACAGACGGTCTGAGACAGACGGTCTGAGACAGACGGTCTGAGACAGAGGGTCTGAGACAGACGGTCTCAGACAGACGGTCGGAGACAGACGGTCTGAGACAGACGGTCTGAGGCAGACGGTCTGAGACAGACGGTCTGAGACGGACGGTCTGAGGCAGACGGTCTGAGACAGACGGTCTGAGATAGACGGTCTGAGAGAGATGGGCTGAGACCGACGGGCTTAGACAGACGTACTGGGACAGACGGTCTGAGACAGACGGACAGAGACAGACGGACAGAGACAGACGGACAGAGACAGACGGACAGAGACAGACGGACAGAGACAGACGGACAGAGACAGACGGACAGAGACAGACGGACAGAGACAGACGGACAGAGACAGACGGACAGAGACAGACGGGCTGAGACCGACGGGCTTAGACAGACGTACTGGGACAGACCGTCTGAGACAGACGGACAGAGACCGACGGTCTGAGACAGACGGTCTGAGATAGACGGTCTGAGAGAGATGGGCTGAGACCGACGGGCTTAGACAGACGTACTGGGACAGACGGTCTGAGACAGACGGACAGAGACAGACGGACAGAGACAGACGGACAGAGACAGACGGACAGAGACAGACGGACAGAGACAGACGGACAGAGACAGACGGACAGAGACAGACGGACAGAGACAGACGGACAGAGACAGACGGACATAGACAGACGGACTGAGACAGTCGGGGTGAGACTGACGGTCTGAGACAGACGGTCTGAGACAGACGGTCTGAGACAGACGGTCTGCGACAGACGGTCTGAGACAGACGGTCTGAGACAGAGGGTCTGAGACAGACGGTCTCAGACAGACGGTCGGAGACAGACGGTCTGAGACAGACGGTCTGAGACAGACGGGCTTAGACAGACGTACTGGGACAGACGGTCTGAGACAGACGGACAGAGACAGACGGACAGAGACAGACGGACAGAGACAGACGGACAGAGACAGACGGACAGAGACAGACGGACAGAGACAGACGGACAGAGACAGACGGACAGAGACAGACGGACAGAGACAGACGGACAGAGACAGCCGGACAGAGACAGACGGACAGAGACAGACGGACAGAGACAGACGGACAGAGACAGACGGACAGAGACAGACGGACAGAGACAGACGGACAGAGACAGACGGACAGAGACAGACGGACATAGACAGACGGACTGAGACAGTCGGGGTGAGACTGACGGGCTGAGACAGACGGTCTGAGACAGACGGTCTGAGACAGAGGGTCTGAGACAGACGGTCTCAGACAGACGGTCGGAGACAGACGGTCTGAGACAGACGGTCTGAGACAGACGGTCCGAGACAGACTGTCTGAGACAGACGGTCTGAAACAGACGGTCTGAGACAGACGGTACGAGAAAGACAGGCTAAATCCGACGTTCATAGACAGTCGGTATGAGACAGAGGGTCTGAGACAGACGGTCTCAGACAGACGGTCGGAAACAGTCGGTATGAGACAGAAGTACTGAGACAGTCGGTATGAGACAGACGGTCTGAGACAGACGGTCTGAGACAGACGGTCTGAGACAGACGGTCTGAGACAGACGGTCTGAGACAGACGGTCTGAGACAGACGGTCTGAGACAGACGGTCTGAGACAGACGGTCTGAGACAGACGGTCTGAGACAGACGGTCTGAGACAGAGGGTCTGAGACAGACGGTCTCAGGCAGACGGGCTTAGACAGACGTACTGGGACAGACGGTCTGAGACAGACGGACAGAGACAGACGGACAGAGACAGACGGACAGAGACAGACGGACAGAGACAGACGGACAGAGACAGACGGACAGAGACAGACGGACAGAGACAGACGGACAGAGACAGACGGACAGAGACAGACGGGCTGAGACCGACGGGCTTAGACAGACGTACTGGGACAGACGGTCTGAGACAGACGGACAGAGACCGACGGTCTGAGACAGAGGGTCTGAGACAGACGGTCTCAGACAGACGGTCGGAGACAGACGGTCTGAGACAGACGGTCTGAGACAGACGGGCTTAGACAGACGTACTGGGACAGACGGTCTGAGACAGACGGACAGAGACAGACGGACAGAGACAGACGGACAGAGACAGACGGACAGAGACAGACGGACAGAGACAGACGGACAGAGACAGACGGACAGAGACAGACGGACAGAGACAGACGGACAGAGACAGACGGACAGAGACAGACGGACAGAGACAGCCGGACAGAGACAGACGGACAGAGACAGACGGACAGAGACAGACGGACAGAGACAGACGGACAGAGACAGACGGACAGAGACAGACGGACAGAGACAGACGGACAGAGACAGACGGACATAGACAGACGGACTGAGACAGTCGGGGTGAGACTGACGGGCTGAGACAGACGGTCTGAGACAGACGGTCTGAGACAGAGGGTCTGAGACAGACGGTCTCAGACAGACGGTCGGAGACAGACGGTCTGAGACAGACGGTCTGAGACAGACGGTCCGAGACAGACTGTCTGAGACAGACGGTCTGAAACAGACGGTCTGAGACAGACGGTACGAGAAAGACAGGCTAAATCCGACGTTCATAGACAGTCGGTATGAGACAGAGGGTCTGAGACAGACGGTCTCAGACAGACGGTCGGAAACAGTCGGTATGAGACAGAAGTACTGAGACAGTCGGTATGAGACAGACGGTCTGAGACAGACGGTCTGAGACAGACGGTCTGAGACAGACGGTCTGAGACAGACGGTCTGAGACAGACGGTCTGAGACAGACGGTCTGAGACAGACGGTCTGAGACAGACGGTCTGAGACAGACGGTCTGAGACAGACGGTCTGAGACAGACGGTCTGAGACAGACGGTCTGAGACAGACGGTCTGAGACAGAGGGTCTGAGACAGACGGTCTCAGGCAGACGGGCTTAGACAGACGTACTGGGACAGACGGTCTGAGACAGACGGACAGAGACAGACGGACAGAGACAGACGGACAGAGACAGACGGACAGAGACAGACGGACAGAGACAGACGGACAGAGACAGACGGACAGAGACAGACGGACAGAGACAGACGGACAGAGACAGACGGGCTGAGACCGACGGGCTTAGACAGACGTACTGGGACAGACGGTCTGAGACAGACGGACAGAGACCGACGGTCTGAGACAGACGGTCTGAGATAGACGGTCTGAGAGAGATGGGCTGAGACCGACGGGCTTAGACAGACGTACTGGGACAGACGGTCTGAGACAGACGGACAGAGACAGACGGACAGAGACAGACGGACAGAGACAGACGGACAGAGACAGACGGACAGAGACAGACGGACAGAGACAGACGGACAGAGACAGACGGACAGAGACAGACGGACAGAGACAGACGGACAGAGACAGACGGACAGAGACAGACGGACAGAGACAGACGGACAGAGACAGACGGACAGAGACAGACGGACAGAGACAGACGGACAGAGACAGACGGACAGAGACAGACGGACAGAGACAGACGGACATAGACAGACGGACTGAGACAGTCGGGGTGAGACTGACGGTCTGAGACAGACGGTCTGAGACAGACGGTCTGAGACAGACGGTCTGCGACAGACGGTCTGAGACAGACGGTCTGAGACAGAGGGTCTGAGACAGACGGTCTCAGACAGACGGTCGGAGACAGACGGTCTGAGACAGACGGTCTGAGACAGACGGGCTTAGACAGACGTACTGGGACAGACGGTCTGAGACAGACGGACAGAGACAGACGGACAGAGACAGACGGTCTGAGACAGACGGTCTGAGAGAGAAGGGCTGAGACCGACGGGCTTAGACAGACGTACTGGGACAGACGGTCTGAAACAGACGGTCTGAGACAGACGGTCTGAGACAGACGGTCAGAGACAGACGGTCTGAGACAGACGGTCTGAGAGAGACGGGCTGAGACAGACGGTCTGAGACAGACGGTCTGAGACAGACGGTCTGAGACAGACGGTGTGAGACAGAGGGTCTGAGACAGACGGTCTCAGACAGACGGTCGGAGACAGACGGTCTGAGACAGACGGTCTGAGGCAGACGGTCTGAGACAGACGGTCTGAGACGGACGGTCTGAGACAGACGGTCTGAGACAGACGGTCTGAGATAGACGGTCTGAGAGAGATGGGCTGAGACCGACGGGCTTAGACAGACGTACTGGGACAGACGGTCTGAGACAGACGGACAGAGACAGACGGACAGAGACAGACGGACAGAGACAGACGGACAGAGACAGACGGACAGAGACAGACGGACAGAGACAGACGGACAGAGACAGACGGACAGAGACAGACGGACATAGACAGACGGACCGAGACAGTCGGGGTGAGACTGATGGGCTGAGACAGACGGTCTGAGACAGACGGTCTGAGACAGACGGTCTGAGACAGACGGTCTGAGACAGACGGTCTGAGACAGACGGTATGAGAAAGACGGTCTCAGACAGACGGTCGGAAACAGACGGTCTGAGACAGACGGTCTGAGACAGACGGTCTGAGACAGACGGTCTGAGACAGACGGTCTGAGACAGACGGTCTGAGACAGAGGGTCTGAGACAGACGGTCTCAGGCAGACGGGCTTAGACAGACGTACTGGGACAGACGGTCTGAGACAGACGGACAGAGACAGACGGACAGAGACAGACGGACAGAGACAGACGGACAGAGACAGACGGACAGAGACAGACGGACAGAGACAGACGGACATAGACAGACGGACTGAGACAGTCGGGGTGAGACTGACGGTCTGAGACAGACGGTCTGAGCCAGACGGTCTGAGACAGACGGTCTGAGACAGACGGTCTGAGACAGAGGGTCTGAGACAGACGGTCTCAGACAGACGGTCGGAGACAGACGGTCTGAGACAGACGGTCTGAGACAGACGGTCCGAGACAGACGGTCTGAGACAGACGGTCTGAGACAGACGGTCTGAGACAGACGGTACGAGAAAGACAGGCTAAATCCGACGTTCATAGACAGTCGGTATGAGACAGAGGGTCTGAGACACACGGTCTCAGACAGACGGTCGGAAACAGTCGGTATGAGACAGAAGTACTGAGACAGTCGGTATGAGACAGACGGGCTGAGACAGACGGTCTGAGACAGACGGTCTGAGACAGACGGTCTGAGACAGACGGTCTGAGACAGACGGTCTGAGACAGACGGTCTGAGACAGACGGTCTGAGACAGACGGTCTGAGACAGACGGTCTGAGACAGACGGGCTTAGACAGACGTACTGGGACAGACGGTCTGAGACAGACGGACAGAGACCGACGGTCTGAGACAGACGGTCTGAGATAGACGCTCTGAGAGAGATGGGCTGAGACCGACGGGCTTAGACAGACGTACTGGGACAGACGGTCTGAGACAGACGGTCTGAGACAGACGGGCTTAGACAGACGTACTGGGACAGACGGTCTGAGACAGACGGACAGAGACAGACGGACAGAGACAGACGGACAGAGACAGACGGACAGAGACAGACGGACAGAGACAGACGGACAGAGACAGACGGACAGAGACAGACGGACAGAGACAGACGGACAGAGACAGACGGACAGAGACAGACGTACAGAGACAGACGGACAGAGACAGACGGACAGAGACGGACGGACAGAGACGGACGGACAGAGACAGACGGACAGAGACAGACGGACATAGACAGACGGACTGAGACAGTCGGGGTGAGACTGACGGGCTGAGACAGACGGTCTGAGACAGACGGTCTGAGACAGACGGTCTGAGACAGACGGTCTGAGACAGACGGTCTGAGACAGACGGTCTGAGACAGACGGTCTGAGACAGACGGTCTGAGACAGAGGGTCTGAGACAGACGGTCTCAGACAGACGGTCGGAGACAGACGGTCAGAGACAGACGGTCTGAGACAGACGGTCTGAGAGAGACGGGCTGAGACAGACGGTCTGAGACAGACGGTCTGAGACAGACGGTCTGAGACAGACGGTCTGAGATAGACGGTCTGAGAGAGATGGGCTGAGACCGACGGGCTTAGACAGACGTACTGGGACAGACGGTCTGAGACAGACGGACAGAGACAGACGGACAGAGACAGACGGACAGAGACAGACGGACAGAGACAGACGGACAGAGACAGACGGACAGAGACAGACGGACATAGACAGACGGACTGAGACAGTCGGGGTGAGACTGATGGGCTGAGACAGACGGTCTGAGACAGACGGTCTGAGACAGACGGTCTGAGACAGACGGTCTGCGAGAGACGGTCTGAGACAGACGGTCTGAGACAGAGGGTCTGAGACAGACGGTCTCAGACAGACGGTCGGAGACAGACGGTCTGAGACAGACGGTCTGAGACAGACGGTCTGAGACAGACGGGCTTAGACAGACGTACTGGGACAGACGGTCTGAGACAGACGGACAGAGACAGACGGACAGAGACAGACGGACAGAGACAGACGGACAGAGACAGACGGACAGAGACAGACGGACAGAGACAGACGGACAGAGACAGACGGACAGAGACAGACGGACAGAGACAGACGGACAGAGACAGACGGACAGAGACAGACGGACAGAGATAGACGGACAGAGACAGACGGACATAGACAGACGGACTGAGACAGTCGGGGTGAGACTGACGGGCTGAGACAGACGGTCTGAGACAGACGGTCTGAGACAGACGGTCTGAGACAGACGGTCTGAGACAGACGGTCTGAGACAGACGGTCTGAGACAGAAGGTCTGAGACAGACGGTCTCAGACAGACGGTCGGAGGCAGACGGTCTGAGACAGACGGTCTGAGACAGACGGTCTGAGACAGACGGTCTGAAACAGACGGTCGGAGACAGACGGTACGAGAAAGACAGGCTAAATCCGACGTTCATAGACAGTCGGTATGAGACAGCCGTACTGAGACAGACGGTCTGAGACAGACGGTCTGAGATAGACGGTCTGAGAGAGAAGGGCTGAGACCGACGGGCTTAGACAGACGTACTGGGACAGACGGTCTGAAACAGACGGTCTGAGACAGACGGTCTGAGACAGACGGTCAGAGACAGACGGTCTGAGACAGACGGTCTGAGAGAGACGGGCTGAGACAGACGGTCTGAGACAGACGGTCTGAGACAGACGGTCTGAGACAGACGGTCTGAGACAGAGGGTCTGAGACAGACGGTCTCAGACAGACGGTCGGAGACAGACGGTCTGAGACAGACGGTCTGAGGCAGACGGTCTGAGACAGACGGTCTGAGACGGACGGTCTGAGACAGACGGTCTGAGACAGACGGTCTGAGATAGACGGTCTGAGAGAGATGGGCTGAGACCGACGGGCTTAGACAGACGTACTGGGACAGACGGTCTGAGACAGACGGACAGAGACAGACGGACAGAGACAGACGGACAGAGACAGACAGACAGAGACAGACGGACAGAGACAGACGGACAGAGACAGACGGACAGAGACAGACGGACAGAGACAGACGGACAGAGACAGACGGACAGAGACAGACGGACAGAGACAGACGGACATAGACAGACGGACTGAGACAGTCGGGGTGAGACTGACGGGCTGAGACAGACGGTCTGAGACAGACGGTCTGAGACAGACGGTCTGAGACAGACGGTCTGAGGCAGACGGTCTGCGAGAGACGGTCTGAGACAGACGGTCTGAGACAGAGGGTCTGAGACAGACGGTCTCAGACAGACGGTCGGAGACAGACGGTCTGAGACAGACGGTCTGAGACAGACGGGCTTAGACAGACGTACTGGGACAGACGGTCTGAGACAGACGGACAGAGACAGACGGACAGAGACAGACGGACAGAGACAGACGGACAGAGACAGACGGACAGAGACAGACGGACAGAGACAGACGGACAGAGACAGACGGACAGAGACAGACGGACAGAGACAGACGGACAGAGACAGACGGACAGAGACAGACGGACAGAGACAGACGGACATAGACAGACGGACTGAGAGAGTCGGGGTGAGACTGACGGGCTGAGACAGACGGTCTGAGACAGACGGTCTGAGCCAGACGGTCTGAGACAGACGGTCTGAGACAGACGGTCTGAGACAGAGGGTCTGAGACAGACGGTCTCAGACAGACGGTCGGAGACAGACGGTCTGAGACAGACGGTCTGAGACAGACGGTCCGAGACAGACGGTCTGAGACAGACGGTCTGAAACAGACGGTCTGAGACAGACGGTACGAGAAAGACAGGCTAAATCCGACGTTCATAGACAGTCGGTATGAGACAGAGGGTCTGAGACACACGGTCTCAGACAGACGGTCGGAAACAGTCGGTATGAGACAGAAGTACTGAGACAGTCGGTATGAGACAGACGGGCTGAGACAGACGGTCTGAGACAGACGGTCTGAGACAGACGGTCTGAGACAGACGGTCTGAGACAGACGGTCTGAGACAGACGGTCTGAGACAGACGGTCTGAGACAGACGGTCTGAGACAGACGGTCTGAGACAGACGGTCTGAGACAGACGGTCTGAGACAGACGGTATGAGAAAGACGGTCTCAGACAGACGGTCGGAAACAGACGGTCTGAGACAGACGGTCTGAGACAGACGGTCTGAGACAGACGGTCTGAGACAGACGGTCTGAGACAGACGGTCTGAGATAGACGGTCTGAGAGAGACGGGCTGAGACCGACGGGCTTAGACAGACGTACTGGGACAGACGGTCTGAGACAGACGGACAGAGACCGATGGTCTGAGACAGACGGTCTGAGATAGACGGTCTGAGAGAGATGGGCTGAGACCGACGGGCTTAGACAGACGTACTGGGACAGACGGTCTGAGACAGACGGACAGAGACCGACGGTCTGAGACAGACGGTCTGAGACAGACGGTCAGAGACAGACGGTCTGAGACAGACGGTCTGAGACAGACGGTCTGAGACAGAGGGTCTGAGACAGACGGTCTCAGGCAGACGGGCTTAGACAGACGTACTGGGACAGACGGTCTGAGACAGACGGACAGAGACAGACGGACAGAGACAGACGGACAGAGACAGACGGACAGAGACAGACGGACAGAGACAGACGGACAGAGACAGACGGACAGAGACAGACGGACAGAGACAGACGGACAGAGACAGACGGACAGAGACAGACGGACAGAGACAGACGGACAGAGACAGACGGGCTGAGACCGACGGGCTTAGACAGACGTACTGGGACAGACGGTCTGAGACAGACGGACAGAGACCGACGGTCTGAGACAGACGGTCTGAGATAGACGCTCTGAGAGAGATGGGCTGAGACCGACGGGCTTAGACAGACGTACTGGGACAGACGGTCTGAGACAGACGGTCTGAGACAGACGGGCTTAGACAGACGTACTGGGACAGACGGTCTGAGACAGACGGACAGAGACAGACGGACAGAGACAGACGGACAGAGACAGACGGACAGAGACAGACGGACAGAGACAGACGGACAGAGACAGACGGACAGAGATAGACGGACAGAGACAGACGGACAGAGACAGACGGACAGAGACAGACGTACAGAGACAGACGGACAGAGACAGACGGACAGAGACGGACGGACAGAGACGGACGGACAGAGACAGACGGACAGAGACAGACGGACATAGACAGACGGACTGAGACAGTCGGGGTGAGACTGACGGGCTGAGACAGACGGTCTGAGACAGACGGTCTGAGACAGACGGTCTGAGACAGACGGTCTGAGACAGACGGTCTGAGACAGACGGTCTGAGACAGACGGTCTGAGACAGAGGGTCTGAGACAGACGGTCTCAGACAGACGGTCGGAGACAGACGGTCTGAGACAGACGGTCTGAGACAGACGGTCTGAGACAGACGGTCTGAGACAGACGGTCTGAGACAGACGGTCTGAAACAGACGGTCGGAGACAGACGGTCTGAGACAGACGGTCTGAGATAGACGGTCTGAGAGAGATGGGCTGAGACCGACGGGCTTAGACAGACGTACTGGGACAGACGGTCTGAGACAGACGGACAGAGACAGACGGACAGAGACAGACGGACAGAGACAGACCGTCAGAGACAGACCGACAGAGACAGACGGACAGAGACAGACGGACAGAGACAGACGGACATAGACAGACGGACTGAGACAGTCGGGGTGAGACTGACGGGCTGAGACAGACGGTCTGAGGCAGACGGTCTGAGACAGACGGTCTGAGACGGACGGTCTGAGACAGACGGTCTGAGACAGACGGTCTGAGATAGACGGTCTGAGAGAGATGGGCTGAGACCGACGGGCTTAGACAGACGTACTGGGACAGACGGTCTGAGACAGACGGACAGAGACAGACGGACAGAGACAGACGGACAGAGACAGACGGACAGAGACAGACGGACAGAGACAGACGGACAGAGACAGACGGACATAGACAGACGGACTGAGACAGTCGGGGTGAGACTGACGGGCTGAGACAGACGGTCTGAGACAGACGGTCTGAGACAGACGGTCTGAGACAGACGGTCTGAGACAGACGGTCTGAGACAGACGGTCTGCGAGAGACGGTCTGAGACAGACGGTCTGAGACAGAGGGTCTGAGACAGACGGTCTCAGACAGACGGTCGGAGACAGACGGTCTGAGACAGACGGTCTGAGACAGACGGGCTTAGACAGACGTACTGGGACAGACGGTCTGAGACAGACGGACAGAGACAGACGGACAGAGACAGACGGACAGAGACAGACGGACAGAGACAGACGGACAGAGACAGACGGACAGAGACAGACGGACAGAGACAGACGGACAGAGACAGACGGACATAGACAGACGGACTGAGACAGTCGGGGTGAGACTGACGGGCTGAGACAGACGGTCTGAGACAGACGGTCTGAGACAGACGGTCTGAGACAGACGGTCTGAGACAGACGGTCTGAGACAGACGGTCTGAGACAGACGGTCTGCGAGAGACGGTCTGAGACAGACGGTCTGAGACAGAGGGTCTGAGACAGACGGTCTCAGACAGACGGTCGGAGACAGACGGTCTGAGACAGACGGTCTGAGACAGACGGGCTTAGACAGACGTACTGGGACAGACGGTCTGAGACAGACGGACAGAGACAGACGGACAGAGACAGACGGACAGAGACAGACGGACAGAGACAGACGGACAGAGACAGACGGACAGAGACAGACGGACAGAGACAGACGGACAGAGACAGACGGACAGAGACAGACGGACAGAGACAGACGGACAGAGACAGACGGACAGAGACAGGCGGACAGAGACAGACGGACAGAGACAGACGGACATAGACAGACGGACTGAGAGAGTCGGGGTGAGACTGACGGGCTGAGACAGACGGTCTGAGACAGACGGTCTGAGCCAGACGGTCTGAGACAGACGGTCTGAGACAGACGGTCTGAGACAGAGGGTCTGAGACAGACGGTCTCAGACAGACGGTCGGAGACAGACGGTCTGAGACAGACGGTCGGAGACAGACGGTCTGAGACAGACGGTCTGAGACAGACGGTCTGAGACAGACGGTCTGAGACAGACGGTCTGAGACAGAGGGTCTGAGACAGACGGTCTGAGACAGACGGTCTGAGACAGACGGTCTGAGACAGACGGTCTGAGACAGACGGTCTGAGACAGACGGTCTGAAACAGACGGTCTGAGACAGACGGTACGAGAAAGACAGGCTAAATCCGACGTTCATAGACAGTCGGTATGAGACAGAGGGTCTGAGACACACGGTCTCAGACAGACGGTCGGAGACAGACGGTCTGAGACAGACGGTCGGAGACAGACGGTCTGAGACAGACGGTCTGAGACAGACGGTCTGAGACAGACGGTCTGAGACAGACGGTCTGAGACAGAGGGTCTGAGACAGACGGTCTGAGACAGACGGTCTGAGACAGACGGTCTGAGACAGACGGTCTGAGACAGACGGTCTGAGACAGACGGTCTGAGACAGACGGTCTGAGCCAGACGGTCTGAGACAGACGGTATGAGAAAGACGGTCTCAGACAGACGGTCGGAAACAGACGGTCTGAGACAGACGGTCTGAGACAGACGGTCTGAGACAGACGGTCTGAGACAGACGGTCTGAGACAGACGGTCTGAGATAGACGGTCTGAGAGAGACGGGCTGAGACCGACGGGCTTAGACAGACGTACTGGGACAGACGGTCTGAGACAGACGGACAGAGACCGACGGTCTGAGACAGACGGTCTGAGATAGACGGTCTGAGAGAGATGGGCTGAGACCGACGGGCTTAGACAGACGTACTGGGACAGACGGTCTGAGACAGACGGACAGAGACCGACGGTCTGAGACAGACGGTCTGAGACAGACGGTCAGAGACAGACGGTCTGAGACAGACGGTCTGAGACAGACGGTCTGAGACAGAGGGTCTGAGACAGACGGTCTCAGGCAGACGGGCTTAGACAGACGTACTGGGACAGACGGTCTGAGACAGACGGACAGAGACAGACGGACAGAGACAGACGGACAGAGACAGACGGACAGAGACAGACGGACAGAGACAGACGGACAGAGACAGACGGACAGAGACAGACGGACAGAGACAGACGGACAGAGACAGACGGGCTGAGACCGACGGGCTTAGACAGACGTACTGGGACAGACGGTCTGAGACAGACGGACAGAGACCGACGGTCTGAGACAGACGGTCTGAGATAGACGCTCTGAGAGAGATGGGCTGAGACCGACGGGCTTAGACAGACGTACTGGGACAGACGGTCTGAGACAGACGGACAGAGACAGACGGACAGAGACAGACGGACAGAGACAGACGGACAGAGACAGACGGACAGAGACAGACGGACAGAGACAGACGGACATAGACAGACGGACTGAGACAGTCGGGGTGAGACTGACGGGCTGAGACAGACGGTCTGAGACAGACGGTCTGAGACAGACGGTCTGAGACAGACGGTCTGAGACAGACGGTCTGAGACAGACGGTCTGCGAGAGACGGTCTGAGACAGACGGTCTGAGACAGAGGGTCTGAGACAGACGGTCTCAGACAGACGGTCGGAGACAGACGGTCTGAGACAGACGGTCTGAGACAGACGGGCTTAGACAGACGTACTGGGACAGACGGTCTGAGACAGACGGACAGAGACAGACGGACAGAGACAGACGGACAGAGACAGACGGACAGAGACAGACGGACAGAGACAGACGGACAGAGACAGACGGACAGAGACAGACGGACAGAGACAGACGGACAGAGACAGACGGACAGAGACAGACGGACAGAGACAGACGGACAGAGACAGGCGGACAGAGACAGACGGACAGAGACAGACGGACATAGACAGACGGACTGAGAGAGTCGGGGTGAGACTGACGGGCTGAGACAGACGGTCTGAGACAGACGGTCTGAGCCAGACGGTCTGAGACAGACGGTCTGAGACAGACGGTCTGAGACAGAGGGTCTGAGACAGACGGTCTCAGACAGACGGTCGGAGACAGACGGTCTGAGACAGACGGTCTGAGACAGACGGTCCGAGACAGACGGTCTGAGACAGACGGTCTGAAACAGACGGTCTGAGACAGACGGTACGAGAAAGACAGGCTAAATCCGACGTTCATAGACAGTCGGTATGAGACAGAGGGTCTGAGACACACGGTCTCAGACAGACGGTCGGAGACAGACGGTCTGAGACAGACGGTCGGAGACAGACGGTCTGAGACAGACGGTCTGAGACAGACGGTCTGAGACAGACGGTCTGAGACAGACGGTCTGAGACAGAGGGTCTGAGACAGACGGTCTGAGACAGACGGTCTGAGACAGACGGTCTGAGACAGACGGTCTGAGACAGACGGTCTGAGACAGACGGTCTGAGACAGACGGTCTGAGCCAGACGGTCTGAGACAGACGGTATGAGAAAGACGGTCTCAGACAGACGGTCGGAAACAGACGGTCTGAGACAGACGGTCTGAGACAGACGGTCTGAGACAGACGGTCTGAGACAGACGGTCTGAGATAGACGGTCTGAGAGAGACGGGCTGAGACCGACGGGCTTAGACAGACGTACTGGGACAGACGGTCTGAGACAGACGGACAGAGACCGACGGTCTGAGACAGACGGTCTGAGATAGACGGTCTGAGAGAGATGGGCTGAGACCGACGGGCTTAGACAGACGTACTGGGACAGACGGTCTGAGACAGACGGACAGAGACCGACGGTCTGAGACAGACGGTCTGAGACAGACGGTCAGAGACAGACGGTCTGAGACAGACGGTCTGAGACAGACGGTCTGAGACAGAGGGTCTGAGACAGACGGTCTCAGGCAGACGGGCTTAGACAGACGTACTGGGACAGACGGTCTGAGACAGACGGACAGAGACAGACGGACAGAGACAGACGGACAGAGACAGACGGACAGAGACAGACGGACAGAGACAGACGGACAGAGACAGACGGACAGAGACAGACGGACAGAGACAGACGGACAGAGACAGACGGGCTGAGACCGACGGGCTTAGACAGACGTACTGGGACAGACGGTCTGAGACAGACGGACAGAGACCGACGGTCTGAGACAGACGGTCTGAGATAGACGCTCTGAGAGAGATGGGCTGAGACCGACGGGCTTAGACAGACGTACTGGGACAGACGGTCTGAGACAGACGGTCTGAGACAGACGGGCTTAGACAGACGTACTGGGACAGACGGTCTGAGACAGACGGACAGAGACAGACGGACAGAGACAGACGGACAGAGACAGACGGACAGAGACAGACGGACAGAGACAGACGGACAGAGACAGACGGACAGAGACAGACGGACAGAGACAGACGGACAGAGACAGACGGACAGAGACAGACGTACAGAGACAGACGGACAGAGACAGACGGACAGAGACGGACGGACAGAGACAGACGGACAGAGACAGACGGACAGAGACAGACGGACATAGACAGACGGACTGAGACAGTCGGGGTGAGACTGACGGGCTGAGACAGACGGTCTGAGACAGACGGTCTGAGACAGACGGTCTGAGACAGACGGTCTGAGACAGACGGTCTGAGACAGACGGTCTGAGACAGACGGTCTGCGAGAGACGGTCTGAGACAGACGGTCTGAGACAGAGGGTCTGAGACAGACGGTCTCAGACAGACGGTCGGAGACAGACGGTCTGAGACAGACGGTCTGAGACAGACGGACAGAGACGGACGGACAGAGACGGACGGACAGAGACAGACGGACAAAGACAGACGGACAAAGACAGACGGACATAGACAGACGGACTGAGACAGTCGGGGTGAGACTGACGGGCTGAGACAGACGGTCTGAGACAGACGGTCTGAGACAGACGGTCTGAGACAGACGGTCTCAGACAGACGGTCGGAGACAGACGGTCTGAGACAGACGGTCTGAGACAGACGGGCTTAGACAGACGTACTGGGACAGACGGTCTGAGACAGACGGACAGAGACAGACGGACAGAGACAGACGGACAGAGACAGACGGACAGAGACAGACGGACAGAGACAGACGGACAGAGACAGACGGACAGAGACAGACGGACAGAGGCAGACGGACAGAGACAGACGGACAGAGACAGACGGACAGAGACAGACGGACAGAGACAGACGGACAGAGACAGACGGACAGAGACAGACGGACATAGACAGACGGACTGAGACAGTCGGGGTGAGACTGACGGGCTGAGACAGACGGTCTGAGACAGACGGTCTGAGACAGACGGTCTGAGACAGACGGTCTGAGACAGACGGTCTGAGACAGACGGTCTGAGACAGACGGTCTGAGACAGACGGTCTGAGACAGAGGGTCTGAGACAGACGGTCTCAGACAGACGGTCGGAGACAGACGGTCTGAGATAGACGGTCTGAGACAGACGGTCTGAGACAGACGGTCTGAGACAGACGGTCTGAGACAGACGGTCTGAGACAGACGGTCTGAAACAGACGGTCGGAGACAGACGGTACGAGAAAGACAGGCTAAATCCGACGTTCATAGACAGTCGGTATGAGACAGAGGTACTGAGACAGACGGTCTGAGACAGACGGTCTGAGACAGACGGTCTGAGACAGACGGTCTGAGACAGACGGTCTGAGACAGACGGTCTGAGACAGACGGTCTGAGACAGACGGTCTGAGACAGACGGTCTGAGACAGACGGTCTGAGACAGACGGTCTGAGACAGACGGTCTGAGACAGACGGTCTGAGACAGACGGTCTGAGACAGACGGTCTGAGACAGACGGTCTGAGACAGACGGTCTGAGACAGACGGTCTGAGACAGACGGTCTGAGACAGACGGTCTGAGACAGAGGGTCTGAGACAGACGGTCTCAGACAGACGGTCGGAGACAGACGGTCTGAGACAGACGGTCGGAGACAGACGGTACGAGAAAGACAGGCTAAATCCGACGTTCATAGACAGTCGGTATGAGACAGAGGTACTGAGACAGACGGTCTGAGACAGACGGTCTGAGACAGACGTTCTGAGACAGACGGTCTGAGACAGACGGTCTGAGACAGACGGTCTGAAACAGACGGTCGGAGACAGACGGTACGAGAAAGACAGGCTAAATCCGACGTTCATAGACAGTCGGTATGAGACAGAGGTACTGAGACAGACGGTCTGAGACAGACGGACTGAGACAGACGGTCTGAGACAGACGGTCTGAGACAGACGGTCTGAGACAGACGGTCTGAGACAGACGGTCTGAGACAGACGGTCTGAGACAGACGGTCTGAGACGGACGGTCTGAGACAGACGGTCTGAGACAGACGGTCTGAGACAGACGGTCTGAGACAGACGGTCTGAGACAGACGGTCTGAGACAGACGGTCTGAGACAGACGGTCTGAGACAGACGGTCTGAGACAGACGGTCTGAGACAGACGGTATGAGAAAGACAGGCTTAGTCCGCCGTTCATAGACAGTCAGTATGAGACAGAAGTACTGAGACAGACGGTCTGAGACAGACGGTCTGAGACAGACGGTCTGAGACAGACGGTCTGAGACAGACGGCCTGAGACAGACGTTCTGAGACAGACGGTCTGAGACAGACGGTCTGAAACAGACGGTCTGAGACAGACGGTCTGAGACAGACGGTCTGAGACAGACGGTCTGAGACAGACGGTCTGAGACAGACGGTCTGAGACAGACGGTCTGAGACAGACGGTCTGAGACAGTGGGTCTGAGACAGACGGTCTCAGACAGACGGTCTGAGACAGACGGTCGGAGACAGACGGTCTGAGACTGACGGTCTGAGACTGACGGTCTGAGACAGACGGTCTGAGACAGACGGTCTGAGACAGACGGTCTGAGACAGACGGTCTGAGACAGACGGTCTGAGACAGACGGTCTGAGACAGAGGGTCTGAGACAGACGGTCTCAGACAGACGGTCGGAGACAGACGGTCTGAGACAGACGGTCTGAGACAGACGGTCTGAGACAGACGGTCTGAGACAGACGGTCTGAGACAGACGGTCTGAGACAGACGGTCTGAAACAGACGGTCGGAGACAGACGGTACGAGAAAGACAGGCTAAATCCGACGTTCATAGACAGTCGGTATGAGACAGAGGTACTGAGACAGACGGTCTGAGACAGACGGTCTGAGACAGACGGTCTGAGACAGACGGTCTGAGACAGAGGGTCTGAGACAGACGGTCTCAGACAGACGGTCTGAGACAGACGGTCTGAGACAGACGGTCTGAGACAGACGGTCTGAGACAGACGGTCTGAGATAGACGGTCTGAGAGAGACGGGCTGAGACCGACGGGCTTAGACAGACGTACTGGGACATACGGTCTGAGACAGACGGACAGAGACCGACGGTCTGAGACAGACGGTCTGAGATAGACGGTCTGAGAGAGATGGCCTGAGACCGACGGGCTTAGACAGACGTACTGGGACAGACGGTCTGAGACAGACGGACAGAGACCGGCGGTCTGAGACAGACGGTCTGAGACAGACGGTCTGATACAGACGGGCTTAGACAGACGTACTGGGACAGACGGTCTGAGACAGACGGACAGAGACAGACGGACAGAGACAGACGGACAGAGACAGACGGACAGAGACAGACGGACAGAGACAGACGGACAGAGACAGACGGACAGAGACAGACGGACAGAGACAGACGGACAGAGACAGACGGACAGAGACAGTCGGGGTGAGACTGACGGGCTGAGACAGACGGTCTGAGACAGACGGTCTGAGACAGACGGTCTGAGACAGACGGTCTGAGACAGACGGTCTGAGACAGACGGTCTGAGACAGACGGTCTGAGACAGACGGTCTGAGACAGAGGGTCTGAGACAGACGGTCTCAGACAGACGGTCGGAAACAGACGGTCTGAGACAGACGGTCTGAGACAGACGGTCTGAGACAGACGGTCTGAGACAGAGGGTCTGAGACAGACGGTCGGAGACAGACGGTCTGAGACAGACGGTCTGAGACAGACGGTCTGAGACAGACGGTCTGAGACAGACGGTCTGAAACAGACGGTCGGAGACAGACGGTACGAGAAAGACAGGCTAAATCCGACGTTCATAGACAGTCGGTATGAGACAGAGGTACTGAGACAGACGGTCTGAGACAGACGGTCTGAGACAGACGGTCTGAGACAGACGGTCTGAGACAGAGGGTCTGAGACAGACGGTCTCAGACAGACGGTCTGAGACAGACGGTCTGAGACAGACGGTCTGAGACAGACGGTCTGAGACAGACGGTCTGAGACAGACGGTCTGAGACAGCCGGTATGAGAAAGACAGGCTTAGTCCGCCGTTCATAGACAGTCAGTATGAGACAGAAGTACTGAGACAGACGGTCTGAGACAGACGGTCTGAGACAGACGGTCTGAGACAGACGGCCTGAGACAGACGTTCTGAGACAGACGGTCTGAGACAGACGGTCTGAGACAGACGGTCTGAAACAGACGGTCGGAGACAGACGGTACGAGAAAGACAGGCTAAATCCGACGTTCATAGACAGTCGGTATGAGACAGAGGTACTGAGACAGACGGTCTGAGACAGACGGACTGAGACAGACGGTCTGAGACAGACGGTCTGAGACAGACGGTCTGAGACAGACGGTCTGAGACGGACGGTCTGAGACAGACGGTCTGAGACAGACGGTCTGAGACAGACGGTCTGAGACAGACGGTCTGAGACAGACGGTCTGAGACAGATGGTCTGAGACAGACGGTATGAGAAAGACAGGCTGTGTCCGCCGTTCATAGACAGTCGGTATGAGACAGAAGTACTGAGACAGACGGTCTGAGACAGACGGTCTGAGACAGACGGTCTGAGACAGACGGTCTGAAACAGACGGTCGGAGACAGACGGTACGAGAAAGACAGGCTAAATCCGACGTTCATAGACAGTCGGTATGAGACAGAGGTACTGAGACAGACGGTCTGAGACAGACGGTCTGAGACGGACGGTCTGAGACAGACGGTCTGAGACAGACGGTCTGAGACAGACGGTCTAAGACAGACGGTCTGAGACAGACGGTCTGAGACAGAGGGTCTGAGACAGACGGTCTCAGACAGACGGTCGGAAACAGACGGTCTGAGACAGACGGTCTGAGACAGACGGTCTGAGACAGACGGTCTGAGACAGAGGGTCTGAGACAGACGGTCTCAGACAGACGGTCTGAGACAGACGGTCTGAGACAGACGGTCTGAGACAGACGGTCTGAGACAGACGGTCTGAGACAGACGGTATGAGAAAGACAGGCTGAGTCCGCCGTTCATAGACAGTCAGTATGAGACAGAAGTACTGAGACAGACGGTCTGAGACAGACGGTCTGAGACAGAGGGTCTGAGACAGACGGTCTGAGACAGAGGGTCTGAGACAGACGGTCTCAGACAGACGGTCGGAGACAGACGGTCTGAGACAGACGGTCTGAGACAGACGGTCTGAGACAGACGGTCTGAGACAGACGGTCTGAAACAGACGGTCGGAGACAGACGGTACGAGAAAGACAGGCTAAATCCGACGTTCATAGACAGTCGGTATGAGACAGAGGTACTGAGACAGACGGTCTGAGACAGACGGTCTGAGACAGACGGTCTGAGACAGACGGTCTGAGACAGACGGTCTGAGACAGACGGTCTGAGACAGACGGTCTGAGACAGACGGTCTGAGACAGACGGTCTGAGACAGACGGTCTGAGACAGACGGTATGAGAAAGACAGGCTGAGTCCGCCGTTCATAGACAGTCGGTATGAGACAGAAGTACTGAGACAGACGGTCCGAGACAGACGGTCTGAGACAGACGGTCTGAGACAGACGGTCTGAGACAGAGGGTCTGAGACAGACGGTCGGAGACAGACGGTCTGAGACAGACGGTCTGAGACAGAAGGTCTGAGACAGACGGTCTGAGACAGACGGTCTGAGACAGACGGTCTGAGACAGACGGTCTGAGACAGAGGGTCTGAGACAGACGGTCGGAGACAGACGGTCTGAGACAGACGGTCTGAGACAGACGGTCTGAGACAGACGGTCTGAGACAGACGGTCTGAGACAGAGGGTCTGAGACAGACGGTCTCAGACAGACGGTCTGAGACAGACGGTCTGAGACAGACGGTCTGAGACAGACGGTCTGAGACAGACGGTCTGAGACAGACGGTCTGAGACAGACGGTCTGAGACAGACGGTCTGAGACAGACGGTATGAGAAAGACAGGCTTAGTCCGCCGTTCATAGACAGTCAGTATGAGACAGAAGTACTGAGACAGACGGTCTGAGACAGACGGTCTGAGACAGACGGTCTGAGACAGACGGTCTGAGACAGACGGCCTGAGACAGACGTTCTGAGACAGACGGTCTGAGACAGACGGTCTGAGACAGACGGTCTGAAACAGACGGTCGGAGACAGACGGTACGAGAAAGACAGGCTAAATCCGACGTTCATAGACAGTCGGTATGAGACAGAGGTACTGAGACAGACGGTCTGAGACAGACGGACTGAGACAGACGGTCTGAGACAGACGGTCTGAGACAGACGGTCTGAGACAGACGGTCTGAGACGGACGGTCTGAGACAGACGGTCTGAGACAGACGGTCTGAGACAGACGGTCTGAGACAGACGGTCTGAGACAGACGGTCTGAGACAGATGGTCTGAGACAGACGGTATGAGAAAGACAGGCTGAGTCCGCCGTTCATAGACAGTCGGTATGAGACAGAAGTACTGAGACAGACGGTCTGAGACAGACGGTCTGAGACAGACGGTCTGAAACAGACGGTCGGAGACAGACGGTACGAGAAAGACAGGCTAAATCCGACGTTCATAGACAGTCGGTATGAGACAGAGGTACTGAGACAGACGGTCTGAGACAGACGGTCTGAGACAGACGGTCTGAGACAGACGGTCTGAAACAGACGGTCGGAGACAGACGGTACGAGAAAGACAGGCTAAATCCGACGTTCATAGACAGTCGGTATGAGACAGAGGTACTGAGACAGACGGTCTGAGACAGACGGTCTGAGACGGACGGTCTGAGACAGACGGTCTGAGACAGACGGTCTGAGACAGACGGTCTGAGACAGACGGTCTGAGACAGACGGTCTGAGACAGAGGGTCTGAGACAGACGGTCTCAGACAGACGGTCGGAAACAGACGGTCTGAGACAGACGGTCTGAGACAGACGGTCTGAGACAGACGGTCTGAGACAGACGGTCTGAGACAGACGGTCTGAGACAGACGGTCTGAGACAGACGGTCTGAGACAGACGGTCTGAGACAGAGGGTCTGAGACAGACGGTCTCAGACAGACGGTCGGAGACAGACGGTCTGAGACAGACGGTCGGAGACAGACGGTACGAGAAAGACAGGCTAAATCCGACGTTCATAGACAGTCGGTATGAGACAGAGGTACTGAGACAGACGGTCTGAGACAGACGGTCTGAGACAGACGGTCTGAGACAGACGGTCTGAGACAGACGGTCTGAGACAGACGGTCTGACACAGACGGTCTGAGACAGACGGTCTGAGACAGACGGTATGAGAAAGACAGGCTTAGTCCGCCGTTCATAGACAGTCAGTATGAGACAGAAGTACTGAGACAGACGGTCTGAGACAGACGGTCTGAGACAGACGGTCTGAGACAGACGGTCTGAGACAGACGGCCTGAGACAGACGTTCTGAGACAGACGGTCTGAGACAGACGGTCTGAGACAGACGGTCTGAAACAGACGGTCTGAGACAGACGGTCTGAGACAGACGGTCTGAGACAGACGGTCTGAGACAGACGGTCTGAGACAGACGGTCTGAGACAGACGGTCTGAGACAGACGGTCTGAGACAGAGGGTCTGAGACAGACGGTCTCAGACAGACGGTCTGAGACAGACGGTCGGAGACAGACGGTCTGAGACTGACGGTCTGAGACTGACGGTCTGAGACAGACGGTCTGAGACAGACGGTCTGAGACAGACGGTCTGAGACAGACGGTCTGAGACAGACGGTCTGAGACAGACGGTCTGAGACAGAGGGTCTGAGACAGACGGTCTCAGACAGACGGTCGGAGACAGACGGTCTGAGACAGACGGTCTGAGACAGACGGTCTGAGACAGACGGTCTGAGACAGACGGTACGAGAAAGACAGGCTAAATCCGACGTTCATAGACAGTCGGTATGAGACAGAGGTACTGAGACAGACGGTCTGAGACAGACGGACTGAGACAGACGGTCTGAGACAGACGGTCTGAGACAGACGGTCTGAGACAGACGGTCTGAGACGGACGGTCTGAGACAGACGGTCTGAGACAGACGGTCTGAGACAGACGGTCTGAGACAGACGGTCTGAGACAGACGGTCTGAGACAGATGGTCTGAGACAGACGGTATGAGAAAGACAGGCTGTGTCCGCCGTTCATAGACAGTCGGTATGAGACAGAAGTACTGAGACAGACGGTCTGAGACAGACGGTCTGAGACAGACGGTCTGAGACAGACGGTCTGAAACAGACGGTCGGAGACAGACGGTACGAGAAAGACAGGCTAAATCCGACGTTCATAGACAGTCGGTATGAGACAGAGGTACTGAGACAGACGGTCTGAGACAGACGGTCTGAGACGGACGGTCTGAGACAGACGGTCTGAGACAGACGGTCTGAGACAGACGGTCTAAGACAGACGGTCTGAGACAGACGGTCTGAGACAGAGGGTCTGAGACAGACGGTCTCAGACAGACGGTCGGAAACAGACGGTCTGAGACAGACGGTCTGAGACAGACGGTCTGAGACAGACGGTCTGAGACAGAGGGTCTGAGACAGACGGTCTCAGACAGACGGTCTGAGACAGACGGTCTGAGACAGACGGTCTGAGACAGACGGTCTGAGACAGACGGTATGAGAAAGACAGGCTGAGTCCGCCGTTCATAGACAGTCAGTATGAGACAGAAGTACTGAGACAGACGGTCTGAGACAGACGGTCTGAGACAGACGGTCTGAGACAGACGGTCTGAGACAGACGGTCTGAGACAGACGGTCTGAGACAGACGGTCTGAGACAGACGGTCTGAGACAGACGGTCTGAGACAGACGGTCTGAGACAGACGGTCTGAGACAGACGGTCTGAGACAGACGGTCTGAGACAGACGGTCTGAGACAGACGGTCTGAGACAGACGGTCTGAGACAGACGGTCTGAGACAGACGGTCTGAGACAGACGGTCTGAGACAGACGGTCTGAGACAGACGGTCTGAGACAGACGGTCTGAGACAGAGGGTCTGAGACAGACGGTCTCAGACAGACGGTCGGAGACAGACGGTCTGAGACAGACGGTCTGAGACAGACGGTCTGAGACAGACGGTCTGAGACAGACGGTCTGAGACAGACGGTCTGAAACAGACGGTCGGAGACAGACGGTACGAGAAAGACAGGCTAAATCCGACGTTCATAGACAGTCGGTATGAGACAGAGGTACTGAGACAGACGGTCTGAGACAGACGGTCTGAGACAGACGGTCTGAGACAGACGGTCTGAGACAGACGGTCTGAGACAGACGGTCTGAGACAGACGGTATGAGAAAGACAGGCTGAGTCCGCCGTTCATAGACAGTCGGTATGAGACAGAAGTACTGAGACAGACGGTCCGAGACAGACGGTCTGAGACAGACGGTCTGAGACAGACGGTCTGAGACAGACGGTCTGAGACCGAGGGTCTGAGACAGACGGTCGGAGACAGACGGTCTGAGACAGACGGTCTGAGACAGAAGGTCTGAGACAGACGGTCTGAGACAGACGGTCTGAGACAGACGGTCTGAGACAGACGGTCTGAGACAGAGGGTCTGAGACAGACGGTCGGAGACAGACGGTCTGAGACAGACGGTCTGAGACAGACGGTCTGAGACAGACGGTCTGAGACAGACGGTCTGAGACAGAGGGTCTGAGACAGACGGTCTCAGACAGACGGTCTGAGACAGACGGTCTGAGACAGACGGTCTGAGACAGACGGTCTGAGACAGACGGTCTGAGACAGACGGTCTGAGACAGACGGTCTGAGACAGACGGTCTGAGACAGACGGTATGAGAAAGACAGGCTTAGTCCGCCGTTCATAGACAGTCAGTATGAGACAGAAGTACTGAGACAGACGGTCTGAGACAGACGGTCTGAGACAGACGGTCTGAGACAGACGGCCTGAGACAGACGTTCTGAGACAGACGGTCTGAGACAGACGGTCTGAGACAGACGGTCTGAAACAGACGGTCGGAGACAGACGGTACGAGAAAGACAGGCTAAATCCGACGTTCATAGACAGTCGGTATGAGACAGAGGTACTGAGACAGACGGTCTGAGACAGACGGACTGAGACAGACGGTCTGAGACAGACGGTCTGAGACAGACGGTCTGAGACAGACGGTCTGAGACGGACGGTCTGAGACAGACGGTCTGAGACAGACGGTCTGAGACAGACGGTCTGAGACAGACGGTCTGAGACAGACGGTCTGAGACAGATGGTCTGAGACAGACGGTATGAGAAAGACAGGCTGAGTCCGCCGTTCATAGACAGTCGGTATGAGACAGAAGTACTGAGACAGACGGTCTGAGACAGACGGTCTGAGACAGACGGTCTGAAACAGACGGTCGGAGACAGACGGTACGAGAAAGACAGGCTAAATCCGACGTTCATAGACAGTCGGTATGAGACAGAGGTACTGAGACAGACGGTCTGAGACAGACGGTCTGAGACGGACGGTCTGAGACAGACGGTCTGAGACAGACGGTCTGAGACAGACGGTCTGAGACAGACGGTCTGTGACAGACGGTCTGAGACAGAGGGTCTGAGACAGACGGTCTCAGACAGACGGTCGGAAACAGACGGTCTGAGACAGACGGTCTGAGACAGACGGTCTGAGACAGACGGTCTGAGACAGACGGTCTGAGACAGACGGTCTGAGACAGACGGTCTGAGACAGAGGGTCTGAGACAGACGGTCGGAGACAGACGGTCTGAGACAGACGGTCTGAGACAGACGGTCTGAGACAGACGGTCTGAGACAGACGGTATGAGAAAGACAGGCTTAGTCCGCCGTTCATAGACAGTCAGTATGAGACAGAAGTACTGAGACAGACGGTCTGAGACAGACGGTCTGAGACAGACGGTCTGAGACAGAGGGTCTGAGACAGACGGTCGGAGACAGACGGTCTGAGACAGACGGTCTGAGACAGAAGGTCTGAGACAGACGGTCTGAGACAGACGGTCTGAGACAGACGGTCTGAGACAGATGGTCTGAGACAGAGGGTCTGAGACAGACGGTCGGAGACAGACGGTCTGAGACAGACGGTCTGAGACAGACGGTCTGAGACAGACGGTCTGAGACAGACGGTCTGAGACAGAGGGTCTGAGACAGACGGTCTCAGACAGACGGTCTGAGACAGACGGTCTGAGACAGACGGTCTGAGACAGACGGTCTGAGACAGACGGTCTGAAACAGACGGTCGGAGACAGACGGTACGAGAAAGACAGGCTAAATCCGACGTTCATAGACAGTCGGTATGAGACAGACGGTCTGAGACAGACGGTCTGAGACAGACGGTCTGAGACAGACGGTCTGAGACAGACGGTCTGAGACAGATGGTCTGAGACAGACGGTATGAGAAAGACAGGCTGAGTCCGCCGTTCATAGACAGTCGGTATGAGACAGAAGTACTGAGACAGACGGTCTGAGACAGACGGTCTGAGACAGACGGTCTGAGACAGACGGTCTGAGACAGACGGTCTGAGACAGACGGTCTGAAACAGACGGTCGGAGACAGACGGTACGAGAAAGACAGGCTAAATCCGACGTTCATAGACAGTCGGTATGAGACAGAGGTACTGAGACAGACGGTCTGAGACAGACGGTCTGAGACAGACGGTCTGAGACAGAGGGTCTGAGACAGACGGTCTCAGACAGACGGTCTGAGACAGACGGTCTGAGACAGACGGTCTGAGACAGACGGTCTGAGACAGACGGTCTGAGACAGACGGTCTGAGACAGACGGTATGAGAAAGACAGGCTGAGTCCGCCGTTCATAGACAGTCAGTATGAGACAGAAGTACTGAGACAGACGGTCTGAGACAGACGGTCTGAGACAGACGGTCTGAGACAGACGGTCTGAGACAGACGGTCTGAGACAGACGGTCTGAGACAGACGGTCTGAGACAGACGGTCTGAGACAGACGGTCTGAGACAGACGGTCTGAGACAGACGGTCTGAGACAGACGGTCTGAGACAGACGGTCTGAGACAGACGGTCTGAGACAGACGGTCTGAGACAGACGGTCTGAGACAGACGGTCTGAGACAGACGGTCTGAGACAGACGGTCTGAGACAGACGGTCTGAGACAGAGGGTCTGAGACAGACGGTCTCAGACAGACGGTCGGAGACAGACGGTCTGAGACAGACGGTCTGAGACAGACGGTCTGAGACAGACGGTCTGAGACAGACGGTCTGAGACAGACGGTCTGAAACAGACGGTCGGAGACAGACGGTACGAGAAAGACAGGCTAAATCCGACGTTCATAGACAGTCGGTATGAGACAGAGGTACTGAGACAGACGGTCTGAGACAGACGGTCTGAGACAGACGGTCTGAGACAGACGGTCTGAGACAGACGGTCTGAGACAGACGGTCTGAGACAGACGGTCTGAGACAGACGGTCTGAGACAGACGGTCTGAGACAGACGGTCTGAGACAGACGGTCTGAGACAGACGGTCTGAGACAGACGATCTGAGACAGACGGTCTGAGACAGACGGTCTGAGACAGACGGTCTGAGACAGACGGTCTGAGACAGACGGTCTGAGACAGACGGTCTGAGACAGAGGGTCTGAGACAGACGGTCTCAGACAGACGGTCGGAGACAGACGGTCTGAGACAGACGGTCTGAGACAGACGGTCTGAGACAGACGGTCTGAGACAGACGGTCTGAGACAGACGGTCTGAGACAGACGGTCTGAGACAGACGGTCTGAAACAGACGGTCGGAGACAGACGGTACGAGAAAGACAGGCTAAATCCGACGTTCATAGACAGTCGGTATGAGACAGAGGTACTGAGACAGACGGTCTGAGACAGACGGTCTGAGACAGACGGTCTGAGACAGACGGTCTGAGACAGACGGTCTGAGACAGACGGTCTGAGACAGACGGTCTGAGACAGACGGTCTGAGACAGACGGTCTGAGACAGACGGTCTGAGACAGACGGTCTGAGACAGACGGTCTGAGACAGACGGTATGAGAAAGACAGGCTGAGTCCGCCGTTCATAGACAGTCGGTATGAGACAGAAGTACTGAGACAGACGGTCCGAGACAGACGGTCTGAGACAGACGGTCTGAGACAGACGGTCTGAGACAGAGGGTCTGAGACAGACGGTCGGAGACAGACGGTCTGAGACAGACGGTCTGAGACAGAAGGTCTGAGACAGACGGTCTGAGACAGACGGTCTGAGACAGACGGTCTGAGACAGACGGTCTGAGACAGAGGGTCTGAGACAGACGGTCGGAGACAGACGGTCTGAGACAGACGGTCTGAGACAGACGGTCTGAGACAGACGGTCTGAGACAGACGGTCTGAGACAGACGGTCTGAGACAGACGGTCTGAGACAGACGGTCTGAGACAGACGGTCTGAAACAGACGGTCGGAGACAGACGGTACGAGAAAGACAGGCTAAATCCGACGTTCATAGACAGTCGGTATGAGACAGAGGTACTGAGACAGACGGTCTGAGACAGACGGTCTGAGACAGACGGTCTGAGACAGACGGTCTGAGACAGACGGTATGAGAAAGACAGGCTGAGTCCGCCGTTCATAGACAGTCAGTATGAGACAGAAGTACTGAGACAGACGGTCTGAGACAGACGGTCTGAGACAGACGGTCTGAGACAGACGGTCTGAGACAGACGGTCTGAGACAGACGGTCTGAGACAGACGGTCTGAGACAGACGGTCTGAGACAGACGGTCTGAGACAGACGGTCTGAGACAGAGGGTCTGAGACAGACGGTCGGAGACAGACGGTCTGAGACAGACGGTCTGAGACAGAAGGTCTGAGACAGACGGTCTGAGACAGACGGTCTGAGACAGACGGTCTGAGACAGACGGTCTGAGACAGACGGTCTGAGACAGACGGTCTGAGACAGACGGTCTGAGACAGACGGTCTGAGACAGACGGTCTGAAACAGACGGTCGGAGACAGACGGTACGAGAAAGACAGGCTAAATCCGACGTTCATAGACAGTCGGTATGAGACAGAGGTACTGAGACAGACGGTCTGAGACAGACGGTCTGAGACAGACGGTCTGAGACAGACGGTCTGAGACAGACGGTCTGAGACAGAGGGTCTGAGACAGACGGTCTCAGACAGACGGTCTGAGACAGAGGGTCTGAGACAGACGGTCTCAGACAGACGGTCTGAGACAGACGGTCTGAGACAGACGATCTGAGACAGACGGTCTGAGACAGACGGTCTGAGACAGACGGTCTGAGACAGACGGTCTGAGACAGACGGTCTGAGACAGAGGGTCTGAGACAGACGGTCTCAGACAGACGGTCGGAGACAGACGGTCTGAGACAGACGGTCTGAGACAGACGGTCTGAGACAGACGGTCTGAGACAGACGGTCTGAGACAGACGGTCTGAAACGGACGGTCGGAGACAGACGGTACGAGAAAGACAGGCTAAATCCGACGTTCATAGACAGTCGGTATGAGACAGAGGTACTGAGACAGACGGTCTGAGACAGACGGTCTGAGACAGACGGTCTGAGACAGACGGTCTGAGACAGACGGTCTGAGACAGACGGTCTGAGACAGACGGTCTGAGACAGACGGTCTGAGACAGACGGTCTGAGACAGACGGTCTGAGACAGACGGTCTGAGACAGACGGTCTGAGACAGACGGTATGAGAAAGACAGGCTGAGTCCGCCGTTCATAGACAGTCGGTATGAGACAGACGGTCTGAGACAGACGGTCTGAGACAGAGGGTCTGAGACAGACGGTCGGAGACAGACGGTCTGAGACAGACGGTCTGAGACAGAAGGTCTGAGACAGACGGTCTGAGACAGACGGTCTGAGACAGACGGTCTGAGACAGACGGTCTGAGACAGAGGGTCTGAGACAGACGGTCGGAGACAGACGGTCTGAGACAGACGGTCTGAGACAGACGGTCTGAGACAGACGGTCTGAGACAGACGGTCTGAGACAGACGGTCTGAGACAGACGGTCTGAGACAGACGGTCTGAGACAGACGGTCTGAAACAGACGGTCGGAGACAGACGGTACGAGAAAGACAGGCTAAATCCGACGTTCATAGACAGTCGGTATGAGACAGAGGTACTGAGACAGACGGTCTGAGACAGACGGTCTGAGACAGACGGTCTGAGACAGACGGTCTGAGACAGACGGTCTGAGACAGACGGTCTGAGACAGACGGTATGAGAAAGACAGGCTGAGTCCGCCGTTCATAGACAGTCAGTATGAGACAGAAGTACTGAGACAGACGGTCTGAGACAGACGGTCTGAGACAGACGGTCTGAGACAGACGGTCTGAGACAGACGGTCTGAGACAGACGGTCTGAGACAGACGGTCTGAGACAGACGGTCTGAGACAGACGGTCTGAGACAGACGGTCTGAGACAGAGGGTCTGAGACAGACGGTCGGAGACAGACGGTCTGAGACAGACGGTCTGAGACAGAAGGTCTGAGACAGACGGTCTGAGACAGACGGTCTGAGACAGACGGTCTGAGACAGACGGTCTGAGACAGACGGTCTGAGACAGACGGTCTGAGACAGACGGTCTGAGACAGACGGTCTGAGACAGACGGTCTGAGACAGACGGTCTGAAACAGACGGTCGGAGACAGACGGTACGAGAAAGACAGGCTAAATCCGACGTTCATAGACAGTCGGTATGAGACAGAGGTACTGAGACAGACGGTCTGAGACAGACGGTCTGAGACAGACGGTCTGAGACAGACGGTCTGAGACAGACGGTCTGAGACAGACGGTCTGAGACAGAGGGTCTGAGACAGACGGTCTCAGACAGACGGTCTGAGACAGAGGGTCTGAGACAGACGGTCTCAGACAGACGGTCGGAAACAGACGGTCTGAGACAGACGGTCTGAGACAGACGGTCTGAGACAGACGGTCTGAGACAGACGGTCTGAGACAGACGGTCTGAGACAGACGGTCTGAGACAGACGGTCTGAGACAGACGGTATGAGAAAGACAGGCTGAGTCCGACGTTCATAGACAGTCAGTATGAGACAGAAGTACTGAGACAGTCGGTGTGAGACAGACGGTCTGAGACAGACGGTCTGAGACAGACGGTCTGAGACAGACGGTCTGAGACAGACGGTCTGAGACAGACGGTCTGAGACAGACGGTCTGAGACAGACGGTCTGAGACAGACGGTCTGAGACAGACGGTCTGAGACAGACGGTCTGAGACAGACGGTCTGAGACAGACGGTCTGAGACAGACGGTATGAGAAAGACAGGCTGAGTCCGCCGTTCATAGACAGTCGGTATGAGACAGAAGTACTGAGACAGACGGTCCGAGACAGACGGTCTGAGACAGACGGTCTGAGACAGACGGTCTGAGACAGTGGGTCTGAGACAGACCGTCTGAGACAGACGGTATGAGAAAGACAGGCTGAGTCCGCCGTTCATAGACAGTCAGTATGAGACAGAAGTACTGAGACAGACGGTCTGAGACAGACGATCTGAGACAGACGGTCTGAGACAGACGGTCTGAGACAGACGGGCTTAGACAGACGTACTGGGACAGACGGTCTGAGACAGACGGACAGAGACAGACGGACAGAGACAGACGGACAGAGACAGACGGACAGAGACAGACGGACAGAGACAGACGGACAGAGACAGACGGACAGAGACGGACGGACAGAGACAGACGGACAGAGACAGACGGACAGAGACAGACGGACAGAGACAGACGGACTGAGACAGTCGGGGTGAGACTGACGGGCTGAGACAGACGGTCTGAGACAGACGGTCTGAGACAGACGGTCGGAGACAGACGGTCGGAGACAGACGGTCTGAGACAGACGGTCTGAGACAGACGTTCTGAGACAGACGGTCTGAGACAGACGGTCTGAGACAGACGGTCTGAGACAGACGGTATGAGAAAGACAGGCTGAGTCCGACGTTCATAGACAGTCAGTATGAGACAGAAGTACTGAGACAGTCGGTATGAGACAGACGGTCTGAGACAGACGGTCTGAGACAGACGGTCTGAGACAGACGGTCTGAGACAGACGGTCTGAGACAGACGGTCTGAGACAGACGGTCTGAGACAGACGGTCTGAGACAGACGGTATGAGAAAGACAGGCTGAGTCCGACGTTCATAGACAGTCAGTATGAGACAGAAGTACTGAGACAGTCGGTATGAGACAGACGGTCTGAGACAGACGGTCTGAGACAGACGGTCTGAGACAGACGGTCGGAGACAGTGGGTCTGAGACAGACCGTCTGAGACAGACGGTATGAGAAAGACAGGCTGAGTCCGCCGTTCATAGACAGTCAGTATGAGACAGAAGTACTGAGACAGACGGTCTGAGACAGACGATCTGAGACAGACGGTCTGAGACAGACGGTCTGAGACAGGCGGGCTTAGACAGACGTACTGGGACAGACGGTCTGAGACAGACGGACAGAGACAGACGGACAGAGACAGACGGACAGAGACAGACGGACAGAGATAGACGGACAGAGACAGACGGACAGAGACAGACGGACAGAGACAGACGGACAGAGACGGACGGACAGAGACAGACGGACAGAGACAGACGGACAGAGACAGACGGACAGAGACAGACGGACAGAGACAGACGGACTGAGACAGTCGGGGTGAGACTGACGGGCTGAGACAGACGGTCTGAGACAGACGGTCTGAGACAGACGGTCTGAGACAGACGGTCTGAGACAGACGGTCGGAGACAGACGGTCGGAGACAGACGGTCTGAGACAGAGGGTCTGAGACAGACGGTCGGAGACAGACGGTCTGAGACAGACGGTCTGAGACAGAAGGTCTGAGACAGACGGTCTGAGACAGACGGTCTGAGACAGACGGTCTGAGACAGACGGTCTGAGACAGAGGGTCTGAGACAGACGGTCGGAGACAGACGGTCTGAGACAGACGGTCTGAGACAGACGGTCTGAGACAGACGGTCTGAGACAGACGGTCTGAGACAGACGGTCTGAGAAAGACAGGCTGAGTCCGCCGTTCATAGACAGTCGGTATGAGACAGAAGTACTGAGACAGACGGTCCGAGACAGACGGTCTGAGACAGACGGTCTGAGACAGACGGTCTGAGACAGTGGGTCTGAGACAGACCGTCTGAGACAGACGGTATGAGAAAGACAGGCTGAGTCCGCCGTTCATAGACAGTCAGTATGAGACAGAAGTACTGAGACAGACGGTCTGAGACAGACGATCTGAGACAGACGGTCTGAGACAGACGGTCTGAGACAGACGGGCTTAGACAGACGTACTGGGACAGACGGTCTGAGACAGACGGACAGAGACAGACGGACAGAGACAGACGGACAGAGACAGACGGACAGAGACAGACGGACAGAGACAGACGGACAGAGACAGACGGACAGAGACGGACGGACAGAGACAGACGGACAGAGACAGACGGACAGAGACAGACGGACAGAGACAGACGGACTGAGACAGTCGGGGTGAGACTGACGGGCTGAGACAGACGGTCTGAGACAGACGGTCTGAGACAGACGGTCGGAGACAGACGGTCGGAGACAGACGGTCTGAGACAGACGGTCTGAGACAGACGTTCTGAGACAGACGGTCTGAGACAGACGGTCTGAGACAGACGGTCTGAGACAGACGGTATGAGAAAGACAGGCTGAGTCCGACGTTCATAGACAGTCAGTATGAGACAGAAGTACTGAGACAGTCGGTATGAGACAGACGGTCTGAGACAGACGGTCTGAGACAGACGGTCTGAGACAGACGGTCTGAGACAGACGGTCTGAGACAGACGGTCTGAGACAGACGGTCTGAGACAGACGGTCTGAGACAGACGGTCTGAGACAGACGGTATGAGAAAGACAGGCTGAGTCCGACGTTCATAGACAGTCAGTATGAGACAGAAGTACTGAGACAGTCGGTATGAGACAGACGGTCTGAGACAGACGGTCTGAGACAGACGGTCGGAGACAGTGGGTCTGAGACAGACCGTCTGAGACAGACGGTATGAGAAAGACAGGCTGAGTCCGCCGTTCATAGACAGTCAGTATGAGACAGAAGTACTGAGACAGACGGTCTGAGACAGACGATCTGAGACAGACGGTCTGAGACAGACGGTCTGAGACAGACGGGCTTAGACAGACGTACTGGGACAGACGGTCTGAGACAGACGGACAGAGACAGACGGACAGAGACAGACGGACAGAGACAGACGGACAGAGATAGACGGACAGAGACAGACGGACAGAGACAGACGGACAGAGACAGACGGACAGAGACGGACGGACAGAGACAGACGGACAGAGACAGACGGACAGAGACAGACGGACAGAGACAGACGGACAGAGACAGACGGACTGAGACAGTCGGGGTGAGACTGACGGGTTGAGACAGACGGTCTGAGACAGACGGTCTGAGACAGACGGTCTGAGACAGACGGTCGGAGACAGACGGTCGGAGACAGACGGTCTGAGACAGAGGGTCTGAGACAGACGGTCGGAGACAGACGGTCTGAGACAGACGGTCTGAGACAGAAGGTCTGAGACAGACGGTCTGAGACAGACGGTCTGAGACAGACGGTCTGAGACAGACGGTCTGAGACAGAGGGTCTGAGACAGACGGTCGGAGACAGACGGTCTGAGACAGACGGTCTGAGACAGACGGTCTGAGACAGACGGTCTGAGACAGACGGTCTGAGACAGACGGTCTGAGACAGACGGTCTGAGACAGACGGTCTGAGACAGACGGTCTGAGACAGACGGTCTGAGACAGACGGTCTGAGACAGACGGTCTGAAACAGACGGTCGGAGACAGACGGTACGAGAAAGACAGGCTAAATCCGACGTTCATAGACAGTCGGTATGAGACAGAGGTACTGAGACAGACGGTCTGAGACAGACGGTCTGAGACAGACGGTCTGAGACAGACGGTCTGAGACAGACGGTCTGAGACAGACGGTCTGAGACAGACGGTATGAGAAAGACAGGCTGAGTCCGCCGTTCATAGACAGTCAGTATGAGACAGAAGTACTGAGACAGACGGTCTGAGACAGACGGTCTGAGACAGACGGTCTGAGACAGACGGTCTGAGACAGACGGTCTGAGACAGACGGTCTGAGACAGACGGTCTGAGACAGACGGTCTGAGACAGACGGTCTGAGACAGAGGGTCTGAGACAGACGGTCGGAGACAGACGGTCTGAGACAGACGGTCTGAGACAGAAGGTCTGAGACAGACGGTCTGAGACAGACGGTCTGAGACAGACGGTCTGAGACAGACGGTCTGAGACAGACGGTCTGAGACAGACGGTCTGAGACAGACGGTCTGAGACAGACGGTCTGAAACAGACGGTCGGAGACAGACGGTACGAGAAAGACAGGCTAAATCCGACGTTCATAGACAGTCGGTATGAGACAGAGGTACTGAGACAGACGGTCTGAGACAGACGGTCTGAGACAGACGGTCTGAGACAGACGGTCTGAGACAGACGGTCTGAGACAGACGGTCTGAGACAGACGGTCTGAGACAGAGGGTCTGAGACAGACGGTCTCAGACAGACGGTCTGAGACAGAGGGTCTGAGACAGACGGTCTCAGACAGACGGTCGGAAACAGACGGTCTGAGACAGACGGTCTGAGACAGACGGTCTGAGACAGACGGTCTGAGACAGACGGTCTGAGACAGACGGTCTGAGACAGACGGTCTGAGACAGACGGTATGAGAAAGACAGGCTGAGTCCGACGTTCATAGACAGTCAGTATGAGACAGAAGTACTGAGACAGTCGGTGTGAGACAGACGGTCTGAGACAGACGGTCTGAGACAGACGGTCTGAGACAGACGGTCTGAGACAGACGGTCTGAGACAGACGGTCTGAGACAGACGGTCTGAGACAGACGGTCTGAGACAGACGGTCTGAGACAGACGGTCTGAGACAGACGGTCTGAGACAGACGGTATGAGAAAGACAGGCTGAGTCCGCCGTTCATAGACAGTCGGTATGAGACAGAAGTACTGAGACAGACGGTCCGAGACAGACGGTCTGAGACAGACGGTCTGAGACAGACGGTCTGAGACAGTGGGTCTGAGACAGACCGTCTGAGACAGACGGTATGAGAAAGACAGGCTGAGTCCGCCGTTCATAGACAGTCAGTATGAGACAGAAGTACTGAGACAGACGGTCTGAGACAGACGATCTGAGACAGACGGTCTGAGACAGACGGTCTGAGACAGACGGGCTTAGACAGACGTACTGGGACAGACGGTCTGAGACAGACGGACAGAGACAGACGGACAGAGACAGACGGACAGAGACAGACGGACAGAGACAGACGGACAGAGACAGACGGACTGAGACAGTCGGGGTGAGACTGACGGGCTGAGACAGACGGTCTGAGACAGACGGTCTGAGACAGACGGTCGGAGACAGACGGTCGGAGACAGACGGTCTGAGACAGACGGTCTGAGACAGACGTTCTGAGACAGACGGTCTGAGACAGACGGTCTGAGACAGACGGTATGAGAAAGACAGGCTGAGTCCGACGTTCATAGACAGTCAGTATGAGACAGAAGTACTGAGACAGTCGGTATGAGACAGACGGTCTGAGACAGACGGTCTGAGACAGACGGTCTGAGACAGACGGTCTGAGACAGACGGTCTGAGACAGACGGTCTGAGACAGACGGTCTGAGACAGACGGTCTGAGACAGACGGTCTGAGACAGACGGTATGAGAAAGACAGGCTGAGTCCGACGTTCATAGACAGTCAGTATGAGACAGAAGTACTGAGACAGTCGGTATGAGACAGACGGTCTGAGACAGACGGTCTGAGACAGACGGTCTGAGACAGACGGTCGGAGACAGTGGGTCTGAGACAGACCGTCTGAGACAGACGGTATGAGAAAGACAGGCTGAGTCCGCCGTTCATAGACAGTCAGTATGAGACAGAAGTACTGAGACAGACGGTCTGAGACAGACGATCTGAGACAGACGGTCTGAGACAGACGGTCTGAGACAGACGGGCTTAGACAGACGTACTGGGACAGACGGTCTGAGACAGACGGACAGAGACAGACGGACAGAGACAGACGGACAGAGACAGACGGACAGAGATAGACGGACAGAGACAGACGGACAGAGACAGACGGACAGAGACAGACGGACAGAGACGGACGGACAGAGACAGACGGACAGAGACAGACGGACAGAGACAGACGGACAGAGACAGACGGACAGAGACAGACGGACTGAGACAGTCGGGGTGAGACTGACGGGCTGAGACAGACGGTCTGAGACAGACGGTCTGAGACAGACGGTCTGAGACAGACGGTCGGAGACAGACGGTCGGAGACAGACGGTCTGAGACAGACGGTCTGAGACAGACGTTCTGAGACAGACGGTCTGAGACAGACGGTCTGAGACAGACGGTCTGAGACAGACGGTATGAGAAAGACAGGCTGAGTCCGACGTTCATAGACAGTCAGTATGAGACAGAAGTACTGAGACAGTCGGTATGAGACAGACGGTCTGAGACAGACGGTCTGAGACAGACGGTCTGAGACAGACGGTCTGAGACAGACGGTCTGAGACAGACGGTCTGAGACAGACGGTCTGAGACAGACGGTCTGAGACAGACGGTCTGAGACAGACGGTATGAGAAAGACAGGCTGAGTCCGCCGTTCATAGACAGTCGGTATGAGACAGAAGTACTGAGACAGACGGTCCGAGACAGACGGTCTGAGACAGACGGTCTGAGACAGACGGTCTGAGACAGACGGTCTGAGACAGTGGGTCTGAGACAGACCGTCTGAGACAGACGGTATGAGAAAGACAGGCTGAGTCCGCCGTTCATAGACAGTCAGTATGAGACAGAAGTACTGAGACAGACGGTCTGAGACAGACGATCTGAGACAGACGGTCTGAGACAGACGGTCTGAGACAGACGGGCTTAGACAGACGTACTGGGACAGACGGTCTGAGACAGACGGACAGAGACAGACGGACAGAGACAGACGGACAGAGACAGACGGACAGAGACAGACGGACAGAGACGGACGGACAGAGACAGACGGACAGAGACAGACGGACAGAGACAGACGGACAGAGACAGACGGACAGAGACAGACGGACTGAGACAGTCGGGGTGAGACTGACGGGCTGAGACAGACGGTCTGAGACAGACGGTCTGAGACAGACGGTCGGAGACAGACGGTCGGAGACAGACGGTCTGAGACAGACGGTCTGAGACAGACGTTCTGAGACAGACGGTCCGAGACAGACGGTCTGAGACAGACGGTCTGAAACAGACGGTCGGAGACAGACGGTACGAGAAAGACAGGCTAAATCCGACGTTCATAGACAGTCGGTATGAGACAGAGGTACTGAGACAGACGGTCTGAGACAGACGGTCTGAGACAGACGGTCTGAGACAGACGGTCTGAGACAGACGGTCTGAGACAGACGGTCTGAGACAGACGGTATGAGAAAGACAGGCTGAGTCCGCCGTTCATAGACAGTCGGTATGAGACAGAAGTACTGAGACAGACGGTCCGAGACAGACGGTCTGAGACAGACGGTCTGAGACAGACGGTCTGAGACAGTGGGTCTGAGACAGACCGTCTGAGACAGACGGTATGAGAAAGACAGGCTGAGTCCGCCGTTCATAGACAGTCAGTATGAGACAGAAGTACTGAGACAGACGGTCTGAGACAGACGATCTGAGACAGACGGTCTGAGACAGACGGTCTGAGACAGACGGGCTTAGACAGACGTACTGGGACAGACGGTCTGAGACAGACGGACAGAGACAGACGGACAGAGACAGACGGACAGAGACAGACGGACAGAGACAGACGGACAGAGACGGACGGACAGAGACAGACGGACAGAGACAGACGGACAGAGACAGACGGACAGAGACAGACGGACAGAGACAGACGGACTGAGACAGTCGGGGTGAGACTGACGGGCTGAGACAGACGGTCTGAGACAGACGGTCTGAGACAGACGGTCGGAGACAGACGGTCGGAGACAGACGGTCTGAGACAGACGGTCTGAGACAGACGTTCTGAGACAGACGGTCCGAGACAGACGGTCTGAGACAGACGGTCTGAAACAGACGGTCGGAGACAGACGGTACGAGAAAGACAGGCTAAATCCGACGTTCATAGACAGTCGGTATGAGACAGAGGTACTGAGACAGACGGTCTGAGACAGACGGTCTGAGACAGACGGTCTGAGACAGACGGTCTGAGACAGACGGTCTGAGACAGACGGTCTGAGACAGACGGTCTGAGACAGACGGTCTGAGACAGACGGTCTGAGACAGAGGGTCTGAGACAGACGGTCTCAGACAGACGGTCGGAAACAGACGGTCTGAGACAGACGGTCTGAGACAGCCGGTCTGAGACAGACGGTCTGAGACAGACGGTCTGAGACAGACGGTCTGAGACAGAGGGTCTGAGACAGACGGTCTCAGACAGACGGTCTGAGACAGACGGTCTCAGACAGACGGTCTGAGACAGACGGTCTGAGACAGACGGTCTGAGACAGACGGTCTGAAACAGACGGTCGGAGACAGACGGTACGAGAAAGACAGGCTAAATCCGACGTTCATAGACAGTCGGTATGAGACAGAGGTACTGAGACAGACGGTCTGAGACAGACGGTCTGAGACAGACGGTCTGAGACAGACGGTCTGAGACAGAGGGTCTGAGACAGACGGTCTCAGACAGACGGTCTGAGACAGACGGTCTGAGACAGACGGTCTGAGACAGACGGTCTGAGACAGACGGTCTGAGACAGACGGTATGAGAAAGACAGGCTGAGTCCGCCGTTCATAGACAGTCAGTATGAGACAGAAGTACTGAGACAGACGGTCTGAGACAGACGGTCTGAGACAGTCGGTCTGAGACAGAGGGTCTGAGACAGACGGTCTCAGACAGACGGTCGGAGACAGACGGTCTGAGACAGACGGTCTGAGACAGACGGTCTGAGACAGACGGTCTGAGACAGACGGTCTGAAACAGACGGTCGGAGACAGACGGTACGAGAAAGACAGGCTAAATCCGACGTTCATAGACAGTCGGTATGAGACAGAGGTACTAAGACAGACGGTCTGAGACAGACGGTCTGAGACAGACGGTCTGAGACAGACGGTCTGAGACAGACGGTCTGAGACAGACGGTCTGAGACAGACGGCCTGAGACAGAGGGTCTGAGACAGACGGTCTCAGACAGACGGTCTGAGACAGAGGGTCTGAGACAGACGGTCTCAGACAGACGGTCGGAAACAGACGGTCTGAGACAGACGGTCTGAGACAGACGGTCTGAGACAGACGGTCTGAGACAGACGGTCTGAGACAGACGGTATGAGAAAGACAGGCTGAGTCCGACGTTCATAGACAGTCAGTATGGGACAGAAGTACTGAGACAGTCGGTATGAGACAGACGGTCTGAGACAGACGGTCTGAGACAGACGGTCTGAGACAGACGGTCTGAGACAGACGGTCTGAGACAGACGGTCTGAGACAGACGGTCTGAGACAGACGGTATGAGAAAGACAGGCTGAGTCCGCCGTTCATAGACAGTCGGTATGAGACAGAAGTACTGAGACAGACGGTCTGAGACAGACGGTCTGAGACAGACGGTCTGAGACAGACGGTCTGAGTCACACGGTCTGAGACAGACGGTCTGAGACAGACGGTCTGAGACAGACGGTATGAGAAAGACAGGCTGAGTCCGCCGTTCATAAACAGTCAGTATGAGACAGAAGTACTGAGACAGACGGTCTGAGACAGACGGTCTGAGACAGACGGTCTGAGACAGACGGTCTGAGACAGACGGTCTGAGACAGACGGTCTGAGACAGACGGTCTGAGACAGACGGTCTGAGACAGAGGGTCTGAGACAGACGGTCTCAGACAGACGGTCGGAGACAGACGGTCTGAGACAGACGGTCTGAGGCAGACGGTCTGAGACAGACGGTCTGAGACGGACGGTCTGAGACAGACGGTCTGAGACAGACGGTCTGAGACAGACGGTCTGAGACAGAGGGTCTGAGACAGACGGTCTGAGATAGACGGTCTGAGACAGACGGTCTGAGACAGACGGTCTGAGACAGACGGTCTGAGACAGACGGTCTGAGACAGACGGTATGAGAACGACAGGCTGAGTGCGACGTTCATAGACAGTCGGTATGAGGCAGAAGTACTGAGACAGTCGGTATGAGACAGACGGTCTGAGACAGACGGTCTGAGACAGACGGTCTGAGACAGACGGTCTGAGACAGACGGTCTGAGACAGACGGTCTGAGACAGACGGTCTGAGACAGACGGTCTGAGACAGACGGTCTGAGACAGACGGTCTGAGACAGACGGTCTGAGACAGACGGTCTGAGACAGACGGTCTGAGACAGACGGTCTGAGATAGACGGTCTGAGAGAGACGGGCTGAGACCGACGGGCTTAGACAGACGTACTGGGACAGACGGTCTGAGACAGACGGACAGAGACCGACGGTCTGAGACAGACGGTCTGAGATAGACGGTCTGAGAGAGATGGGCTGAGACCGACGGGCTTAGACAGACGTACTGGGACAGACGGTCTGAGACAGACGGACAGAGACAGACGGACAGAGACAGACGGACAGAGGCAGACGGACAGAGACAGACGGACAGAGACAGACGGACTGAGACAGACGGACATAGACAGACGGACTGAGACAGTCGGGGTGAGACTGACGGGCTGAGACAGACGGTCTGAGACAGACGGTCTGAGATAGACGGTCTGAGACAGACGGTCTGAGACAGACGGTCTGAGACAGACGGTCTGAGACAGACGGTCTGAGATAGACGGTCTGAGAGAGACGGGCTGAGACCGACGGGCTTAGACAGACGTACTGGGACAGACGGTCTGAGACAGACGGTCTGAGACAGACGGTCTGAGACAGACGGTATGAGAAAGACAGGCTGAGTCCGACGTTCATAGACAGACGGTCTGAGACAGAAGTACTGAGACAGACGGTCTGAAACAGACGGTCTGAGACAGTCGGTCTGAGACAGACGGTCTGAGACAGACGGTCTGAGACAGACGGTATGAGAAAGACAGGCTGAGTCCGACGTTCATAGACAGTCGGTATGAGACAGAAGCACTGAGACAGTCGGTATGAGACAGACGGTCTGAGACAGACGGTCTGAGACAGACGGTCTCAGACAGACGGTCTGAGACAGACGGTCTGAGACAGACGGTCTGAGACAGACGGTCTGAGACAGACGGTCTGAGACAGACGGTCTGAGACAGGCGGTCTGAGACAGACGGTCTGAGACAGACGGTCTGAGACAGACGGTCTGAGACAGACGGTCTGAGACAGACGGTCTGAGACAGACGGTCTGAGACAGACGGTCTGAGACAGACGGTCTGAGACAGACGGTCTGAGACAGACGGTATGAAAAAGACAGGCTGAGTCCGACGTTCATAGACAGTCGGTATGAGATAGAGGTACTGAGACAGACGGTCTGAGACAGACGGTCTGAGACAGACGGTCTGAGACAGACGGTCTGAGACAGACGGTCTGAGATAGACGGTCTGAGAGAGACGGGCTGAGACCGACGGGCTTAGACAGACGTACTGGGACAGACGGTCTGAGACAGACGGTCTGAGACAGACGGTATGAGAAAGACAGGCTGAGTCCGACGTTCATAGACAGTCGGTATGAGACAGAAGTACTGAGACAGACGGTCTGAAACAGACGGTCTGAGACAGACGGTCTGAGACAGACGGTCTGAGACAGACGGTCTGAGACAGACGGTCTGAGACAGACGGGCTTAGACAGACGGTCTGAGACAGACGGGCTTAGACAGACGTACTGGGACAGACGGTCTGAGACAGACGGACAGAGACAGACGGACACAGACAGACGGACAGAGACAGACGGACAGAGACAGACGGACAGAGACCGACGGACAGAGACAGACGGACATAGACAGACGGACTGAGACAGTCGGGGTGAGACTGACGGGCTGAGACAGACGGTCAGAGACAGACGGTCTGAGACAGACGGTCTGAGACAGACGGTCTGAGACAGACGGTCTGAGACAGACGGTCTGAGACGGACGGTCTGAGACAGACGGTCTGAGACAGACGGTATGAGAAAGACAGGCTGAGTCCGACGTTCATAGACAGTCGGTATGAGACAGAAGCACTGAGACAGTCGGTATGAGACAGACGGTCTGAGACAGACGGTCTGAGACAGACGGTCTGAGACAGACGGTCTCAGACAGACGGTCTGAGACAGACGGTCTGAGACAGACGGTCTGAGACAGACGGTCTGAGACAGACGGTCTGAGACAGACGGTCTGAGACAGACGGTCTGAGACAGGCGGTCTGAGACAGACGGTCTGAGACAGACGGTCTGAGACAGACGGTCTGAGACAGACGGTCTGAGACAGACGGTCTGAGATAGACGGTCTGAGAGAGACGGGCTGAGACCGACGGGCTTAGACAGACGTACTGGGACAGACGGTCTGAGACAGACGGTCTGAGACAGACGGTCTGAGACAGACGGTCTGAGACAGACGGTCTGAGACAGACGGTATGAGAAAGACAGGCTGAGTCCGACGTTCATAGACAGACGGTCTGAGACAGAAGTACTGAGACAGACGGTCTGAAACAGACGGTCTGAGACAGACGGTCTGAGACAGACGGTCTGAGACAGACGGTATGAGAAAGACAGGCTGAGTCCGACGTTCATAGACAGTCGGTATGAGACAGAAGCACTGAGACAGTCGGTATGAGACAGACGGTCTGAGACAGACGGTCTGAGACAGACGGTCTCAGACAGACGGTCTGAGACAGACGGTCTGAGACAGACGGTCTGAGACAGACGGTCTGAGACAGACGGTCTGAGACAGACGGTCTGAGACAGGCGGTCTGAGACAGACGGTCTGAGACAGACGGTCTGAGACAGACGGTCTGAGACAGACGGTCTGAGACAGACGGTCTGAGACAGACGGTCTGAGACAGACGGTCTGAGACAGACGGTCTGAGACAGACGGTCTGAGACAGACGGTATGAAAAAGACAGGCTGAGTCCGACGTTCATAGACAGTCGGTATGAGATAGAGGTACTGAGACAGACGGTCTGAGACAGACGGTCTGAGACAGACGGTCTGAGACAGACGGTCTGAGATAGACGGTCTGAGAGAGACGGGCTGAGACCGACGGGCTTAGACAGACGTACTGGGACAGACGGTCTGAGACAGACGGTCTGAGACAGACGGTATGAGAAAGACAGGCTGAGTCCGACGTTCATAGACAGTCGGTATGAGACAGAAGTACTGAGACAGACGGTCTGAAACAGACGGTCTGAGACAGACGGTCTGAGACAGACGGTCTGAGACAGACGGTCTGAGACAGACGGTCTGAGACAGACGGGCTTGGACAGACGGTCTGAGACAGACGGGCTTAGACAGACGTACTGGGACAGACGGTCTGAGACAGACGGACAGAGACAGACGGACACAGACAGACGGACAGAGACAGACGGACAGAGACAGACGGACAGAGAACGACGGACAGAGACAGACGGACATAGACAGACGGACTGAGACAGTCGGGGTGAGACTGACGGGCTGAGACAGACGGTCTGAGACAGACGGTCTGAGACAGACGGTCTGAGACAGACGGTCTGAGACAGACGGTCTGAGACAGACGGTCTGAGACAGACGGTCTGAGACAGACGGTCTGAGACAGACGGTCTGAGAGAGACGGTCTGAGAGAGACGCGCTGATACAGACGGTCTGAAACAGACGGTCTGAGACAGACGGTCTGAGACAGACGGTCTGAGACAGACGGTCTGAGACAGACGGTCTGAGACAGACGGTCTGAGACAGACGGTCTGAGACAGACGGTCTGAGATAGACGGTCTGAGAGAGACGGGCTGAGACCGACGGGCTTAGACAGACGTACTGGGACAGACGGTCTGAGACAGACGGTCTGAGACAGACGGTATGAGAAAGACAGGCTGAGTCCGACGTTCATAGACAGTCGGTATGAGACAGAAGTACTGAGACAGACGGTCTGAAACAGACGGTCTGAGACAGACGGTCTGAGACAGACGGTCTGAGACAGACGGTCTGAGACAGACGGTCTGAGACAGACGGGCTTAGACAGACGGTCTGAGACAGACGGGCTTAGACAGACGTACTGGGACAGACGGTCTGAGACAGACGGACAGAGACAGACGGACACAGACAGACGGACAGAGACAGACGGACAGAGACAGACGGACAGAGACCGACGGACAGAGACAGACGGACATAGACAGACGGACTGAGACAGTCGGGGTGAGACTGACGGGCTGAGACAGACGGTCTGAGACAGACGGTCTGAGACAGACGGTCTGAGACAGACGGTCTGAGACAGACGGTCTGAGACAGACGGTCTGAGACGGACGGTCTGAGACAGACGGTCTGAGACAGACGGTATGAGAAAGACAGGCTGAGTCCGACGTTCATAGACAGACGGTCTGAGACAGAAGTACTGAGACAGACGGTCTGAAACAGACGGTCTGAGACAGACGGTCTGAGACAGACGGTCTGAGACAGACGGTCTGAGACAGACGGTATGAGAAAGACAGGCTTAGTCCGACGTTCATAGACAGTCGGTATGAGACAGAAGCACTGAGACAGTCGGTATGAGACAGACGGTCTGAGACAGACGGTCTGAGACAGACGGTCTGAGACAGACGGTCTCAGACAGACGGTCTGAGACAGACGGTCTGAGACAGACGGTCTGAGACAGACGGTCTGAGACAGACGGTCTGAGACAGACGGTCTGAGACAGGCGGTCTGAGACAGACGGTCTGAGACAGACGGTCTGAGACAGACGGTCTGAGACAGACGGTCTGAGACAGACGGTCTGAGATAGACGGTCTGAGAGAGACGGGCTGAGACCGACGGGCTTAGACAGACGTACTGGGACAGACGGTCTGAGACAGACGGTCTGAGACAGACGGTCTGAGACAGACGGTATGAGAAAGACAGGCTGAGTCCGACGTTCATAGACAGACGGTCTGAGACAGAAGTACTGAGACAGACGGTCTGAAACAGACGGTCTGAGACAGACGGTCTGAGACAGACGGTCTGAGACAGACGGTATGAGAAAGACAGGCTGAGTCCGACGTTCATAGACAGTCGGTATGAGACAGAAGCACTGAGACAGTCGGTATGAGACAGACGGTCTGAGACAGACGGTCTGAGACAGACGGTCTCAGACAGACGGTCTGAGACAGACGGTCTGAGACAGACGGTCTGAGACAGACGGTCTGAGACAGACGGTCTGAGACAGACGGTCTGAGACAGGCGGTCTGAGACAGACGGTCTGAGACAGACGGTCTGAGACAGACGGTCTGAGACAGACGGTCTGAGACAGACGGTCTGAGACAGACGGTCTGAGAGAGACGCGCTGATACAGACGGTCTGAAACAGACGGTCTGAGACAGAGGGTCTGAGACAGACGGTCGGAGACAGAGGGTCTGAGACAGACGGTCTGAGACAGACGGTCTGAGACAGACGGGCTTAGACAGACGGTCTGAGACAGACGGTCTGAGACAGACGGTCTGAGAGAGACGGTCTGAGAGAGACGCGCTGATACAGACGGTCTGAAACAGACGGTCTGAGACAGACGGTCTGAGACAGACGGTCTGAGACAGACGGTCTGAGACAGACGGTCTGAGACAGACGGGCTTAGACAGACGGTCTGAGACAGACGGGCTTAGACAGACGTACTGGGACAGACGGTCTGAGACAGACGGACAGAGACAGACGGACAGAGACAGACGGACAGAGACAGACGGACAGAGACAGACGGACAGAGACAGACGGACAGAGACAGACGGACACAGACAGACGGACAGAGACAGACGGACAGAGACAGACGGACAGAGACAGACGGACAGAGACCGACGGACAGAGACAGACGGACATAGACAGACGGACTGAGACAGTCGGGGTGAGACTGACGGGCTGAGACAGACGGTCTGAGACAGACGGTCTGAGACAGACGGTCTGAGACAGACGGTCTGAGACGGACGGTCTGAGACGGACGGTCTGAGACAGACGGTCTGAGACAGACGGTCTGAGACAGACGGTCTGAGACAGACGGTCTGAGACAGACGGTATGAGAAAGACAGGCTGAGTGCGACGTTCATAGACAGTCGGTATGAGACAGAAGTACTGAGACAGTCGGTATGAGACAGACGGTCTGAGACAGACGGTCCGAGACAGACGGTCCGAGACAGACGGTCCGAGACAGACGGTCTGAGACAGACGGTCTGAGACAGACGGTCTGAGACAGACGGTCTGAGACAGACGGTCTGAGACAGACGGTCTGAGACAGACGGTCTGAGACAGTCGGTCTGAGACAGACGGTCTGAGAGAGACGCGCTGATACAGACGGTCTGAAACAGACGGTCTGAGACAGACGGTCTGAGACAGACGGTCTGAGACAGACGGTCTGAGACAGACGGTCTGAGACAGACGGTCTGAGACAGACGGTCTGAGACAGACGGTCTGAGACAGACGGTCTGAGACAGACGGTCTGAGACAGACGGTCTGAGAGAGACGCGCTGATACAGACGGTCTGAAACAGACGGTCTGAGACAGAGGGTCTGAGACAGACGGTCGGAGACAGAGGGTCTGAGACAGACGGTCTCAGACAGACGGTCGGAGACAGACGGTCTGAGACAGATGGTCTGAGACAGACGGTCTGAGACAGAGGGTCTGAGACAGACGGTCTCAGACAGACGGTCGGAAACAGACGGTCTGAGACAGACGGTCTGAGACAGACGGTCTCAGACAGACGGTCTGAGACAGACGGTCTGAGACAGACGGTCTGAGACAGACGGTCTGAGACAGACGGTCTGAGACAGACGGTCTGAGACAGACGGTCTGAGACAGACGGTCTGAGACAGACGGTCTGAGACAGACGGTCTGAGACAGACGGTCTGAGACAGACGGTCTGAGACAGACGGTCTGAGACAGACGGTCTGAGACAGACGGTCTGAGACAGACGGTCTGAGACAGACGGTCTGAGAGAGACGCGCTGATACAGACGGTCTGAGACAGAGGGTCTGAGACAGACGGTCTGAGACAGACGGTCTGAGACAGACGGTCTGAGACAGTCGGTCTGAGACAGACGGTCTGAGAGAGACGCGCTGATACAGACGGTCTGAAACAGACGGTCTGAGACAGACGGTCTGAGACAGACGGTCTGAGACAGACGGTCTGAGACAGACGGTCTGAGACAGACGGTCTGAGACAGACGGTCTGAGACAGACGGTCTGAGAGAGACGCGCTGATACAGACGGTCTGAAACAGACGGTCTGAGACAGAGGGTCTGAGACAGACGGTCGGAGACAGAGGGTCTGAGACAGACGGTCTCAGACAGACGGTCGGAGACAGACGGTCTGAGACAGATGGTCTGAGACAGACGGTCTGAGACAGAGGGTCTGAGACAGACGGTCTCAGACAGACGGTCGGAAACAGACGGTCTGAGACAGACGGTCTGAGACAGACGGTCTCAGACAGACGGTCTGAGACAGACGGTCTGAGACAGACGGTCTGAGACAGACGGTCTGAGACAGACGGTCTGAGACAGACGGTCTGAGACAGACGGTCTGAGACAGACGGTCTGAGACAGACGGTCTGAGACAGACGGTCTGAGACAGACGGTCTGAGACAGACGGTCTGAGACAGACGGTCTGAGAGAGACGCGCTGATACAGACGGTCTGAGACAGAGGGTCTGAGACAGACGGTCGGAGACAGAGGGTCTGAGACAGACGGTCTGAGACAGACGGTCTGAGACAGACGGTCTGAGATAGACGGTCTGAGAGAGACGGGCTGAGACCGACGGGCTTAGACAGACGTACTGGGACAGACGGTCTGAGACAGACGGTCTGAGACAGACGGTATGAGAAAGACAGGCTGAGTCCGACGTTCATAGACAGTCGGTATGAGACGGAAGTACTGAGACAGACGGTCTGAAACAGACGGTCTGAGACAGACGGTCTGAGACAGACGGTCTGAGACAGACGGTCTGAGACAGACGGGCTTAGACAGACGGTCTGAGACAGACGGGCTTAGACAGACGTACTGGGACAGACGGTCTGAGACAGACGGACAGAGACAGACGGACAGAGACAGACGGACAGAGACAGACGGACAGAGACAGACGGACAGAGACAGACGGACAGAGACAGACGGACACAGACAGACGGACAGAGACAGACGGACAGAGACAGACGGACAGAGACCGACGGACAGAGACAGACGGACATAGACAGACGGACTGAGACAGTCGGGGTGAGACAGACGGTCTGAGACGGACGGTCTGAGACAGACGGTCTGAGACAGACGGTCTGAGACAGACGGTCTGAGACAGACGGTCTGAGACAGACGGTATGAGAAAGACAGGCTGAGTGCGACGTTCATAGACAGTCGGTATGAGACAGAAGTACTGAGACAGTCGGTATGAGACAGACGGTCTGAGACAGACGGTCCGAGACAGACGGTCCGAGACAGACGGTCTGAGACAGACGGTCTGAGACAGACGGTCTGAGACAGACGGTCTGAGACAGACGGTCTGAGACAGACGGTCTGAGAGAGACGCGCTGATACAGACGGTCTGAAACAGACGGTCTGAGACAGACGGTCTGAGACAGACGGTCTGAGACAGACGGTCTGAGACAGACGGTCTGAGACAGACGGTCTGAGACAGACGGTCTGAGACAGACGGTCTGAGGGAGACGCGCTGATACAGACGGTCTGAAACAGACGGACTGAGACAGAGGGTCTGAGACAGACGGTCGGAGACAGAGGGTCTGAGACAGACGGTCTGAGACAGACGGTCTGAGACAGACGGTCTGAGACAGACGGTCTGAGACAGACGGTCTGAGACAGACGGTCTGAGACAGACGGTCTGAGACAGACGGTATGAGAAAGACAGGCTGAGTCCGACGTTCATAGACAGTCGGTATGAGACAGAAGTACTGAGACAGTCGGTATGAGACAGACGGTCTGAGACAGTCGGTCTGAGACAGACGGTCTGAGAGAGACGCGCTGATACAGACGGTCTGAAACAGACGGTCTGAGACAGACGGTCTGAGACAGACGGTCTGAGACAGACGGTCTGAGACAGACGGTCTGAGACAGACGGTCTGAGACAGACGGTCTGAGACAGACGGTCTGAGACAGACGGTCTGAGACAGACGGTCTGAGACAGACGGTCTGAGACAGACGGTCTGAGAGAGACGCGCTGATACAGACGGTCTGAAACAGACGGTCTGAGACAGAGGGTCTGAGACAGACGGTCGGAGACAGAGGGTCTGAGACAGACGGTCTCAGACAGACGGTCGGAGACAGACGGTCTGAGACAGATGGTCTGAGACAGACGGTCTGAGACAGAGGGTCTGAGACAGACGGTCTCAGACAGACGGTCGGAAACAGACGGTCTGAGACAGACGGTCTGAGACAGACGGTCTCAGACAGACGGTCTGAGACAGACGGTCTGAGACAGACGGTCTGAGACAGACGGTCTGAGACAGACGGTCTGAGACAGACGGTCTGAGACAGACGGTCTGAGACAGACGGTCTGAGACAGACGGTCTGAGACAGACGGTCTGAGACAGACGGTCTGAGACAGACGGTCTGAGACAGACGGTCTGAGACAGACGGTCTGAGACAGACGGTCTGAGAGAGACGCGCTGATACAGACGGTCTGAGACAGAGGGTCTGAGACAGACGGTCGGAGACAGAGGGTCTGAGACAGACGGTCTGAGACAGACGGTCTGAGACAGACGGTCTGAGATAGACGGTCTGAGAGAGACGGGCTGAGACCGACGGGCTTAGACAGACGTACTGGGACAGACGGTCTGAGACAGACGGTCTGAGACAGACGGTATGAGAAAGACAGGCTGAGTCCGACGTTCATAGACAGTCGGTATGAGACGGAAGTACTGAGACAGACGGTCTGAAACAGACGGTCTGAGACAGACGGTCTGAGACAGACGGTCTGAGACAGACGGTCTGAGACAGACGGGCTTAGACAGACGGTCTGAGACAGACGGGCTTAGACAGACGTACTGGGACAGACGGTCTGAGACAGACGGACAGAGACAGACGGACAGAGACAGACGGACAGAGACAGACGGACAGAGACAGACGGACAGAGACAGACGGACAGAGACAGACGGACACAGACAGACGGACAGAGACAGACGGACAGAGACAGACGGACAGAGACCGACGGACAGAGACAGACGGACATAGACAGACGGACTGAGACAGTCGGGGTGAGACAGACGGTCTGAGACGGACGGTCTGAGACAGACGGTCTGAGACAGACGGTCTGAGACAGACGGTCTGAGACAGACGGTCTGAGACAGACGGTATGAGAAAGACAGGCTGAGTGCGACGTTCATAGACAGTCGGTATGAGACAGAAGTACTGAGACAGTCGGTATGAGACAGACGGTCTGAGACAGACGGTCCGAGACAGACGGTCCGAGACAGACGGTCTGAGACAGACGGTCTGAGACAGACGGTCTGAGACAGACGGTCTGAGACAGACGGTCTGAGACAGACGGTCTGAGAGAGACGCGCTGATACAGACGGTCTGAAACAGACGGTCTGAGACAGACGGTCTGAGACAGACGGTCTGAGACAGACGGTCTGAGACAGACGGTCTGAGACAGACGGTCTGAGACAGACGGTCTGAGGGAGACGCGCTGATACAGACGGTCTGAAACAGACGGACTGAGACAGAGGGTCTGAGACAGACGGTCGGAGACAGAGGGTCTGAGACAGACGGTCTGAGACAGACGGTCTGAGACAGACGGTCTGAGACAGACGGTCTGAGACAGACGGTCTGAGACAGACGGTCTGAGACAGACGGTCTGAGACAGACGGTATGAGAAAGACAGGCTGAGTCCGACGTTCATAGACAGTCGGTATGAGACAGAAGTACTGAGACAGTCGGTATGAGACAGACGGTCTGAGACAGACGGTCTCAGACAGACGGTCTGAGACAGACGGTCTGAGACAGACGGTCTGAGACAGACGGTCTGAGACAGACGGTCTGAGACAGACGGTCTGAGACAGACGGTCTGAGACAGACGGTATGAAAAAGACAGGCTGAGTCCGACGTTCATAGACAGTCGGTATGAGATAGAGGTACTGAGACAGACGGTCTGAGACAGACGGTCTGAGACAGACGGTCTGAGACAGACGGTCTGAGATAGACGGTCTGAGAGAGACGGGCTGAGACCGACGGGCTTAGACAGACGTACTGGGACAGACGGTCTGAGACAGACGGTCTGAGACAGACGGTATGAGAAAGACAGGCTGAGTGCGACGTTCATAGACAGTCGGTATGAGACAGAAGTACTGAGACAGTCGGTATGAGACAGACGGTCTGAGACAGACGGTCTGAGACAGACGGTCTGAGACAGACGGTCTGAGACAGACGGTCTGAGACAGACGGTCTGAGACAGACGGTCTGAGATAGACGGTCTGAGAGAGACGGGCTGAGACCGACGGGCTTAGACAGACGTACTGGGACAGACGGTCTGAGACAGACGGACAGAGACCGACGGTCTGAGACAGACGGTCTGAGATAGACGGTCTGAGAGAGATGGGCTGAGACCGACGGGCTTAGACAGACGTACTGGGACAGACGGTCTGAGACAGACGGTCTGAGACAGACGATCTGAGACAGACGGTCTGAGACAGACGGTCTGAGACAGACGGGCTTAGACAGACGTACTGGGACAGACGGTCTGAGACAGACGGACAGAGACAGACGGACAGAGACAGACGGACAGAGACAGACGGACAGAGACAGACGGTCGGAAACAGACGGTCTGAGACAGACGGTCTGAGACAGACGGTCTGAGACAGACGGTCTGAGACAGACGGTCTGAGACAGACGGTCTGAGACAGACGGTCTGAGACAGACGGTCTGAGACAGACGGTATGAGAAAGACAGGCTGAGTCCGACGTTCATAGACAGTCGGTATGAGACAGAAGTACTGAGACAGTCGGTATGAGACAGACGGTCTGAGACAGACGGTCTCAGACAGACGGTCTGAGACAGACGGTCTGAGACAGACGGTCTGAGACAGACGGTCTGAGACAGACGGTCTGAGACAGACGGTCTGAGACAGACGGTCTGAGACAGACGGTCTGAGACAGACGGTCTGAGACAGACGGTCTGAGACAGACGGTCTGAGACAGACGGTCTGAGACAGACGGTCTGAGACAGACGGTATGAAAAAGACAGGCTGAGTCCGACGTTCATAGACAGTCGGTATGAGATAGAGGTACTGAGACAGACGGTCTGAGACAGACGGTCTGAGACAGACGGTCTGAGACAGACGGTCTGAGACAGACGGTCTGAGACAGACGGTCTGAGATAGACGGTCTGAGAGAGACGGGCTGAGACCGACGGGCTTAGACAGACGTACTGGGACAGACGGTCTGAGACAGACGGTCTGAGACAGACGGTATGAGAAAGACAGGCTGAGTGCGACGTTCATAGACAGTCGGTATGAGACAGAAGTACTGAGACAGTCGGTATGAGACAGACGGTCTGAGACAGACGGTCTGAGACAGACGGTCTGAGACAGACGGTCTGAGACAGACGGTCTGAGACAGACGGTCTGAGATAGACGGTCTGAGAGAGACGGGCTGAGACCGACGGGCTTAGACAGACGTACTGGGACAGACGGTCTGAGACAGACGGTCTGAGATAGACGGTCTGAGAGAGATGGGCTGAGACCGACGGGCTTAGACAGACGTACTGGGACAGACGGTCTGAGACAGACGGACAGAGACCGACGGTCTGAGATAGACGGTCTGAGAGAGATGGGCTGAGACCGACGGGCTTAGACAGACGTACTGGGACAGACGGTCTGAGACAGACGGACAGAGACCGACGGACAGAGACAGACGGACAGAGCCAGACGGACAGAGACAGACGGACTGAGACAGACGGACTGAGACAGTCGGGGTGAGACTGACGGTCTGAGAGAGACGGGCTGAGACCGACGGGCTTAGACAGACGTACTGGGACAGACGGTCTGAGACAGACGGACAGAGACAGACGGACAGAGACAGACGGACAGAGACAGACGGACAGAGACAGACGGACAGAGACAGACCGACAGAGACAGACGGACAGAGACAGACGGACAGAGACAGACGGACAGAGACAGACGGACAGAGACAGACGGACAGAGCCAGACGGACAGAGACAGACGGACTGAGACAGACGGACTGAGACAGTCGGGGTGAGACTGACGGGCTGAGACAGACGGTCTGAGACAGACGGTCTGAGACAGACGGTCTGAGACAGACGGTCTGAGACAGACGGTCTGAGACAGACGGTCTGAGACAGACGGTCTGAGACAGACGGTCTGAGATAGACGGTATGAGAAAGACAGGCTGAGTCCGACGTTCATAGACAGTCGGTATGAGACAGAAGTACTGAGACAGACGGTCTGAAACAGACGGTCTGAGACAGACGGTCTGAGACAGACGGTCTGAGACAGACGGTCTGAGACAGACGGTCTGAGACAGACGGTCTGAGACAGACGGTCTGAGACAGACGGGCTTAGACAGACGGTCTGAGACAGACGGGCTTAGACAGACGTACTGGGACAGACGGTCTGAGACAGACGGACAGAGACAGACGGACAGAGACAGACGGACAGAGACAGACGGACAGAGACAGACGGACAGAGACAGACGGACAGAGACAGACGGACAGAGACAGACGGACTTAGACAGACGGACTGAGACAGTCGGGGTGAGACTGACGGGCTGAGACAGACGGTCTGAGACAGACGGTCTGAGACAGACGGTCTGAGACAGACGGTCTGAGACAGACGGTCTGAGACGGACGGTCTGAGACAGACGGTCTGAGACAGACGGTCTGAGACAGACGGTATGAGAAAGACAGGCTGAGTCCGACGTTCATAGACAGTCGGTATGAGACAGAAGTACTGAGACAGACGGTCTGAGACAGACGGTCTGAGACAGACGGTCTGAGACAGACGGTCTGAGATAGACGGTCTGAGAGAGACGGGCTGAGACCGACGGGCTTAGACAGACGTACTGGGACAGACGGTCTGAGATAGACGGTCTGAGAGAGACGGGCTGAGACCGACGGGCTTAGACAGACGTACTGAGACAGACGGTCTGAAACAGACGGTCTGAGACAGACGGTCTGAGACAGACGGTCTGAGACAGACGGTCTGAGACAGACGGTCTGAGACAGACGGTCTGAGACAGACGGTCTGAGACAGACGGTCTGAGACAGACGGGCTTAGACAGACGGTCTGAGACAGACGGGCTTAGACAGACGTACTGGGACAGACGGTCTGAGACAGACGGACAGAGACAGACGGACAGAGACAGACGGACAGAGACAGACGGACAGAGACAGACGGACAGAGACAGACGGACAGAGACAGACGGACACAGACAGACGGACAGAGACAGACGGACAGAGACAGACGGACAGAGACCGACGGACAGAGACAGACGGACTTAGACAGACGGACTGAGACAGTCGGGGTGAGACTGACGGGCTGAGACAGACGGTCTGAGACAGACGGTCTGAGACAGACGGTCTGAGACAGACGGTCTGAGACAGACGGTCTGAGACAGACGGTCTGAGACAGACGGTCTGAGACGGACGGTCTGAGACAGACGGTCTGAGACAGACGGTCTGAGACAGACGGTCTGAGACAGACGGTATGAGAAAGACAGGCTGAGTGCGACGTTCATAGACAGTCGGTATGAGACAGAAGTACTGAGACAGTCGGTATGAGACAGACGGTCTGAGACAGACGGTCTGAGACAGACGGTCTGAGACAGACGGTCTGAGACAGACGGTCTGAGACAGACGGTCTGAGACAGACGGTCTGAGATAGACGGTCTGAGAGAGACGGGCTGAGACCGACGGGCTTAGACAGACGTACTGGGACAGACGGTCTGAGACAGACGGTCTGAGACAGACGGTATGAGAAAGACAGGCTGAGTCCGACGTTCATAGACAGTCGGTATGAGACAGAAGTACTGAGACAGACGGTCTGAGACAGACGGTCTGAGACAGACTGTCTGAGACAGACGGTCTGAGATAGACGGTCTGAGAGAGACGGGCTGAGACCGACGGGCTTAGACAGACGTACTGGGACAGACGGTCTGAGACAGACGGTCTGAGACAGACGGTATGAGAAAGACAGGCTGAGTCCGACGTTCATAGACAGTCGGTATGAGACAGAAGTACTGAGACAGACGGTCTGAAACAGACGGTCTGAGACAGACGGTCTGAGACAGACGGTCTGAGACAGACGGTCTGAGACAGACGGTCTGAGACAGACGGGCTTAGACAGACGGTCTGAGACAGACGGGCTTAGACAGACGTACTGGGACAGACGGTCTGAGACAGACGGACAGAGACAGACGGACAGAGACAGACGGACAGAGACAGACGGACAGAGACAGACGGACAGAGACAGACGGACAGAGACAGACGGACACAGACAGACGGACAGAGACAGACGGACAGAGACAGACGGACAGAGACCGACGGACAGAGACAGACGGACTCAGACAGACGGACTGAGACAGTCGGGGTGAGACTGACGGGCTGAGACAGACGGTCTGAGACAGACGGTCTGAGACAGACGGTCTGAGACAGACGGTCTGAGACAGACGGTCTGAGACGGACGGTCTGAGACAGACGGTCTGAGACAGACGGTCTGAGACAGACGGTATGAGAAAGACAGGCTGAGTGCGACGTTCATAGACAGTCGGTATGAGACAGAAGTACTGAGACAGTCGGTATGAGACAGACGGTCTGAGACAGACGGTCTGAGACAGACGGTCTGAGACAGACGGTCTGAGACAGACGGTCTGAGACAGACGGTCTGAGACAGACGGTCTGAGACAGACGGTCTGAGACAGACGGTCTGAGACAGACGGTCTGAGACAGACGGCCTGAGACAGACGGTCTGAGACAGACGGTCTGAGACAGACGGTCTGAGACAGACGGTCTGAGACAGACGGTCTGAGACAGACGGTCTGAGACAGACGGTCTGAGACAGACGGTCTGAGACAGACGGTCTGAGACAGACGGTCTGAGACAGACGGTCTGAGACAGACGGTCTGAGACAGACGGTCTGAGACAGACGGTCTGAGAGAGACGCGCTGATACAGACGGTCTGAAACAGACGGTCTGAGACAGACGGTCTGAGACAGACGGTCTGAGACAGACGGTCTGAGACAGACGGTCTGAGACAGACGGTCTGAGACAGACGGTCTGAGACAGACGGTCTGAGACAGACGGTCTGAGAGAGACGCGCTGATACAGACGGTCTGAAACAGACGGTCTGAGACAGAGGGTCTGAGACAGACGGTCGGAGACAGAGGGTCTGAGACAGACGGTCTCAGACAGACGGTCGGAGACAGACGGTCTGAGACAGACGGTCTGAGACAGACGGTCTGAGACAGATGGTCTGAGACAGAGGGTCTGAGACAGACGGTCTCAGACAGACGGTCGGAAACAGACGGTCTGAGACAGACGGTCTGAGACAGACGGTCTGAGACAGACGGTCTGAGACAGACGGTCTGAGACAGACGGTCTGAGACAGACGGTCTGAGACAGACGGTATGAGAAAGACAGGCTGAGTCCGACGTTCATAGACAGTCGGTATGAGACAGAAGTACTGAGACAGTCGGTATGAGACAGACGGTCTGAGACAGACGGTCTCAGACAGACGGTCTGAGACAGACGGTCTGAGACAGACGGTCTGAGACAGACGGTCCGAGACAGACGGTCTGAGACAGACGGTCTGAGACAGACGGTCTGAGACAGACGGTCTGAGACAGACGGTCTGAGACAGACGGTATGAAAAAGACAGGCTGAGTCCGACGTTCATAGACAGTCGGTATGAGATAGAGGTACTGAGACAGACGGTCTGAGACAGACGGTCTGAGACAGACGGTCTGAGACAGACGGTCTGAGACAGACGGTCTGAGATAGACGGTCTGAGAGAGACGGGCTGAGACCGACGGGCTTAGACAGACGTACTGGGACAGACGGTCTGAGACAGACGGTCTGAGACAGACGGTATGAGAAAGACAGGCTGAGTGCGACGTTCATAGACAGTCGGTATGAGACAGAAGTACTGAGACAGTCGGTCTGAGACAGACGGTCTGAGACAGACGGTCTGAGACAGACGGTCTGAGACAGACGGCCTGAGACAGACGGTCTGAGACAGACGGTCTGAGACAGACGGTCTGAGACAGACGGTCTGAGACAGACGGTCTGAGACAGACGGTATGAGAAAGACAGGCTGAGTGCGACGTTCATAGACAGTCGGTATGAGACAGAAGTACTGAGACAGTCGGTATGAGACAGACGGTCTGAGACAGACGGTCTGAGACAGACGGTCTGAGACAGACGGTCTGAGACAGACGGTCTGAGACAGACGGTCTGAGACAGACGGTCTGAGACAGACGGTCTGAGACAGACGGTCTGAGACAGACGGTCTGAGACAGACGGTCTGAGACAGACGGTCTGAGACAGACGGTCTGAGACAGACGGTCTGAGACAGACGGTCTGAGACAGACGGCCTGAGACAGACGGTCTGAGACAGACGGTCTGAGACAGACGGTCTGAGACAGACGGTCTGAGACAGACGGTCTGAGACAGACGGTCTGAGACAGACGGTCTGAGACAGACGGTCTGAGACAGACGGTCTGAGACAGACGGTCTGAGAGAGACGCGCTGATACAGACGGTCTGAAACAGACGGTCTGAGACAGACGGTCTGAGACAGACGGTCTGAGACAGACGGTCTGAGACAGACGGTCTGAGACAGACGGTCTGAGACAGACGGTCTGAGACAGACGGTCTGAGACAGACGGTCTGAGAGAGACGCGCTGATACAGACGGTCTGAAACAGACGGTCTGAGACAGAGGGTCTGAGACAGACGGTCGGAGACAGAGGGTCTGAGACAGACGGTCTCAGACAGACGGTCGGAGACAGACGGTCTGAGACAGACGGTCTGAGACAGACGGTCTGAGACAGATGGTCTGAGACAGAGGGTCTGAGACAGACGGTCTCAGACAGACGGTCGGAAACAGACGGTCTGAGACAGACGGTCTGAGACAGACGGTCTGAGACAGACGGTATGAGAAAGACAGGCTGAGTCCGACGTTCATAGACAGTCGGTATGAGACAGAAGTACTGAGACAGTCGGTATGAGACAGACGGTCTGAGACAGACGGTCTCAGACAGACGGTCTGAGACAGACGGTCTGAGACAGACGGTCTGAGACAGACGGTCTGAGACAGACGGTCTGAGACAGACGGTCTGAGACAGACGGTCTGAGACAGACGGTATGAGACAGACGGTCTGAGACAGACGGTATGAAAAAGACAGGCTGAGTCCGACGTTCATAGACAGTCGGTATGAGATAGAGGTACTGAGACAGACGGTCTGAGACAGACGGTCTGAGACAGACGGTCTGAGACAGACGGTCTGAGACAGACGGTCTGAGATAGACGGTCTGAGAGAGACGGGCTGAGACCGACGGGCTTAGACAGACGTACTGGGACAGACGGTCTGAGACAGACGGTCTGAGACAGACGGTATGAGAAAGACAGGCTGAGTGCGACGTTCATAGACAGTCGGTATGAGACAGAAGTACTGAGACAGTCGGTATGAGACAGACGGTCTGAGACAGACGGTCTGAGACAGACGGTCTGAGACAGACGGTCTGAGATAGACGGTCTGAGAGAGACGGGCTGAGACCGACGGGCTTAGACAGACGTACTGGGACAGACGGTCTGAGACAGACGGTCTGAGATAGACGGTCTGAGAGAGATGGGCTGAGACCGACGGGCTTAGACAGACGTACTGGGACAGACGGTCTGAGACAGACGGACAGAGAGCGGGGGTCTGAGATAGACGGTCTGAGAGAGATGGGCTGAGACCGACGGGCTTAGACAGACGTACTGGGACAGACGGTCTGAGACAGACGGACAGAGACCGACGGTCTGAGACAGACGGTCTGAGACAGACGGTCTGATACAGACGGGCTTAGACAGACGTACTGGGACAGACGGTCTGAGACAGACGGACAGAGACAGACGGACAGAGACAGACGGACAGAGACAGACGGACAGAGACAGACGGACAGAGACAGACCGACAGAGACAGACGGACAGAGACAGACGGACAGAGACAGACGGACAGAGACAGACGGACAGAGACAGACGGACAGAGCCAGACGGACAGAGACAGACGGACTGAGACAGACGGACTGAGACAGTCGGGGTGAGACTGACGGGCTGAGACAGACGGTCTGAGACAGACGGTCTGAGACAGACGGTCTGAGACAGACGGTCTGAGACAGACGGTCTGAGACAGACGGTCTGAGACAGACGGTCTGAGACAGACGGTCTGAGACAGACGGTCTGAGACAGACGGTCTGAGACAGACGGTCTGAGACAGACGGTCTGAGATAGACGGTATGAGAAAGACAGGCTGAGTCCGACGTTCATAGACAGTCGGTATGAGACAGAAGTACTGAGACAGACGGTCTGAAACAGACGGTCTGAGACAGACGGTCTGAGACAGACGGTCTGAGACAGACGGTCTGAGACAGACGGTCTGAGACAGACGGGCTTAGACAGACGGTCTGAGACAGACGGGCTTAGACAGACGTACTGGGACAGACGGTCTGAGACAGACGGACAGAGACAGACAGACAGAGACAGATTGACAGAGACAGACGGACAGAGACAGACGGACAGAGACAGACGGACAGAGACAGACGGACAGAGACAGACGGACACAGACAGACGGACAGAGACAGACGGACAGAGACAGACGGACAGAGACCGACGGACAGAGACAGACGGACTTAGACAGACGTACTGGGACAGACGGTCTGAGACAGACGGTCTGAGACAGACGGTATGAGAAAGACAGGCTGAGTCCGACGTTCATAGACAGTCAGTATGAGACAGAAGTACTGAGACAGTCGGTATGAGACAGACGGTCTGAGACAGACGGTCTGAGACAGACGGTCTGAGACAGACGGTCTGAGACAGACGGTCTGAGACAGACGGTCTGAGACAGACGGTCTGAGACAGACGGTCTGAGACAGACGGTCTGAGACAGACGGTCTGAGACAGACGGTCTGAGACAGACGGTCTGAGACAGACGGTCTGATATAGACGGGCTTAGACAGACGTACTGGGACAGACGGTCTGAGACAGACGGTAAGAGACATACGGACAGAGACAGACGGACAGAGACAGACGGACAGAGACAGACGGACAGAGACAGACGGACAGAGACAGACGGACAGAGACAGACGGACAGAGACAGACGGACAGAGACAGACGGACAGAGACAGACGGACAGAGACAGACGGACAGAGACAGACGGACAGAGACAGACGGACAGAGACAGACGGACAGAGACAGACGGACATAGACAGACGGACTGAGACAGTCGGGGTGAGACTGACGGGCTGAGACAGACGGTCTGAGACAGACGGTCTGAGACAGACGGTCTGAGACAGACGGTATGAGAAAGACAGGCTGAGTCCGACGTTCATAGACAGTCAGTATGAGACAGAAGTACTGAGACAGTCGGTATGAGACAGACGGTCTGAGACAGACGGTCTGAGACAGACGGTCTGAGACAGACGGTCTGAGACAGACGGTCTGAGACAGACGGTCTGAGACAGACGGTCTGAGACAGACGGTCTGAGACAGACGGTCTGAGACAGACGGTATGAGAAAGACAGGCTGAGTCCGACGTTCATAGACAGTCAGTATGAGACAGAAGTACTGAGACAGTCGGTATGAGACAGACGGTCTGAGACAGACGGTCTGAGACAGACGGTCTGAGACAGACGGTCTGAGACAGACGGTCTGAGACAGACGGTCTGAGACAGACGGTCTGAGACAGACGGTCTGAGACAGACGGTCTGAGTCAGACGGTCTGAGACAGACGGTCTGAGACAGACGGTCTGAGACAGACGGTCTGAGACAGACGGTATGAGAAAGACAGGCTGAGTCCGCCGTTCATAAACAGTCAGTATGAGACAGAAGTACTGAGACAGACGGTCTGAGACAGACGGTCTGAGACAGACGGTCTGAGACAGACGGTCTGAGACAGACGGTCTGAGACAGACGGTCTGAGACAGACGGTCTGAGACAGACGGTCTGAGACAGACGGTCTGAGACCGACGGTCTGAGACAGACGGTCTGAGATAGACGGTCTGAGAGAGACGGGCTGAGACCGACGGGCTTAGACAGACGTACTGGGACAGACGGTCTGAGACAGACGGTCTGAGACAGACGGTCTGAGACAGACGGTCTGAGACAGACGGTCTGATACAGACGGGCTTAGACAGACGTACTGGGACAGACGGTCTGAGACAGACGGTAAGAGACATACGGACAGAGACAGACGGACAGAGACAGACGGACAGAGACAGACGGACAGAGACAGACGGACAGAGACAGACGGACAGAGACAGACGGACAGAGACAGACGGACATAGACAGACGGACTGAGACAGTCGGGGTGAGACTGACGGGCTGAGACAGACGGTCTGAGACAGACGGTCTGAGACAGACGGTCTGAGACAGACGGTCTGAGACAGACGGTCTGAGACAGACGGTCTGAGACAGACGGTCTGAGACAGACGGTATGAGAAAGACAGGCTGAGTCCGACGTTCATAGACAGTCAGTATGAGACAGAAGTACTGAGACAGTCGGTATGAGACAGACGGTCTGAGACAGACGGTCTGAGACAGACGGTCTGAGACAGACGGTCTGAGACAGACGGTCTGAGACAGACGGTCTGAGACAGACGGTCTGAGACAGACGGTCTGAGTCAGACGGTCTGAGACAGACGGTCTGAGACAGACGGTCTGAGACAGACGGTATGAGAAAGACAGGCTGAGTCCGCCGTTCATAAACAGTCAGTATGAGACAGAAGTACTGAGACAGACGGTCTGAGACAGACGGTCTGAGACAGACGGTCTGAGACAGACGGTCTGAGACAGAGGGTCTGAGACAGACGGTCTCAGACAGACGGTCGGAGACAGACGGTCTGAGACAGACGGTCTGAGACAGACGGTCTGAGGCAGACGGTCTGAGACAGATGGTCTGAGACGGACGGTCTGAGACAGACGGTCTGAGACAGACGGTCTGAGACAGACGGTCTGAGACAGACGGGCTTAGACAGACGGTCTGAGACAGACGGGCTTAGACAGACGTACTGGGACAGACGGTCTGAGACAGACGGACAGAGACAGACGGACAGAGACAGACGGACAGAGACAGACGGACAGAGACAGACGGACAGAGACAGACGGACAGAGACAGACGGACAGAGACAGACGGACACAGACAGACGGACAGAGACAGACGGACAGAGACAGACGGACAGAGACCGACGGACAGAGACAGACGGACATAGACAGACGGACTGAGACAGTCGGGGTGAGACTGACGGGCTGAGACAGACGGTCTGAGACAGACGGTCTGAGACAGACGGTCTGAGACAGACGGTCTGAGACAGACGGTCTGAGACAGACGGTCTGAGACGGACGGTCTGAGACAGACGGTCTGAGACAGACGGTCTGAGACAGACGGTATGAGAAAGACAGGCTGAGTGCGACGTTGATAGACAGTCGGTATGAGACAGAAGTACTGAGACAGTCGGTATGAGACAGACGGTCTGAGACAGACGGTCTGAGACAGACGGTCTGAGACAGACGGTCTGAGACAGACGGTCTGAGACAGACGGTCTGAGACAGACGGTCTGAGACAGACGGTCTGAGACAGACGGTCTGAGACAGACGGTCTGAGACAGACGGTCTGAGACAGACGATCTGAGACAGACGGTCTGAGACAGACGGTCTGAGACAGACGGTATGAGAAAGACAGGCTGAGTGCGACGTTCATAGACAGTCGGTATGAGACAGAAGTACTGAGACAGACGGTCTGAGACAGACGGTCTGAGACAGACGGTCTGAGACAGACGGTCTGAGACAGACGGTCTGAGACAGACGGTCTGAGACAGACGGTCTGAGACAGACGGTCTGAGACAGACGGTCTGAGACAGACGGTCTGAGACAGACGGTCTGAGATAGACGGTCTGAGACCGACGGGCTTAGACAGACGTACTGGGACAGACGGTCTGAGACAGACGGTCTGAGACAGACGGTCTGAGACAGACGGTCTGATACAGACGGGCTTAGACAGACGTACTGGGACAGACGGTCTGAGACAGACGGTAAGAGACATACGGACAGAGACAGACGGACAGAGACAGACGGACAGAGACAGACGGACAGAGACAGACGGACAGAGACAGACGGACAGAGACAGACGGACATAGACAGACGGACTGAGACAGTCGGGGTGAGACTGACGGGCTGAGACAGACGGTCTGAGACAGACGGTCTGAGACAGACGGTCTGAGACAGACGGTCTGAGACAGACGGTCTGAGACAGACGGTCTGAGACAGACGGTCTGAGACAGACGGTCTGAGACAGACGGTCTGAGACAGACGGTCTGAGACAGACGGTCTGAGACAGACGGTCTGAGACAGACGGTATGAGAAAGACAGGCTGAGTCCGACGTTCATAGACAGTCAGTATGAGACAGAAGTACTGAGACAGTCGGTATGAGACAGACGGTCTGAGACAGACGGTCTGAGACAGACGGTCTGAGACAGACGGTCTGAGACAGACGGTCTGAGACAGACGGTCTGAGACAGACGGTCTGAGACAGACGGTCTGAGTCAGACGGTCTGAGACAGACGGTCTGAGACAGACGGTCTGAGACAGACGGTATGAGAAAGACAGGCTGAGTCCGCCGTTCATAAACAGTCAGTATGAGACAGAAGTACTGAGACAGACGGTCTGAGACAGACGGTCTGAGACAGACGGTCTGAGACAGACGGTCTGAGACAGACGGTCTGAGACAGACGGTCTGAGACAGAGGGTCTGAGACAGACGGTCTCAGACAGACGGTCGGAGACAGACGGTCTGAGACAGACGGTCTGAGGCAGACGGTCTGAGACAGATGGTCTGAGACGGACGGTCTGAGACAGACGGTCTGAGACAGACGGTCTGAGACAGACGGTCTGAGACAGACGGGCTTAGACAGACGGTCTGAGACAGACGGGCTTAGACAGACGTACTGGGACAGACGGTCTGAGACAGACGGACAGAGACAGACGGACAGAGACAGACGGACAGAGACAGACGGACAGAGACAGACGGACAGAGACAGACGGACAGAGACAGACGGACAGAGACAGACGGACACAGACAGACGGACAGAGACAGACGGACGGAGACAGACGGACAGAGACCGACGGACAGAGACAGACGGACATAGACAGACGGACTGAGACAGTCGGGGTGAGACTGACGGGCTGAGACAGACGGTCTGAGACAGACGGTCTGAGACAGACGGTCTGAGACAGACGGTCTGAGACGGACGGTCTGAGACAGACGGTCTGAGACAGACGGTCTGAGACAGACGGTATGAGAAAGACAGGCTGAGTGCGACGTTGATAGACAGTCGGTATGAGACAGAAGTACTGAGACAGTCGGTATGAGACAGACGGTCTGAGACAGACGGTCTGAGACAGACGGTCTGAGACAGACGGTCTGAGACAGACGGTCTGAGACAGACGGACAGAGACAGACGGACAGAGACAGACGGACACAGACAGACGGACAGAGACAGACGGACAGAGACAGACGGACAGAGACCGACGGACAGAGACAGACGGACATAGACAGACGGACTGAGACAGTCGGGGTGAGACTGACGGGCTGAGACAGACGGTCTGAGACAGACGGTCTGAGACAGACGGCCTGAGACAGACGGTCTGAGACGGACGGTCTGAGACAGACGGTCTGAGACAGACGGTCTGAGACAGACGGTATGAGAAAGACAGGCTGAGTGCGACGTTCATAGACAGTCGGTATGAGACAGAAGTACTGAGACAGTCGGTATGAGACAGACGGTCTGAGACAGACGGTCTGAGACAGACGGTCTGAGACAGACGGTCTGAGACAGACGGTCTGAGACAGACGGTCTGAGACAGACGGTCTGAGACAGACGGTCTGAGACAGACGGTCTGAGACAGACGGTCTGAGACAGACGGTCTGAGACAGACGGTCTGAGACAGACGGTCTGAGACAGACGGTCTGAGACAGACGGTCTGAGACAGACGGTCTGAGACAGACGGTATGAGAAAGACAGGCTGAGTGCGACGTTCATAGACAGTCGGTATGAGACAGAAGTACTGAGACAGTCGGTATGAGACAGACGGTCTGAGACAGACGGTCTGAGACAGACGGTCTGAGACAGACGGTCTGAGACAGACGGTCTGAGACAGACGGTCTGAGACAGACGGTCTGAGACAGACGGTCTGAGACAGACGGTCTGAGACAGACGGTCTGAGACAGACGGTCTGAGACAGACGGTCTGAGACAGACGGTCTGAGACAGACGGTCTGAGACAGACGGTCTGAGACAGACGGTCTGAGACAGACGGTCTGAGAGAGACGCGCTGATACAGACGGTCTGAAACAGACGGTCTGAGACAGACGGTCTGAGACAGACGGTCTGAGAGAGACGCGCTGATACAGACGGTCTGAAACAGACGGTCTGAGACAGAGGGTCTGAGACAGACGGTCGGAGACAGAGGGTCTGAGACAGACGGTCTCAGACAGACGGTCGGAGACAGACGGTCTGAGACAGACGGTCTGAGACAGACGGTCTGAGACAGACGGTCTGAGACAGACGGTCTCAGACAGACGGTCGGAAACAGACGGTCTGAGACAGACGGTCTGAGACAGACGGTCTGAGACAGACGGTCTGAGACAGACGGTCTGAGACAGACGGTCTGAGACAGACGGTCTGAGACAGACGGTCTGAGACAGACGGTCTGAGACAGACGGTATGAGAAATACAGGCTGAGTCCGACGTTCATAGACAGTCGGTATGAGACAGAAGTACTGAGACAGTCGGTATGAGACAGACGGTCTGAGACAGACGGTCTCAGACAGACGGTCTGAGACAGACGGTCTGAGACAGACGGTCTGAGACAGACGGTCTGAGACAGACGGTCTGAGACAGACGGTCTGAGACAGACGGTCTGAGACAGACGGTCTGAGATAGACGGTCTGAGAGGGACGGGCTGAGACCGACGGGCTTAGACAGGCGTACTGGGACAGACGGTCTGAGACAGACGGTCTGAGACAGACGGTATGAGAAAGACAGGCTGAGTCCGACGTTCATAGACAGTCGGTATGAGACAGAAGTACTGAGACAGACGGTCTGAAACAGACGGTCTGAGACAGACGGTCTGAGACAGACGGTCTGAGACAGACGGTCTGAGACAGACGGTCTGAGACAGACGGGCTTAGACAGACGGTCTGAGACAGACGGGCTTAGACAGACGTACTGGGACAGACGGTCTGAGACAGACGGACAGAGACAGACGGACAGAGACAGACGGACAGAGACAGACGGACAGAGACAGACGGACAGAGACAGACGGACAGAGACAGACGGACACAGACAGACGGACAGAGACAGACGGACAGAGACAGACGGACAGAGACCGACGGACAGAGACAGACGGACATAGACAGACGGACTGAGACAGTCGGGGTGAGACTGACGGGCTGAGACAGACGGTCTGAGACAGACGGTCTGAGACAGACGGCCTGAGACAGACGGTCTGAGACGGACGGTCTGAGACAGACGGTCTGAGACAGACGGTCTGAGACAGACGGTATGAGAAAGACAGGCTGAGTGCGACGTTCATAGACAGTCGGTATGAGACAGAAGTACTGAGACAGTCGGTATGAGACAGACGGTCTGAGACAGACGGTCTGAGACAGACGGTCTGAGACAGACGGTCTGAGACAGACGGTCTGAGACAGACGGTCTGAGACAGACGGTCTGAGACAGACGGTCTGAGACAGACGGTCTGAGACAGACGGTCTGAGACAGACGGTCTGAGACAGACGGTCTGAGACAGACGGTCTGAGACAGACGGTCTGAGACAGACGGTCTGAGACAGACGGTCTGAGACAGACGGTCTGAGACAGACGGTCTGAGACAGACGGTCTGAGACAGACAGTATGAGAAAGACAGGCTGAGTGCGACGTTCATAGACAGTCGGTATGAGACAGAAGTACTGAGACAGTCGGTATGAGACAGACGGTCTGAGACAGACGGTCTGAGACAGACGGTCTGAGACAGACGGTCTGAGACAGACGGTCTGAGACAGACGGTCTGAGACAGACGGTCTGAGACAGACGGTCTGAGACAGACGGTCTGAGACAGACGGTCTGAGACAGACGGTCTGAGACAGACGGTCTGAGACAGACGGTCTGAGACAGACGGTCTGAGACAGACGGTCTGAGACAGACGGTCTGAGAGAGACGCGCTGATACAGACGGTCTGAAACAGACGGTCTGAGACAGACGGTCTGAGACAGACGGTCTGAGAGAGACGCGCTGATACAGACGGTCTGAAACAGACGGTCTGAGACAGAGGGTCTGAGACAGACGGTCGGAGACAGAGGGTCTGAGACAGACGGTCTCAGACAGACGGTCGGAGACAGACGGTCTGAGACAGACGGTCTGAGACAGACGGTCTGAGACAGACGGTCTGAGACAGACGGTCTCAGACAGACGGTCGGAAACAGACGGTCTGAGACAGACGGTCTGAGACAGACGGTCTGAGACAGACGGTCTGAGACAGACGGTCTGAGACAGACGGTCTGAGACAGACGGTCTGAGACAGACGGTCTGAGACAGACGGTCTGAGACAGACGGTATGAGACAGACGGTCTGAGACAGACGGTATGAGAAAGACAGGCTGAGTGCGACGTTCATAGACAGTCGGTATGAGACAGAAGTACTGAGACAGTCGGTCTGAAACAGACGGGCTTAGACAGACGGTCTGAGACAGACGGGCTTAGACAGACGTACTGGGACAGACGGTCTGAGACAGACGGGCTTAGACAGACGGTCTGAGACAGACGGGCTTAGACAGACGTACTGGGACAGACGGTCTGAGACAGACGGACAGAGACAGACGGACAGAGACAGACGGACAGAGACAGACGGACAGAGACAGACGGACAGAGACAGACGGACAGAGACAGACGGACACAGACAGACGGACAGAGACAGACGGACAGAGACAGACGGACAGAGACCGACGGACAGAGACAGACGGACATAGACAGACGGACTGAGACAGACGGTCTGAGACGGACGGTCTGAGACAGACGGTCTGAGACAGACGGTCTGAGACAGACGGTCTGAGACAGACGGTCTGAGACAGACGGTCTGAGACAGACGGTCTGAGACAGACGGTCTGAGACAGACGGTCTGAGAGAGACGCGCTGATACAGACGGTCTGAAACAGACGGTCTGAGACAGACGGTCTGAGACAGACGGTCTGAGACAGACGGTCTGAGAGAGACGCGCTGATACAGACGGTCTGAAACAGACGGTCTGAGACAGAGGGTCTGAGACAGACGGTCGGAGACAGAGGGTCTGAGACAGACGGTCTCAGACAGACGGTCGGAGACAGACGGTCTGAGACAGACGGTCTGAGACAGACGGTCTGAGACAGACGGTCTGAGACAGACGGTCTGAGACAGACGGTCTGAGACAGACGGTCTCAGACAGACGGTCGGAAACAGACGGTCTGAGACAGACGGTCTGAGACAGACGGTCTGAGACAGACGGTCTGAGACAGACGGTCTGAGACAGACGGTCTGAGACAGACGGTCTGAGACAGACGGTCTGAGACAGACGGTCTGAGACAGACGGTATGAGACAGACGGTCTGAGACAGACGGTATGAGAAAGACAGGCTGAGTGCGACGTTCATAGACAGTCGGTATGAGACAGAAGTACTGAGACAGTCGGTCTGAAACAGACGGTCTGAGACAGACGGTCTGAGACAGACGGTCTGAGACAGACGGTCTGAGACAGACGGTCTGAGACAGACGGTCTGAGACAGACGGTCTGAGACAGACGGTCTGAGACAGACGGTCTGAGACAGACGGTCTGAGACAGACGGTCTGAGACAGACGGTCTGAGACAGACGGTCTGAGACAGACGGTCTGAGACAGACGGTCTGAGACAGACGGTCTGAGACAGACGGTCTGAGACAGACGGTCTGAGACAGACGGTCTGAGACAGACAGTATGAGAAAGACAGGCTGAGTGCGACGTTCATAGACAGTCGGTATGAGACAGAAGTACTGAGACAGTCGGTATGAGACAGACGGTCTGAGACAGACGGTCTGAGACAGACGGTCTGAGACAGACGGTCTGAGACAGACGGTCTGAGACAGACGGTCTGAGACAGACGGTCTGAGACAGACGGTCTGAGACAGACGGTCTGAGACAGACGGTCTGAGACAGACGGTCTGAGACAGACGGTCTGAGACAGACGGTCTGAGACAGACGGTCTGAGACAGACGGTATGAGAAAGACAGGCTGAGTGCGACGTTCATAGACAGTCGGTACGAGACAGAAGTACTGAGACAGTCGGTATGAGACAGACGGTCTGAGACAGACGGTCTGAGACAGACGGTCTGAGACAGACGGTCTGAGACAGACGGTCTGAGACAGACGGTCTGAGACAGACGGTCTGAGACAGACGGTCTGAGACAGACGGTCTGAGACAGACGGTCTGAGACAGACGGTCTGAGACAGACGGTCTGAGACAGACGGTCTGAGAGAGACGCGCTGATACAGACGGTCTGAAACAGACGGTCTGAGACAGACGGTCTGAGACAGACGGTCTGAGAGAGACGCGCTGATACAGACGGTCTGAAACAGACGGTCTGAGACAGAGGGTCTGAGACAGACGGTCGGAGACAGAGGGTCTGAGACAGACGGTCTCAGACAGACGGTCGGAGACAGACGGTCTGAGACAGACGGTCTGAGACAGACGGTCTGAGACAGACGGTCTCAGACAGACGGTCGGAAACAGACGGTCTGAGACAGACGGTCTGAGACAGACGGTCTGAGACAGACGGTCTGAGGCAGACGGTCTGAGACAGACGGTCTGAGACAGACGGTCTGAGACAGACGGTCTGAGACAGACGGTATGAGAAAGACAGGCTGAGTCCGACGTTCATAGACAGTCGGTATGAGACAGAAGTACTGAGACAGTCGGTATGAGACAGACGGTCTGAGACAGACGGTCTCAGACAGACGGTCTGAGACAGACGGTCTGAGACAGACGGTCTGAGACAGACGGTCTGAGACAGACGGTCTGAGACAGACGGTCTGAGACAGACGGTCTGAGACAGACGCTATGAAAAAGACAGGCTGAGTCCGACGTTCATAGACAGTCGGTATGAGATAGAGGTACTGAGACAGACGGTCTGAGACAGACGGTCTGAGACAGACGGTCTGAGACAGACGGTCTGAGACAGACGGTCTGAGATAGACGGTCTGAGAGAGACGGGCTGAGACCGACGGGCTTAGACAGACGTACTGGGACAGACGGTCTGAGACAGACGGACAGAGACCGACGGTCTGAGACAGACGGTCTGAGATAGACGGTCTGAGAGAGATGGGCTGAGACCGACGGGCTTAGACAGACGTACTGGGACAGACGGTCTGAGACAGACGGACAGAGACCGACGGTCTGAGATAGACGGTCTGAGAGAGATGGGCTGAGACCGACGGGCTTAGACAGACGTACTGGGACAGACGGTCTGAGACAGACGGACAGAGACCGACGGTCTGAGACAGACGGTCTGAGACAGACGGTCTGATACAGACGGGCTTAGACAGACGTACTGGGACAGACGGTCTGAGACAGACGGACAGAGACAGACGGACAGAGACAGACGGACAGAGACAGACGGACAGAGACAGACCGACAGAGACAGACGGACAGAGACAGACGGACAGAGACAGACGGACAGAGACAGACGGACAGAGACAGACGGATAGAGCCAGACGGACAGAGACAGACGGACTGAGACAGACGGACTGAGACAGTCGGGGTGAGACTGACGGGCTGAGACAGACGGTCTGAGACAGACGGTCTGAGACAGACGGTCTGAGACAGACGGTCTGAGACAGACGGTCTGAGATAGACGGTCTGAGAGAGACGGGCTGAGACCGACGGGCTTAGACAGACGTACTGGGACAGACGGTCTGAGACAGACGGTCTGAGACAGACGGTATGAGAAAGACAGGCTGAGTCCGACGTTCATAGACAGACGGTCTGAGACAGAGGTACTGAGACAGACGGTCTGAAACAGACGGTCTGAGACAGACGGTCTGAGACCGACGGGCTTAGACAGACGTACTGGGACAGACGGTCTGAGACAGACGGACAGAGACCGACGGTCTGAGACAGACGGTCTGAGACAGACGGTCTGATACAGACGGGCTTAGACAGACGTACTGGGACAGACGGTCTGAGACAGACGGACAGAGACAGACGGACAGAGACAGACGGACAGAGACAGACGGACAGAGACAGACGGACAGAGACAGACGGACAGACACAGTCGGACAGAGACAGACGGACAGAGACAGACGGACAGAGACAGACGGACAGAGACAGACGGACAGAGACAGACGGACAGAGACAGACGGACAGAGACAGACGGACAGAGACAGACGGACTGAGACAGTCGGGGTGAGACAGACGGACTGAGACAGTCGGGGTGAGACTGACGGGCTGAGACAGACGGTCTGAGACAGACGGTCTGAGACAGACGGTCTGAGACAGACGGTCTGAGACAGACGGTCTGAGACAGACGGTCTGAGACAGACGGTCTGAGACAGACGGTCTGAGACAGACGGTCTGAGACAGACGGTCTGAGACCGACGGTCTGAGACAGACGGTCTGAGATAGACGGTCTGAGAGAGACGGGCTGAGACCGACGGGCTTAGACAGACGTACTGGGACAGACGGTCTGAGACAGACGGTCTGAGACAGACGGTATGAGAAAGACAGGCTGAGTCCGACGTTCATAGACAGACGGTCTGAGACAGAGGTACTGAGACAGACGGTCTGAAACAGACGGTCTGAGACAGACGGTCTGAGACAGACGGTCTGAGACAGACGGTCTGAGACAGACGGTCTGAGACAGACGGTCTGAGACAGACGGTATGAGAAAGACGGTCTGAGACAGACGGTCTGAGACAGACGGTCTGAGACAGACGGTCTGAGACAGACGGTCTGAGACAGACGGTCTGAGACAGACGGTCTGAGACAGACGGTCTGAGACAGACGGTCTGAGACAGACGGTCTGAGACAGACGGTCTGAGACAGACGGTCTGAGACAGACGGTCTGAGAGAGACGCGCTGATACAGACGGTCTGAAACAGACGGTCTGAGACAGACGGTCTGAGACAGACGGTCTGAGAGAGACGCGCTGATACAGACGGTCTGAAACAGACGGTCTGAGACAGAGGGTCTGAGACAGACGGTCGGAGACAGAGGGTCTGAGACAGACGGTCTCAGACAGACGGTCGGAGACAGACGGTCTGAGACAGACGGTCTGAGACAGACGGTCTGAGACAGACGGTCTGAGACAGACGGTCTCAGACAGACGGTCGGAAACAGACGGTCTGAGACAGACGGTCTGAGACAGACGGTCTGAGACAGACGGTCTGAGACAGACGGTCTGAGACAGACGGTCTGAGACAGACGGTCTGAGACAGACGGTCTGAGACAGACGGTATGAGAAATACAGGCTGAGTCCGACGTTCATAGACAGTCGGTATGAGACAGAAGTACTGAGACAGTCGGTATGAGACAGACGGTCTGAGACAGACGGTCTCAGACAGACGGTCTGAGACAGACGGTCTGAGACAGACGGTCTGAGACAGACGGTCTGAGACAGACGGTCTGAGACAGACGGTCTGAGACAGACGGTCTGAGACAGACGGTCTGAGATAGACGGTCTGAGAGAGACGGGCTGAGACCGACGGGCTTAGACAGGCGTACTGGGACAGACGGTCTGAGACAGACGGTCTGAGACAGACGGTATGAGAAAGACAGGCTGAGTCCGACGTTCATAGACAGTCGGTATGAGACAGAAGTACTGAGACAGACGGTCTGAAACAGACGGTCTGAGACAGACGGTCTGAGACAGACGGTCTGAGACAGACGGTCTGAGACAGACGGGCTTAGACAGACGGTCTGAGACAGACGGGCTTAGACAGACGTACTGGGACAGACGGTCTGAGACAGACGGACAGAGACAGACGGACAGAGACAGACGGACAGAGACAGACGGACAGAGACAGACGGACAGAGACAGACGGACAGAGACAGACGGACAGAGACAGACGGACACAGACAGACGGACAGAGACAGACGGACAGAGACAGACGGACAGAGACCGACGGACAGAGACAGACGGACATAGACAGACGGACTGAGACAGTCGGGGTGAGACTGACGGGCTGAGACAGACGGTCTGAGACAGACGGTCTGAGACAGACGGCCTGAGACAGACGGTCTGAGACGGACGGTCTGAGACAGACGGTCTGAGACAGACGGTCTGAGACAGACGGTATGAGAAAGACAGGCTGAGTGCGACGTTCATAGACAGTCGGTATGAGACAGAAGTACTGAGACAGTCGGTATGAGACAGACGGTCTGAGACAGACGGTCTGAGACAGACGGTCTGAGACAGACGGTCTGAGACAGACGGTCTGAGACAGACGGTCTGAGACAGACGGTCTGAGACAGACGGTCTGAGACAGACGGTCTGAGACAGACGGTCTGAGACAGACGGTCTGAGACAGACGGTCTGAGACAGACGGTCTGAGACAGACGGTCTGAGACAGACGGTCTGAGACAGACGGTATGAGAAAGACAGGCTGAGTGCGACGTTCATAGACAGTCGGTATGAGACAGAAGTACTGAGACAGTCGGTATGAGACAGACGGTCTGAGACAGACGGTCTGAGACAGACGGTCTGAGACAGACGGTCTGAGACAGACGGTCTGAGACAGACGGTCTGAGACAGACGGTCTGAGACAGACGGTCTGAGACAGACGGTCTGAGACAGACGGTCTGAGACAGACGGTCTGAGACAGACGGTCTGAGACAGACGGTATGAGAAAGACAGGCTGAGTGCGACGTTCATAGACAGTCGGTATGAGACAGAAGTACTGAGACAGTCGGTATGAGACAGACGGTCTGAGACAGACGGTCTGAGACAGACGGTCTGAGACAGACGGTCTGAGACAGACGGTCTGAGACAGACGGTCTGAGACAGACGGTCTGAGACAGACGGTCTGAGACAGACGGTCTGAGACAGACGGTCTGAGACAGACGGTCTGAGACAGACGGTCTGAGACAGACGGTCTGAGACAGACGGTCTGAGACAGACGGTCTGAGAGAGACGCGCTGATACAGACGGTCTGAAACAGACGGTCTGAGACAGACGGTCTGAGACAGACGGTCTGAGAGAGACGCGCTGATACAGACGGTCTGAAACAGACGGTCTGAGACAGAGGGTCTGAGACAGACGGTCGGAGACAGAGGGTCTGAGACAGACGGTCTCAGACAGACGGTCGGAGACAGACGGTCTGAGACAGACGGTCTGAGACAGACGGTCTGAGACAGACGGTCTGAGACAGACGGTCTCAGACAGACGGTCGGAAACAGACGGTCTGAGACAGACGGTCTGAGACAGACGGTCTGAGACAGACGGTCTGAGACAGACGGTCTGAGACAGACGGTCTGAGACAGACGGTCTGAGACAGACGGTCTGAGACAGACGGTCTGAGACAGACGGTCTGAGAGAGACGGGCTGAGACCGACGGGCTTAGACAGACGTACTGGGACTGACGGTCTGAGACAGACGGTCTGAGACAGACGGTATGAGAAAGACAGGCTGAGTCCGACGTTCATAGACAGACGGTCTGAGACAGAGGTACTGAGACAGACGGTCTGAGATAGACGGTCTGAGAGAGACGGGCTGAGACCGACGGGCTTAGACAGACGTACTGGGACAGACGGTCTGAGACAGACGGTCTGAGACAGACGGTATGAGAAAGACAGGCTGAGTCCGACGTTCATAGACAGACGGTCTGAGACAGAGGTACTGAGACAGACGGTCTGAAACAGACGGTCTGAGACAGACGGTCTGAGACCGACGGGCTTAGACAGACGTACTGGGACAGACGGTCTGAGACAGACGGACAGAGACCGACGGTCTGAGACAGACGGTCTGAGACAGACGGTCTGATACAGACGGGCTTAGACAGACGTACTGGGACAGACGGTCTGAGACAGACGGACAGAGACAGACGGACAGAGACAGACGGACAGAGACAGACGGACAGAGACAGACGGACAGAGACAGACGGACAGAGACAGACGGACAGACACAGTCGGACAGAGACAGACGGACAGAGACAGACGGACAGAGACAGACGGACAGAGACAGACGGACAGAGACAGACGGACAGAGACAGACGGACAGAGACAGACGGACAGAGACAGACGGACTGAGACAGTCGGGGTGAGACAGACGGACTGAGACAGTCGGGGTGAGACTGACGGGCTGAGACAGACGGTCTGAGACAGACGGTCTGAGACAGACGGTCTGAGACAGACGGTCTGATACAGACGGGCTTAGACAGACGTACTGGGACAGACGGTCTGAGACAGACGGACAGAGACAGACGGACAGAGACAGACGGACAGAGACAGACGGACAGAGACAGACGGACAGAGACAGACGGACAGACACAGTCGGACAGAGACAGACGGACAGAGACAGACGGACAGAGACAGACGGACAGAGACAGACGGACAGAGACAGACGGACAGAGACAGACGGACAGAGACAGACGGACAGAGACAGACGGACTGAGACAGTCGGGGTGAGACAGACGGACTGAGACAGTCGGGGTGAGACTGACGGGCTGAGACAGACGGTCTGAGACAGACGGTCTGAGACAGACGGTCTGAGACAGACGGTCTGAGACAGACGGTCTGAGACAGACGGTCTGAGACAGACGGTCTGAGACAGACGGTCTGAGACAGACGGTCTGAGACAGACGGTCTGAGACCGACGGTCTGAGACAGACGGTCTGAGATAGACGGTCTGAGAGAGACGGGCTGAGACCGACGGGCTTAGACAGACGTACTGGGACAGACGGTCTGAGACAGACGGTCTGAGACAGACGGTATGAGAAAGACAGGCTGAGTCCGACGTTCATAGACAGACGGTCTGAGACAGAGGTACTGAGACAGACGGTCTGAAACAGACGGTCTGAGACAGACGGTCTGAGACAGACGGTCTGAGACAGACGGTCTGAGACAGACGGTCTGAGACAGACGGTATGAGAAAGACGGTCTGAGACAGACGGTCTGAGACAGACGGTCTGAGACAGACGGTCTGAGACAGACGGTCTGAGACAGACGGTCTGAGACAGACGGTCTGAGACAGACGGTCTGAGACAGACGGTCTGAGACAGACGGTCTGAGACAGACGGTCTGAGACAGACGGTCTGAGACAGACGGTCTGAGAGAGACGCGCTGATACAGACGGTCTGAAACAGACGGTCTGAGACAGACGGTCTGAGACAGACGGTCTGAGAGAGACGCGCTGATACAGACGGTCTGAAACAGACGGTCTGAGACAGAGGGTCTGAGACAGACGGTCGGAGACAGAGGGTCTGAGACAGACGGTCTCAGACAGACGGTCGGAGACAGACGGTCTGAGACAGACGGTCTGAGACAGACGGTCTGAGACAGACGGTCTGAGACAGACGGTCTCAGACAGACGGTCGGAAACAGACGGTCTGAGACAGACGGTCTGAGACAGACGGTCTGAGACAGACGGTCTGAGACAGACGGTCTGAGACAGACGGTCTGAGACAGACGGTCTGAGACAGACGGTCTGAGACAGACGGTATGAGAAATACAGGCTGAGTCCGACGTTCATAGACAGTCGGTATGAGACAGAAGTACTGAGACAGTCGGTATGAGACAGACGGTCTGAGACAGACGGTCTCAGACAGACGGTCTGAGACAGACGGTCTGAGACAGACGGTCTGAGACAGACGGTCTGAGACAGACGGTCTGAGACAGACGGTCTGAGACAGACGGTCTGAGACAGACGGTCTGAGATAGACGGTCTGAGAGAGACGGGCTGAGACCGACGGGCTTAGACAGGCGTACTGGGACAGACGGTCTGAGACAGACGGTCTGAGACAGACGGTATGAGAAAGACAGGCTGAGTCCGACGTTCATAGACAGTCGGTATGAGACAGAAGTACTGAGACAGACGGTCTGAAACAGACGGTCTGAGACAGACGGTCTGAGACAGACGGTCTGAGACAGACGGTCTGAGACAGACGGGCTTAGACAGACGGTCTGAGACAGACGGGCTTAGACAGACGTACTGGGACAGACGGTCTGAGACAGACGGACAGAGACAGACGGACAGAGACAGACGGACAGAGACAGACGGACAGAGACAGACGGACAGAGACAGACGGACAGAGACAGACGGACAGAGACAGACGGACACAGACAGACGGACAGAGACAGACGGACAGAGACAGACGGACAGAGACCGACGGACAGAGACAGACGGACATAGACAGACGGACTGAGACAGTCGGGGTGAGACTGACGGGCTGAGACAGACGGTCTGAGACAGACGGTCTGAGACAGACGGCCTGAGACAGACGGTCTGAGACGGACGGTCTGAGACAGACGGTCTGAGACAGACGGTCTGAGACAGACGGTATGAGAAAGACAGGCTGAGTGCGACGTTCATAGACAGTCGGTATGAGACAGAAGTACTGAGACAGTCGGTATGAGACAGACGGTCTGAGACAGACGGTCTGAGACAGACGGTCTGAGACAGACGGTCTGAGACAGACGGTCTGAGACAGACGGTCTGAGACAGACGGTCTGAGACAGACGGTCTGAGACAGACGGTCTGAGACAGACGGTCTGAGACAGACGGTCTGAGACAGACGGTCTGAGACAGACGGTATGAGAAAGACAGGCTGAGTGCGACGTTCATAGACAGTCGGTATGAGACAGAAGTACTGAGACAGTCGGTATGAGACAGACGGTCTGAGACAGACGGTCTGAGACAGACGGTCTGAGACAGACGGTCTGAGACAGACGGTCTGAGACAGACGGTCTGAGACAGACGGTCTGAGACAGACGGTCTGAGACAGACGGTCTGAGACAGACGGTCTGAGACAGACGGTCTGAGACAGACGGTCTGAGACAGACGGTATGAGAAAGACAGGCTGAGTGCGACGTTCATAGACAGTCGGTATGAGACAGAAGTACTGAGACAGTCGGTATGAGACAGACGGTCTGAGACAGACGGTCTGAGACAGACGGTCTGAGACAGACGGTCTGAGACAGACGGTCTGAGACAGACGGTCTGAGACAGACGGTCTGAGACAGACGGTCTGAGACAGACGGTCTGAGACAGACGGTCTGAGACAGACGGTCTGAGACAGACGGTCTGAGACAGACGGTCTGAGACAGACGGTCTGAGACAGACGGTCTGAGAGAGACGCGCTGATACAGACGGTCTGAAACAGACGGTCTGAGACAGACGGTCTGAGACAGACGGTCTGAGAGAGACGCGCTGATACAGACGGTCTGAAACAGACGGTCTGAGACAGAGGGTCTGAGACAGACGGTCGGAGACAGAGGGTCTGAGACAGACGGTCTCAGACAGACGGTCGGAGACAGACGGTCTGAGACAGACGGTCTGAGACAGACGGTCTGAGACAGACGGTCTGAGACAGACGGTCTCAGACAGACGGTCGGAAACAGACGGTCTGAGACAGACGGTCTGAGACAGACGGTCTGAGACAGACGGTCTGAGACAGACGGTCTGAGACAGACGGTCTGAGACAGACGGTCTGAGACAGACGGTCTGAGACAGACGGTCTGAGACAGACGGTCTGAGAGAGACGGGCTGAGACCGACGGGCTTAGACAGACGTACTGGGACTGACGGTCTGAGACAGACGGTCTGAGACAGACGGTATGAGAAAGACAGGCTGAGTCCGACGTTCATAGACAGACGGTCTGAGACAGAGGTACTGAGACAGACGGTCTGAGATAGACGGTCTGAGAGAGACGGGCTGAGACCGACGGGCTTAGACAGACGTACTGGGACAGACGGTCTGAGACAGACGGTCTGAGACAGACGGTATGAGAAAGACAGGCTGAGTCCGACGTTCATAGACAGACGGTCTGAGACAGAGGTACTGAGACAGACGGTCTGAAACAGACGGTCTGAGACAGACGGTCTGAGACCGACGGGCTTAGACAGACGTACTGGGACAGACGGTCTGAGACAGACGGACAGAGACCGACGGTCTGAGACAGACGGTCTGAGACAGACGGTCTGATACAGACGGGCTTAGACAGACGTACTGGGACAGACGGTCTGAGACAGACGGACAGAGACAGACGGACAGAGACAGACGGACAGAGACAGACGGACAGAGACAGACGGACAGAGACAGACGGACAGACACAGTCGGACAGAGACAGACGGACAGAGACAGACGGACAGAGACAGACGGACAGAGACAGACGGACAGAGACAGACGGACAGAGACAGACGGACAGAGACAGACGGACTGAGACAGTCGGGGTGAGACAGACGGACTGAGACAGTCGGGGTGAGACTGACGGGCTGAGACAGACGGTCTGAGACAGACGGTCTGAGACAGACGGTCTGAGACAGACGGTCTGAGACAGACGGTCTGAGACAGACGGTCTGAGACAGACGGTCTGAGACAGACGGTCTGAGACAGACGGTCTGAGACAGACGGTCTGAGACCGACGGTCTGAGACAGACGGTCTGAGATAGACGGTCTGAGAGAGACGGGCTGAGACCGACGGGCTTAGACAGACGTACTGGGACAGACGGTCTGAGACAGACGGTCTGAGACAGACGGTCTGAGACAGACGGTATGAGAAAGACAGGCTGAGTCCGACGTTCATAGACAGACGGTCTGAGACAGAGGTACTGAGACAGACGGTCTGAAACAGACGGTCTGAGACAGACGGTCTGAGACAGACGGTCTGAGACAGACGGTCTGAGACAGACGGTCTGAGACAGACGGTCTGAGACAGACGGTATGAGAAAGACGGTCTGAGACAGACGGTCTGAGACAGACGGTCTGAGACAGACGGTCTGAGACAGACGGTCTGAGACAGACGGTCTGAGACAGACGGTCTGAGACAGACGGTCTGAGACAGACGGTCTGAGACAGACGGTCTGAGACAGACGGTCTGAGACAGACGGTCTGAGACAGACGGTCTGAGAGAGACGCGCTGATACAGACGGTCTGAAACAGACGGTCTGAGACAGACGGTCTGAGACAGACGGTCTGAGAGAGACGCGCTGATACAGACGGTCTGAAACAGACGGTCTGAGACAGAGGGTCTGAGACAGACGGTCGGAGACAGAGGGTCTGAGACAGACGGTCTCAGACAGACGGTCGGAGACAGACGGTCTGAGACAGACGGTCGGAGACAGACGGTCTGAGACAGACGGTCTGAGACAGACGGTCTGAGACAGACGGTCGGAAACAGACGGTCTGAGACAGACGGTCTGAGACAGACGGTCTGAGACAGACGGTCTGAGACAGACGGTCTGAGACAGACGGTCTGAGACAGACGGTCTGAGACAGACGGTCTGAGACAGACGGTCTGAGACAGACGGTATGAGAAAGACAGGCTGAGTCCGACGTTCATAGACAGTCGGTATGAGACAGAAGTACTGAGACAGTCGGTATGAGACAGACGGTCTGAGACAGACGGTCTCAGACAGACGGTCTGAGACAGACGGTCTGAGACAGACGGTCTGAGACAGACGGTCTGAGACAGACGGTCTGAGACAGACGGTCTGAGACAGACGGTCTGAGACAGACGGTCTGAGACAGACGCTATGAAAAAGACAGGCTGAGTCCGACGTTCATAGACAGTCGGTATGAGATAGAGGTACTGAGACAGACGGTCTGAGACAGACGGACAGAGACAGACCGACAGAGACAGACGGACAGAGACAGACGGACAGAGACAGACGGACAGAGACAGACGGACAGAGACAGACGGATAGAGCCAGACGGACAGAGACAGACGGACTGAGACAGACGTACTGGGACAGACGGTCTGAGACAGACGGACAGAGACCGACGGTCTGAGACAGACGGTCTGAGATAGACGGTCTGAGAGAGATGGGCTGAGACCGACGGGCTTAGACAGACGTACTGGGACAGACGGTCTGAGACAGACGGACAGAGACCGACGGTCTGAGATAGACGGTCTGAGAGAGATGGGCTGAGACCGACGGGCTTAGACAGACGTACTGGGACAGACGGTCTGAGACAGACGGACAGAGACCGACGGTCTGAGACAGACGGTCTGAGACAGACGGTCTGATACAGACGGGCTTAGACAGACGTACTGGGACAGACGGTCTGAGACAGACGGACAGAGACAGACGGACAGAGACAGACGGACAGAGACAGACGGACAGAGACAGACCGACAGAGACAGACGGACAGAGACAGACGGACAGAGACAGACGGACAGAGACAGACGGACAGAGACAGACGGATAGAGCCAGACGGACAGAGACAGACGGACTGAGACAGACGGACTGAGACAGTCGGGGTGAGACTGACGGGCTGAGACAGACGGTCTGAGACAGACGGTCTGAGACAGACGGTCTGAGACAGACGGTCTGAGATAGACGGTCTGAGAGAGACGGGCTGAGACCGACGGGCTTAGACAGACGTACTGGGACAGACGGTCTGAGACAGACGGTCTGAGACAGACGGTATGAGAAAGACAGGCTGAGTCCGACGTTCATAGACAGACGGTCTGAGACAGAGGTACTGAGACAGACGGTCTGAAACAGACGGTCTGAGACAGACGGTCTGAGACCGACGGGCTTAGACAGACGTACTGGGACAGACGGTCTGAGACAGACGGACAGAGACCGACGGTCTGAGACAGACGGTCTGAGACAGACGGTCTGATACAGACGGGCTTAGACAGACGTACTGGGACAGACGGTCTGAGACAGACGGACAGAGACAGACGGACAGAGACAGACGGACAGAGACAGACGGACAGAGACAGACGGACAGAGACAGACGGACAGACACAGTCGGACAGAGACAGACGGACAGAGACAGACGGACAGAGACAGACGGACAGAGACAGACGGACAGAGACAGACGGACAGAGACAGACGGACAGAGACAGACGGACTGAGACAGTCGGGGTGAGACAGACGGACTGAGACAGTCGGGGTGAGACTGACGGGCTGAGACAGACGGTCTGAGACAGACGGTCTGAGACAGACGGTCTGAGACAGACGGTCTGAGACAGACGGTCTGAGACAGACGGTCTGAGACAGACGGTCTGAGACAGACGGTCTGAGACAGACGGTCTGAGACAGACGGTCTGAGACCGACGGTCTGAGACAGACGGTCTGAGATAGACGGTCTGAGAGAGACGGGCTGAGACCGACGGGCTTAGACAGACGTACTGGGACAGACGGTCTGAGACAGACGGTCTGAGACAGACGGTATGAGAAAGACAGGCTGAGTCCGACGTTCATAGACAGACGGTCTGAGACAGAGGTACTGAGACAGACGGTCTGAGATAGACGGTCTGAGAGAGACGGGCTGAGACCGACGGGCTTAGACAGACGTACTGGGACAGACGGTCTGAGACAGACGGTATGAGAAAGACAGGCTGAGTCCGACGTTCATAGACAGACGGTCTGAGACAGAGGTACTGAGACAGACGGTCTGAAACAGACGGTCTGAGACAGACGGTCTGAGACCGACGGGCTTAGACAGACGTACTGGGACAGACGGTCTGAGACAGACGGACAGAGACCGACGGTCTGAGACAGACGGTCTGAGACAGACGGTCTGAGACAGACGGTCTGATACAGACGGGCTTAGACAGACGTACTGGGACAGACGGTCTGAGACAGACGGACAGAGACAGACGGACAGAGACAGACGGACAGAGACAGACGGACAGAGACAGACGGACAGAGACAGACGGACAGACACAGTCGGACAGAGACAGACGGACAGAGACAGACGGACAGAGACAGACGGACAGAGACAGACGGACAGAGACAGACGGACAGAGACAGACGGACAGAGACAGACGGACTGAGACAGTCGGGGTGAGACAGACGGACTGAGACAGTCGGGGTGAGACTGACGGGCTGAGACAGACGGTCTGAGACAGACGGTCTGAGACAGACGGTCTGAGACAGACGGTCTGAGACAGACGGTCTGAGACAGACGGTCTGAGACAGACGGTCTGAGACAGACGGTCTGAGACAGACGGTCTGAGACAGACGGTCTGAGACCGACGGTCTGAGACAGACGGTCTGAGATAGACGGTCTGAGAGAGACGGGCTGAGACCGACGGGCTTAGACAGACGTACTGGGACAGACGGTCTGAGACAGACGGTCTGAGACAGACGGTATGAGAAAGACAGGCTGAGTCCGACGTTCATAGACAGACGGTCTGAGACAGAGGTACTGAGACAGACGGTCTGAAACAGACGGTCTGAGACAGACGGTCTGAGACAGACGGTCTGAGACAGACGGTCTGAGACAGACGGTCTGAGACAGACGGTCTGAGACAGACGGTATGAGAAAGACGGTCTGAGACAGACGGTCTGAGACAGACGGTCTGAGACAGACGGTCTGAGACAGACGGTCTGAGACAGACGGTCTGAGACAGACGGTCTGAGACAGACGGTCTGAGACAGACGGTCTGAGACAGACGGTCTGAGACAGACGGTCTGAGACAGACGGTCTGAGACAGACGGTCTGAGAGAGACGCGCTGATACAGACGGTCTGAAACAGACGGTCTGAGACAGACGGTCTGAGACAGACGGTCTGAGAGAGACGCGCTGATACAGACGGTCTGAAACAGACGGTCTGAGACAGAGGGTCTGAGACAGACGGTCGGAGACAGAGGGTCTGAGACAGACGGTCTCAGACAGACGGTCGGAGACAGACGGTCTGAGACAGACGGTCGGAGACAGACGGTCTGAGACAGACGGTCTGAGACAGACGGTCTGAGACAGACGGTCGGAAACAGACGGTCTGAGACAGACGGTCTGAGACAGACGGTCTGAGACAGACGGTCTGAGACAGACGGTCTGAGACAGACGGTCTGAGACAGACGGTCTGAGACAGACGGTCTGAGACAGACGGTCTGAGACAGACGGTATGAGAAAGACAGGCTGAGTCCGACGTTCATAGACAGTCGGTATGAGACAGAAGTACTGAGACAGTCGGTATGAGACAGACGGTCTGAGACAGACGGTCTCAGACAGACGGTCTGAGACAGACGGTCTGAGACAGACGGTCTGAGACAGACGGTCTGAGACAGACGGTCTGAGACAGACGGTCTGAGACAGACGGTCTGAGACAGACGGTCTGAGACAGACGGTCTGAGACAGACGCTATGAAAAAGACAGGCTGAGTCCGACGTTCATAGACAGTCGGTATGAGATAGAGGTACTGAGACAGACGGTCTGAGACAGACGGTCTGAGACAGACGGTCTGAGACAGACGGTCTGAGACAGACGGTCTGAGATAGACGGTCTGAGAGAGACGGGCTGAGACCGACGGGCTTAGACAGACGTACTGGGACAGACGGTCTGAGACAGACGGACAGAGACCGACGGTCTGAGACAGACGGTCTGAGATAGACGGTCTGAGAGAGATGGGCTGAGACCGACGGGCTTAGACAGACGTACTGGGACAGACGGTCTGAGACAGACGGACAGAGACCGACGGTCTGAGATAGACGGTCTGAGAGAGATGGGCTGAGACCGACGGGCTTAGACAGACGTACTGGGACAGACGGTCTGAGACAGACGGACAGAGACCGACGGTCTGAGACAGACGGTCTGAGACAGACGGTCTGATACAGACGGGCTTAGACAGACGTACTGGGACAGACGGTCTGAGACAGACGGACAGAGACAGACGGACAGAGACAGACGGACAGAGACAGACGGACAGAGACAGACCGACAGAGACAGACGGACAGAGACAGACGGACAGAGACAGACGGACAGAGACAGACGGATAGAGCCAGACGGACAGAGACAGACGGACTGAGACAGACGGACTGAGACAGTCGGGGTGAGACTGACGGGCTGAGACAGACGGTCTGAGACAGACGGTCTGAGACAGACGGTCTGAGACAGACGGTCTGAGATAGACGGTCTGAGAGAGACGGGCTGAGACCGACGGGCTTAGACAGACGTACTGGGACAGACGGTCTGAGACAGACGGTCTGAGACAGACGGTATGAGAAAGACAGGCTGAGTCCGACGTTCATAGACAGACGGTCTGAGACAGAGGTACTGAGACAGACGGTCTGAAACAGACGGTCTGAGACAGACGGTCTGAGACCGACGGGCTTAGACAGACGTACTGGGACAGACGGTCTGAGACAGACGGACAGAGACCGACGGTCTGAGACAGACGGTCTGAGACAGACGGTCTGATACAGACGGGCTTAGACAGACGTACTGGGACAGACGGTCTGAGACAGACGGACAGAGACAGACGGACAGAGACAGACGGACAGAGACAGACGGACAGACACAGTCGGACAGAGACAGACGGACAGAGACAGACGGACAGAGACAGACGGACAGAGACAGACGGACAGAAACAGACGGACTGAGACAGTCGGGGTGAGACAGACGGACTGAGACAGTCGGGGTGAGACTGACGGGCTGAGACAGACGGTCTGAGACAGACGGTCTGAGACAGACGGTCTGAGACAGACGGTCTGAGACAGACGGTCTGAGACAGACGGTCTGAGACAGACGGTCTGAGACAGACGGTCTGAGACAGACGGTCTGAGACAGACGGTCTGAGACAGACGGTCTGAGACCGACGGTCTGAGACAGACGGTCTGAGATAGACGGTCTGAGAGAGACGGGCTGAGACCGACGGGCTTAGACAGACGTACTGGGACAGACGGTCTGAGACAGACGGTCTGAGACAGACGGTATGAGAAAGACAGGCTGAGTCCGACGTTCATAGACAGACGGTCTGAGACAGAGGTACTGAGACAGACGGTCTGAAACAGACGGTCTGAGACAGACGGTCTGAGACAGACGGTCTGAGACAGACGGTCTGAGACAGACGGTCTGAGACAGACGGTCTGAGACAGACGGTATGAGAAAGACAGGCTGAGTCCACCGTTCATAGACAGTCGGTATGAGACAGAAGTACTGAGACAGACGGTCTGAGACAGACGGTCTGAGACAGACGGTCTGAGACAGACGGTCTGAGACAGACGGTCTGAGACAGACGGTCTGAGACAGACGGTCTGAGAGAGACGCGCTGATACAGACGGTCTGAGACAGACGGTCTGAGACAGAGGGTCTGAGACAGACGGTCGGAGACAGAGGGTCTGAGACAGACGGTCTGAGACAGACGGTCTGAGACAGACGGTCTGAGACAGACGGTCTGAGAGAGACGCGCTGATACAGACGGTCTGAGACAGACGGTCTGAGACAGACGGTCTGAGACAGACGGTCTGAGACAGACGGTATGAGAAAGACAGGCTGAGTCCGACGTTCATAGACAGTCGGTATGAGACAGAAGTACTGAGACAGTCGGTATGAGACAGACGGTCTGAGACAGACGGTCTCAGACAGACGGTCTGAGACAGACGGTCTGAGACAGACGGTCTGAGACAGACGGTCTGAGACAGACGGTCTGAGACAGACGGTCTGAGACAGACGGTCTGAGACAGACGGTCTGAGACAGACGGTCTGAGACAGACGGTCTGAGACAGACGGTCTGAGAGATACGCGCTGATACAGACGGTCTGAGACAGACGGTCTGAGACAGAGGGTCTGAGACAGACGGTCGGGGACAGAGGGTCTGAGACAGACGGTCTCAGACAGACGGTCGGAGACAGACGGTCTGAGACAGACGGTCTGAGACAGACGGTCTGAGACAGAGGGTCTGAGACAGACGGTCTCAGACAGACGGTCGGAAACAGACGGTCTGAGACAGACGGTCTGAGACAGACGGTCTGAGACAGACGGTCTGAGACAGACGGTCTGAGACAGACGGTATGAGAAAGACAGGCTGAGTCCGACGTTCATAGACAGTCGGTATGAGACAGAAGTACTGAGACAGTCGGTATGAGACAGACGGTCTGAGTCAGACGGTCTCAGACAGACGGTCTGAGACAGACGGTCTGAGACAGACGGTCTGAGACAGACGGTCTGAGACAGACGGTCTGAGACAGACGGTCTGAGACAGACGGTCTGAGACAGACGGTCTGAGAGAGACGCGCTGATACAGACGGTCTGAAACAGACGGTCTGAGACAGACGGTCTGAGACAGACGGTCTGAGACAGACGGTCTGAGACAGACGGTCTGAGAGAGACGCGCTGATACAGACGGTCTGAGACAGACGGTCTGAGACAGAGGGTCTGAGACAGACGGTCGGAGACAGAGGGTCTGAGACAGACGGTCTCAGACAGACGGTCGGAGACAGACGGTCTGAGACAGACGGTCTGAGACAGACGGTCTGAGACAGAGGGTCTGAGACAGACGGTCTCAGATTGACGGTCGGAAACAGACGGTCTGAGACAGACGGTCTGAGACAGACTCTGAGACAGACGGTCTGAGACAGACGGTCTGAGACAGACGGTCTGAGACAGACGGTCTGAGACAGACGGTCTGAGACAGACGGTCTGAGACAGACGGTCTGAGACAGACGGTCTGAGACAGACGGTCTGAGAGAGACGCGCTGATACAGACGGTCTGAAACAGACGGTCTGAGACAGACGGTCTGAGACAGACGGTCTGAGAGAGACGCGCTGATACAGACGGTCTGAAACAGACGGTCTGAGACAGAGGGTCTGAGACAGACGGTCGGAGACAGAGGGTCTGAGACAGACGGTCTCAGACAGACGGTCGGAGACAGACGGTCTGAGACAGACGGTCTGAGACAGACGGTCTGAGACAGACGGTCTGAGCCAGACGGTCTGAGACAGACGGTCTGAGACAGACGGTCGGAAACAGACGGTCTGAGACAGACGGTCTGAGACAGACGGTCTGAGACAGACGGTCTGAGACAGACGGTATGAGAAAGACAGGCTGAGTCCGACGTTCATAGACAGTCGGTATGAGACAGAAGTACTGAGACAGTCGGTATGAGACAGACGGTCTGAGACAGACGGTCTCAGACAGACGGTCTGAGACAGACGGTCTGAGACAGACGGTCTGAGACAGACGGTCTGAGACAGACGGTCTGAGACAGACGGTCTGAGACAGACGGTCTGAGACAGACGCTATGAAAAAGACAGGCTGAGTCCGACGTTCATAGACAGTCGGTATGAGATAGAGGTACTGAGACAGACGGTCTGAGACAGACGGTCTGAGACAGACGGTCTGAGACAGACGGTCTGAGACAGACGGTCTGAGATAGACGGTCTGAGAGAGACGGGCTGAGACCGACGGGCTTAGACAGACGTACTGGGACAGACGGTCTGAGACAGACGGACAGAGACCGACGGTCTGAGACAGACGGTCTGAGATAGACGGTCTGAGAGAGATGGGCTGAGACCGACGGGCTTAGACAGACGGTCTGAGACAGACGGTCTGAGACAGACGGTCTGAGACAGACGGTCTGAGACAGACGGTCTGAGACAGACGGTCTGAGACAGACGGTCTGAGACAGACGGTCTGAGACAGACGGTCTGAGACAGACGGTCTGAGACCGACGGTCTGAGACAGACGGTCTGAGATAGACGGTCTGAGAGAGACGGGCTGAGACCGACGGGCTTAGACAGACGTACTGGGACAGACGGTCTGAGACAGACGGTCTGAGACAGACGGTATGAGAAAGACAGGCTGAGTCCGACGTTCATAGACAGACGGTCTGAGACAGAGGTACTGAGACAGACGGTCTGAAACAGACGGTCTGAGACAGACGGTCTGAGACAGACGGTCTGAGACAGACGGTCTGAGACAGACGGTCTGAGACAGACGGTCTGAGACAGACGGTCTGAGACAGACGGTATGAGAAAGACAGGCTGAGTCCACCGTTCATAGACAGTCGGTATGAGACAGAAGTACTGAGACAGACGGTCTGAGACAGACGGTCTGAGACAGACGGTCTGAGACAGACGGTCTGAGACAGACGGTCTGAGACAGACGGTCTGAGACAGACGGTCTGAGACAGACGGTCTGAGACAGACGGTCTGAGACAGACGGTATGAGACAGACGGTCTGAGACAGACGGTCTGAGACAGACGGTCTGAGACAGACGGTCTGAGACAGACGGTCTGAGAGAGACGCGCTGATACAGACGGTCTGAGACAGACGGTCTGAGACAGAGGGTCTGAGACAGACGGTCGGAGACAGAGGGTCTGAGACAGACGGTCTGAGACAGACGGTCTGAGACAGACGGTCTGAGACAGACGGTCTGAGAGAGACGCGCTGATACAGACGGTCTGAGACAGACGGTCTGAGACAGACGGTCTGAGACAGACGGTCTGAGACAGACGGTATGAGAAAGACAGGCTGAGTCCGACGTTCATAGACAGTCGGTATGAGACAGAAGTACTGAGACAGTCGGTATGAGACAGACGGTCTGAGACAGACGGTCTCAGACAGACGGTCTGAGACAGACGGTCTGAGACAGACGGTCTGAGACAGACGGTCTGAGACAGACGGTCTGAGACAGACGGTCTGAGACAGACGGTCTGAGACAGACGGTCTGAGACAGACGGTCTGAGACAGACGGTCTGAGACAGACGGTCTGAGAGATACGCGCTGATACAGACGGTCTGAGACAGACGGTCTGAGACAGAGGGTCTGAGACAGACGGTCGGAGACAGAGGGTCTGAGACAGACGGTCTCAGACAGACGGTCGGAGACAGACGGTCTGAGACAGACGGTCTGAGACAGACGGTCTGAGACAGAGGGTCTGAGACAGACGGTCTCAGACAGACGGTCGGAAACAGACGGTCTGAGACAGACGGTCTGAGACAGACGGTCTGAGACAGACGGTCTGAGACAGACGGTATGAGAAAGACAGGCTGAGTCCGACGTTCATAGACAGTCGGTATGAGACAGAAGTACTGAGACAGTCGGTATGAGACAGACGGTCTGAGTCAGACGGTCTCAGACAGACGGTCTGAGACAGACGGTCTGAGACAGACGGTCTGAGACAGACGGTCTGAGACAGACGGTCTGAGACAGACGGTCTGAGACAGACGGTCTGAGAGAGACGCGCTGATACAGACGGTCTGAAACAGACGGTCTGAGACAGACGGTCTGAGACAGACGGTCTGAGACAGACGGTCTGAGACAGACGGTCTGAGAGAGACGCGCTGATACAGACGGTCTGAGACAGACGGTCTGAGACAGAGGGTCTGAGACAGACGGTCGGAGACAGAGGGTCTGAGACAGACGGTCTCAGACAGACGGTCGGAGACAGACGGTCTGAGACAGACGGTCTGAGACAGACGGTCTGAGACAGAGGGTCTGAGACAGACGGTCTCAGATTGACGGTCGGAAACAGACGGTCTGAGACAGACGGTCTGAGACAGACTCTGAGACAGACGGTCTGAGACAGACGGTCTGAGACAGACGGTCTGAGACAGACGGTCTGAGACAGACGGTCTGAGACAGACGGTCTGAGACAGACGGTCTGAGACAGACGGTCTGAGACAGACGGTCTGAGACAGACGGTCTGAGACAGACGGTCTGAGACAGACGGTCTGAGAGAGACGCGCTGATACAGACGGTCTGAAACAGACGGTCTGAGACAGACGGTCTGAGACAGACGGTCTGAGAGAGACGCGCTGATACAGACGGTCTGAAACAGACGGTCTGAGACAGAGGGTCTGAGACAGACGGTCGGAGACAGAGGGTCTGAGACAGACGGTCTCAGACAGACGGTCGGAGACAGACGGTCTGAGACAGACGGTCTGAGACAGACGGTCTGAGACAGACGGTCTGAGACAGACGGTCTGAGACAGACGGTCTGAGACAGACGGTCGGAAACAGACGGTCTGAGACAGACGGTCTGAGACAGACGGTCTGAGACAGACGGTCTGAGACAGACGGTATGAGAAAGACAGGCTGAGTCCGACGTTCATAGACAGTCGGTATGAGACAGAAGTACTGAGACAGTCGGTATGAGACAGACGGTCTGAGACAGACGGTCTCAGACAGACGGTCTGAGACAGACGGTCTGAGACAGACGGTCTGAGACAGACGGTCTGAGACAGACGGTCTGAGACAGACGGTCTGAGACAGACGCTATGAAAAAGACAGGCTGAGTCCGACGTTCATAGACAGTCGGTATGAGATAGAGGTACTGAGACAGACGGTCTGAGACAGACGGTCTGAGACAGACGGTCTGAGACAGACGGTCTGAGACAGACGGTCTGAGACAGACGGTCTGAGATAGACGGTCTGAGAGAGACGGGCTGAGACCGACGGGCTTAGACAGACGTACTGGGACAGACGGTCTGAGACAGACGGACAGAGACCGACGGTCTGAGACAGACGGTCTGAGATAGACGGTCTGAGAGAGATGGGCTGAGACCGACGGGCTTAGACAGACGGTCTGAGACAGACGGTCTGAGACAGACGGTCTGAGACAGACGGTCTGAGACAGACGGTCTGAGACAGACGGTCTGAGACAGACGGTCTGAGACAGACGGTCTGAGACAGACGGTCTGAGACAGACGGTCTGAGACCGACGGTCTGAGACAGACGGTCTGAGATAGACGGTCTGAGAGAGACGGGCTGAGACCGACGGGCTTAGACAGACGTACTGGGACAGACGGTCTGAGACAGACGGTCTGAGACAGACGGTATGAGAAAGACAGGCTGAGTCCGACGTTCATAGACAGACGGTCTGAGACAGAGGTACTGAGACAGACGGTCTGAAACAGACGGTCTGAGACAGACGGTCTGAGACAGACGGTCTGAGACAGACGGTCTGAGACAGACGGTCTGAGACAGACGGTCTGAGACAGACGGTCTGAGACAGACGGTATGAGAAAGACAGGCTGAGTCCACCGTTCATAGACAGTCGGTATGAGACAGAAGTACTGAGACAGACGGTCTGAGACAGACGGTCTGAGACAGACGGTCTGAGACAGACGGTCCGAGACAGACGGTCTGAGACAGACGGTCTGAGACAGACGGTCTGAGACAGACGGTCTGAGACAGACGGTCTGAGACAGACGGTATGAGACAGACGGTCTGAGACAGACGGTCTGAGACAGACGGTCTGAGACAGACGGTCTGAGACAGACGGTCTGAGAGAGACGCGCTGATACAGACGGTCTGAGACAGACGGTCTGAGACAGAGGGTCTGAGACAGACGGTCGGAGACAGAGGGTCTGAGACAGACGGTCTGAGACAGACGGTCTGAGACAGACGGTCTGAGACAGACGGTCTGAGAGAGACGCGCTGATACAGACGGTCTGAGACAGACGGTCTGAGACAGACGGTCTGAGACAGACGGTCTGAGACAGACGGTATGAGAAAGACAGGCTGAGTCCGACGTTCATAGACAGTCGGTATGAGACAGAAGTACTGAGACAGTCGGTATGAGACAGACGGTCTGAGACAGACGGTCTCAGACAGACGGTCTGAGACAGACGGTCTGAGACAGACGGTCTGAGACAGACGGTCTGAGACAGACGGTCTGAGACAGACGGTCTGAGACAGACGGTCTGAGACAGACGGTCTGAGACAGACGGTCTGAGACAGACGGTCTGAGACAGACGGTCTGAGAGATACGCGCTGATACAGACGGTCTGAGACAGACGGTCTGAGACAGAGGGTCTGAGACAGACGGTCGGAGACAGAGGGTCTGAGACAGACGGTCTCAGACAGACGGTCGGAGACAGACGGTCTGAGACAGACGGTCTGAGACAGACGGTCTGAGACAGACGGTCTGAGACAGACGGTCTGAGACAGACGGTCTGAGACAGACGGTCTGAGAGATACGCGCTGATACAGACGGTCTGAGACAGACGGTCTGAGACAGAGGGTCTGAGACAGACGGTCGGAGACAGAGGGTCTGAGACAGACGGTCTCAGACAGACGGTCGGAGACAGACGGTCTGAGACAGACGGTCTGAGACAGACGGTCTGAGACAGAGGGTCTGAGACAGACGGTCTCAGACAGACGGTCGGAAACAGACGGTCTGAGACAGACGGTCTGAGACAGACGGTCTGAGACAGACGGTCTGAGACAGACGGTATGAGAAAGACAGGCTGAGTCCGACGTTCATAGACAGTCGGTATGAGACAGAAGTACTGAGACAGTCGGTATGAGACAGACGGTCTGAGTCAGACGGTCTCAGACAGACGGTCTGAGACAGACGGTCTGAGACAGACGGTCTGAGACAGACGGTCTGAGACAGACGGTCTGAGACAGACGGTCTGAGAGAGACGCGCTGATACAGACGGTCTCAGATTGACGGTCGGAAACAGACGGTCTGAGACAGACGGTCTGAGACAGACGGTCTGAGACAGACGGTCTGAGACAGACGGTCTGAGACAGACGGTCTGAGACAGACGGTCTGAGACAGACGGTCTGAGACAGACGGTCTGAGACAGACGGTCTGAGACAGACGGTCTGAGACAGACGGTCTGAGACAGACGGTCTGAGACAGACGGTCTGAGACAGACGGTCTGAGACAGACGGTCTGAGACAGACGGTCTGAGACAGACGGTCTGAGACAGACGGTCTGAGACAGACGGTCTGAGACAGACGGTCTGAGAGAGACGCGCTGATACAGACGGTCTGAAACAGACGGTCTGAGACAGACGGTCTGAGACAGACGGTCTGAGAGAGACGCGCTGATACAGACGGTCTGAAACAGACGGTCTGAGACAGAGGGTCTGAGACAGACGGTCGGAGACAGAGGGTCTGAGACAGACGGTCTCAGACAGACGGTCGGAGACAGACGGTCTGAGACAGACGGTCTGAGACAGACGGTCTGAGACAGACGGTCTGAGACAGACGGTCTGAGACAGACGGTCGGAAACAGACGGTCTGAGACAGACGGTCTGAGACAGACGGTCTGAGACAGACGGTATGAGAAAGACAGGCTGAGTCCACCGTTCATAGACAGTCGGTATGAGACAGAAGTACTGAGACAGACGGTCTGAGACAGACGGTCTGAGACAGACGGTCTGAGACAGACGGTCTGAGACAGACGGTCTGAGACAGACGGTCTGAGACAGACGGTCTGAGACAGACGGTCTGAGACAGACGGTCTGAGACAGACGGTCTGAGACAGACGGTCTGAGACAGACGGTCTGAGACAGACGGTCTGAGACAGACGGTCTGAGACAGACGGTCTGAGACAGACGGTCTGAGACAGACGGTCTGAGACAGACGGTCTGAGACGGACGGTCTGAGACAGACGGTCTGAGACAGACGGTCTGAGACAGACGGTCTGAGACAGACGGTATGAGACAGACGGTCTGAGACAGACGGTCTGAGACAGACGGTCTGAGACAGACGGTCTGAGACAGACGGTCTGAGAGAGACGCGCTGATACAGACGGTCTGAGACAGACGGTCTGAGACAGAGGGTCTGAGACAGACGGTCGGAGACAGAGGGTCTGAGACAGACGGTCTGAGACAGACGGTCTGAGACAGACGGTCTGAGACAGACGGTCTGAGAGAGACGCGCTGATACAGACGGTCTGAGACAGACGGTCTGAGACAGACGGTCTGAGACAGACGGTCTGAGACAGACGGTATGAGAAAGACAGGCTGAGTCCGACGTTCATAGACAGTCGGTATGAGACAGAAGTACTGAGACAGTCGGTATGAGACAGACGGTCTGAGACAGACGGTCTCAGACAGACGGTCTGAGACAGACGGTCTGAGACAGACGGTCTGAGACAGACGGTCTGAGACAGACGGTCTGAGACAGACGGTCTGAGACAGACGGTCTGAGACAGACGGTCTGAGACAGACGGTCTGAGACAGACGGTCTGAGACAGACGGTCTGAGAGATACGCGCTGATACAGACGGTCTGAGACAGACGGTCTGAGACAGAGGGTCTGAGACAGACGGTCGGAGACAGAGGGTCTGAGACAGACGGTCTCAGACAGACGGTCGGAGACAGACGGTCTGAGACAGACGGTCTGAGACAGACGGTCTGAGACAGAGGGTCTGAGACAGACGGTCTGAGACAGACGGTCTGAGACAGACGGTATGAGAAAGACAGGCTGAGTCCGACGTTCATAGACAGTCGGTATGAGACAGAAGTACTGAGACAGTCGGTATGAGACAGACGGTCTGAGTCAGACGGTCTCAGACAGACGGTCTGAGACAGACGGTCTGAGACAGACGGTCTGAGACAGACGGTCTGAGACAGACGGTCTGAGACAGACGGTCTGAGAGAGACGCGCTGATACAGACGGTCTGAAACAGACGGTCTGAGACAGACGGTCTGAGACAGACGGTCTGAGACAGACGGTCTGAGACAGACGGTCTGAGAGAGACGCGCTGATACAGAAGGTCTGAGACAGACGGTCTGAGACAGAGGGTCTGAGACAGACGGTCGGAGACAGAGGGTCTGAGACAGACGGTCTCAGACAGACGGTCGGAGACAGACGGTCTGAGACAGACGGTCTGAGACAGACGGTCTGAGACAGAGGGTCTGAGACAGACGGTCTCAGATTGACGGTCGGAAACAGACGGTCTGAGACAGACGGTCTGAGACAGACGGTCTGAGACAGACGGTCTGAGACAGACGGTCTGAGACAGACGGTCTGAGACAGACGGTCTGAGACAGACGGTCTGAGACAGACGGTCTGAGACAGACGGTCTGAGACAGACGGTCTGAGACAGACGGTCTGAGACAGACGGTCTGAGACAGACGGTCTGAGACAGACGGTCTGAGACAGACGGTCTGAGACAGACGGTCTGAGACAGACGGTCTGAGACAGACGGTCTGAGACAGACGGTCTGAGACAGACGGTCTGAGACAGACGGTCTGAGACAGACGGTCTGAGACAGACGGTCTGAGAGAGACGCGCTGATACAGACGGTCTGAAACAGACGGTCTGAGACAGACGGTCTGAGACAGACGGTCTGAGAGAGACGCGCTGATACAGACGGTCTGAAACAGACGGTCTGAGACAGAGGGTCTGAGACAGACGGTCGGAGACAGAGGGTCTGAGACAGACGGTCTCAGACAGACGGTCGGAGACAGACGGTCTGAGACAGACGGTCTGAGACAGACGGTCTGAGACAGACGGTCTGAGACAGACGGTCTGAGACAGACGGTCGGAAACAGACGGTCTGAGACAGACGGTCTGAGACAGACGGTCTGAGACAGACGGTCTGAGACAGACGGTCTGAGACAGACGGTCTGAGACAGACGGTCTGAGACAGACGGTATGAGAAAGACAGGCTGAGTCCGACGTTCATAGACAGTCGGTATGAGACAGAAGTACTGAGACAGTCGGTATGAGACAGACGGTCTGAGACAGACGGTCTCAGACAGACGGTCTGAGACAGACGGTCTGAGACAGACCGTCTGAGACAGACGGTCTGAGACAGACGGTCTGAGACAGACGGTCTGAGACAGACGGTCTGAGACAGACGGTCTGAGACAGACGCTATGAAAAAGACAGGCTGAGTCCGACGTTCATAGACAGTCGGTATGAGATAGAGGTACTGAGACAGACGGTCTGAGACAGACGGTCTGAGACAGACGGTCTGAGACAGACGGTCTGAGACAGACGGTCTGAGACAGACGGTCTGAGATAGACGGTCTGAGAGAGACGGGCTGAGACCGACGGGCTTAGACAGACGTACTGGGACAGACGGTCTGAGACAGACGGACAGAGACCGACGGTCTGAGACAGACGGTCTGAGATAGACGGTCTGAGAGAGATGGGCTGAGACCGACGGGCTTAGACAGACGTACTGGGACAGACGGTCTGAGACAGACGGACAGAGACCGACGGTCTGAGATAGACGGTCTGAGAGAGATGGGCTGAGACCGACGGGCTTAGACAGACGTACTGGGACAGACGGTCTGAGACAGACGGACAGAGACCGACGGTCTGAGACAGACGGTCTGAGACAGACGGTCTGATACAGACGGGCTTAGACAGACGTACTGGGACAGACGGTCTGAGACAGACGGACAGAGACAGACGGACAGAGACAGACGGACAGAGACAGACGGACAGAGACAGACCGACAGAGACAGACGGACAGAGACAGACGGACAGAGACAGACGGACAGAGACAGACGGACAGAGACAGACGGATAGAGCCAGACGGACAGAGACAGACGGACTGAGACAGACGGACTGAGACAGTCGGGGTGAGACTGACGGGCTGAGACAGACGGTCTGAGACAGACGGTCTGAGACAGACGGTCTGAGACAGACGGTCTGAGATAGACGGTCTGAGAGAGACGGGCTGAGACCGACGGGCTTAGACAGACGTACTGGGACAGACGGTCTGAGACAGACGGTATGAGAAAGACAGGCTGAGTCCGACGTTCATAGACAGACGGTCTGAGACAGAGGTACTGAGACAGACGGTCTGAAACAGACGGTCTGAGACAGACGGTCTGAGACCGACGGGCTTAGACAGACGTACTGGGACAGACGGTCTGAGACAGACGGACAGAGACCGACGGTCTGAGACAGACGGTCTGAGACAGACGGTCTGATACAGACGGGCTTAGACAGACGTACTGGGACAGACGGTCTGAGACAGACGGACAGAGACAGACGGACAGAGACAGACGGACAGAGACAGACGGACAGACACAGTCGGACAGAGACAGACGGACAGAGACAGACGGACAGAGACAGACGGACAGAGACAGACGGACAGAGACAGACGGACTGAGACAGTCGGGGTGAGACAGACGGACTGAGACAGTCGGGGTGAGACTGACGGTCTGAGACAGACGGTCTGAGACAGACGGTCTGAGACAGACGGTCTGAGACAGACGGTCTGAGACAGACGGTCTGAGACCGACGGTCTGAGACAGACGGTCTGAGATAGACGGTCTGAGAGAGACGGGCTGAGACCGACGGGCTTAGACAGACGTACTGGGACAGACGGTCTGAGACAGACGGTCTGAGACAGACGGTATGAGAAAGACAGGCTGAGTCCGACGTTCATAGACAGACGGTCTGAGACAGAGGTACTGAGACAGACGGTCTGAAACAGACGGTCTGAGACAGACGGTCTGAGACAGACGGTCTGAGACAGACGGTCTGAGACAGACGGTCTGAGACAGACGGTCTGAGACAGACGGTATGAGAAAGACAGGCTGAGTCCACCGTTCATAGACAGTCGGTATGAGACAGAAGTACTGAGACAGACGGTCTGAGACAGACGGTCTGAGACAGACGGTCTGAGACAGACGGTCTGAGACAGACGGTCTGAGACAGACGGTCTGAGACAGACGGTCTGAGACAGACGGTATGAGACAGACGGTCTGAGACAGACGGTCTGAGACAGACGGTCTGAGACAGACGGTCTGAGACAGACGGTCTGAGAGAGACGCGCTGATACAGACGGTCTGAGACAGACGGTCTGAGACAGAGGGTCTGAGACAGACGGTCGGAGACAGAGGGTCTGAGACAGACGGTCTGAGACAGACGGTCTGAGACAGACGGTCTGAGACAGACGGTCTGAGACAGACGGTCTGAGACAGACGGTCTGAGACAGACGGTCTCAGACAGACGGTCGGAGACAGACGGTCTGAGACAGTCGGTATGAGACAGACGGTCTGATACAGACGGTCTGAGACAGACGGTCTGAGACAGAGGGTCTGAGACAGACGGTCGGAGACAGACGGACTGAGACAGTCGGGGTGAGACAGACGGACTGAGACAGTCGGGGTGAGACTGACGGGCTGAGACAGACGGTCGGAGACAGAGGGTCTGAGACAGACGGTCTCAGACAGACGGTCGGAGACAGACGGTCTGAGACAGACGGTCTGAGACAGACGGTCTGAGACAGAGGGTCTGAGACAGACGGTCTGAGACAGACGGTCTGAGACAGACGGTCTGAGATAGACGGTCTGAGAGAGACGGGCTGAGACCGACGGGCTTAGACAGACGTACTGGACAGACGGTCTGAGACAGACGGACAGAGACCGACGGTCTGAGACAGACGGTCTGAGATAGACGGTCTGAGAGAGATGGGCTGAGACCGACGGGCTTAGACAGACGTACTGGGACAGACGGTCTGAGACAGACGGACAGAGACCGACGGACAGAGACCGACGGTCTGAGACAGACGGTCTGAGACAGACGGTCTGATACAGACGGTCTGATACAGACGGGCTTAGACAGACGTACTGGGACAGACGGTCTGAGACAGACGGACAGAGACAGACGGACAGAGACAGACGGACAGAGACAGACGGACAGAGACAGACGGACAGAGACAGACGGACAGAGACAGACGGACAGAGACAGACGGACAGAGACAGACGGACAGAGACAGACGGACAGAGACAGACGGACTGAGACAGTCGGGGTGAGACAGACGGACTGAGACAGTCGGGGTGAGACTGACGGGCTGAGACAGACGGTCTGAGACAGACGGTCTGAGACAGACGGTCTGAGACAGACGGTCTGAGACAGACGGTCTGAGAGAGACGCGCTGATACAGACGGTCTGAGACAGACGGTCTGAGACAGACGGTCTGAGACAGACGGTCTGAGACAGACGGTATGAGAAAGACAGGCTGAGTCCGACGTTCATAGACAGTCGGTATGAGACAGAAGTACTGAGACAGTCGGTATGAGACAGACGGTCTGAGACAGACGGTCTCAGACAGACGGTCTGAGACAGACGGTCTGAGACAGACGGTCTGAGACAGACGGTCTGAGACAGACGGTCTGAGACAGACGGTCTGAGACAGACGGTCTGAGACAGACGGTCTGAGACAGACCGTCTGAGAGATACGCGCTGATACAGACGGTCTGAGACAGACGGTCTGAGACAGAGTGTCTGAGACAGACGGTCGGAGACAGAGGGTCTGAGACAGACGGTCTCAGACAGACGGTCGGAGACAGACGGTCTGAGACAGACGGTCTGAGACAGACGGTCTGAGACAGAGGGTCTGAGACAGACGGTCTCAGACAGACGGTCGGAAACAGACGGTCTGAGACAGACGGTCTGAGACAGACGGTCTGAGACAGACGGTCTGAGACAGACGGTATGAGAAAGACAGGCTGAGTCCGACGTTCATAGACAGTCGGTATGAGACAGAAGTACTGAGACAGTCGGTATGAGACAGACGGTCTGAGACAGACGGTCTGAGACAGACGGTCTGAGACAGACGGTCTGAGACAGACGGTATGAGAAAGACAGGCTGAGTCCGACGTTCATAGACAGTCGGTATGAGACAGAAGTACTGAGACAGTCGGTATGAGACAGACGGTCTGAGACAGACGGTCTCAGACAGACGGTCTGAGACAGACGGTCTGAGACAGACGGTCTGAGACAGACGGTCTGAGACAGACGGTCTGAGACAGACGGTCTGAGACAGACGGTCTGAGACAGACGGTCTGAGACAGACGGTCTGAGAGATACGCGCTGATACAGACGGTCTGAGACAGACGGTCTGAGACAGAGTGTCTGAGACAGACGGTCGGAGACAGAGGGTCTGAGACAGACGGTCTCAGACAGACGGTCGGAGACAGACGGTCTGAGACAGACGGTCTGAGACAGACGGTCTGAGACAGAGGGTCTGAGACAGACGGTCTGAGACAGACGGTCTGAGACAGAGGGTCTGAGACAGACGGTCTCAGACAGACGGTCGGAAACAGACGGTCTGAGACAGACGGTCTGAGACAGACGGTCTGAGACAGACGGTCTGAGACAGACGGTCTGAGACAGACGGTATGAGAAAGACAGGCTGAGTCCGACGTTCATAGACAGTCGGTATGAGACAGAAGTACTGAGACAGTCGGTATGAGACAGACGGTCTGAGTCAGACGGTCTCAGACAGACGGTCTGAGACAGACGGTCTGAGACAGACGGTCTGAGACAGACGGTCTGAGACAGACGGTCTGAGACAGACGGTCTGAGACAGACGGTCTGAGACAGACGGTCTGAGAGAGACGCGCTGATACAGACGGTCTGAAACAGACGGTCTGAGACAGACGGTCTGAGACAGACGGTCTGAGACAGACGGTCTGAGACAGACGGTCTGAGAGAGACGCGCTGATACAGACGGTCTGAGACAGACGGTCTGAGACAGAGGGTCTGAGACAGACGGTCGGAGACAGAGGGTCTGAGACAGACGGTCTCAGACAGACGGTCGGAGACAGACGGTCTGAGACAGACGGTCTGAGACAGACGGTCTGAGACAGACGGTCTGAGACAGACGGTCTGAGACAGACCGTCTGAGAGATACGCGCTGATACAGACGGTCTGAGACAGACGGTCTGAGACAGAGTGTCTGAGACAGACGGTCGGAGACAGAGGGTCTGAGACAGACGGTCTCAGACAGACGGTCGGAGACAGACGGTCTGAGACAGACGGTCTGAGACAGACGGTCTGAGACAGAGGGTCTGAGACAGACGGTCTCAGACAGACGGTCGGAAACAGACGGTCTGAGACAGACGGTCTGAGACAGACGGTCTGAGACAGACGGTCTGAGACAGACGGTATGAGAAAGACAGGCTGAGTCCGACGTTCATAGACAGTCGGTATGAGACAGAAGTACTGAGACAGTCGGTATGAGACAGACGGTCTGAGTCAGACGGTCTCAGACAGACGGTCTGAGACAGACGGTCTGAGACAGACGGTCTGAGACAGACGGTCTGAGACAGACGGTCTGAGACAGACGGTCTGAGACAGACGGTCTGAGACAGACGGTCTGAGAGAGACGCGCTGATACAGACGGTCTGAAACAGACGGTCTGAGACAGACGGTCTGAGACAGACGGTCTGAGACAGACGGTCTGAGACAGACGGTCTGAGAGAGACGCGCTGATACAGACGGTCTGAGACAGACTGTCTGAGACAGAGGGTCTGAGACAGACGGTCGGAGACAGAGGGTCTGAGACAGACGGTCTCAGACAGACGGTCGGAGACAGACGGTCTGAGACAGACGGTCTGAGACAGACGGTCTGAGACAGAGGGTCTGAGACAGACGGTCTCAGATTGACGGTCGGAAACAGACGGTCTGAGACAGACGGTCTGAGACAGACGGTCTGAGACAGACGGTCTGAGACAGACGGTCTGAGACAGACGGTCTGAGACAGACGGTCTGAGACAGACGGTCTGAGACAGACGGTCTGAGACAGACGGTCTGAGACAGACGGTCTGAGACAGACGGTCTGAGACAGACGGTATGAAAAAGACAGGCTGAGTCCGACGTTCATAGACAGTCGGTATGAGACAGAAGTACTGAGACAGTCGGTATGAGACAGACGGTCTGAGACAGACGGTCTGAGACAGACGGTCTCAGACAGACGGTCTGAGACAGACGGTCTGAGACAGACGGTCTGAGAGAGACGCGCTGATACAGACGGTCTGAGACAGACGGTCTGAGACAGAGGGTCTGAGACAGACGGTCGGAGACAGAGGGTCTGAGACAGACGGTCTGAGACAGACGGTCTGAGACAGACGGTCTGAGACAGACGGTCTGAGAGAGACGCGCTGATACAGACGGTCTGAGACAGACGGTCTGAGACAGACGGTCTGAGACAGACGGTATGAGAAAGACAGGCTGAGTCCGACGTTCATAGACAGTCGGTATGAGACAGAAGTACTGAGACAGTCGGTATGAGACAGACGGTCTGAGACAGACGGTCTCAGACAGACGGTCTGAGACAGACGGTCTGAGACAGACGGTCTGAGACAGACGGTCTGAGACAGACGGTCTGAGACAGACGGTCTGAGACAGACGGTCTGAGACAGACGGTCTGAGACAGACGGTCTGAGACAGACGGTCTGAGACAGACGGTCTGAGAGATACGCGCTGATACAGACGGTCGGAGACAGACGGTCTGAGACAGACGGTCTGAGACAGACGGTCTGAGACAGAGGGTCTGAGACAGACGGTCTCAGACAGACGGTCGGAAACAGACGGTCTGAGACAGACGGTCTGAGACAGACGGTCTGAGACAGACGGTATGAGAAAGACAGGCTGAGTCCGACGTTCATAGACAGTCGGTATGAGACAGAAGTACTGAGACAGTCGGTATGAGACAGACGGTCTGAGTCAGACGGTCTCAGACAGACGGTCTGAGACAGACGGTCTGAGACAGACGGTCTGAGACAGACGGTCTGAGACAGACGGTCTGAGACAGACGGTCTGAGACAGACGGTCTGAGACAGACGGTCTGAGAGAGACGCGCTGATACAGACGGTCTGAAACAGACGGTCTGAGACAGACGGTCTGAGACAGACGGTCTGAGAGAGACGAGCTGATACAGACGGTCTGAGACAGACGGTCTGAGACAGAGGGTCTGAGACAGACGGTCGGAGACAGAGGGTCTGAGACAGACGGTCTCAGACAGACGGTCGGAGACAGACGGTCTGAGACAGACGGTCTGAGACAGACGGTCTGAGACAGAGGGTCTGAGACAGACGGTCTCAGATTGACGGTCGGAAACAGACGGTCTGAGACAGACGGTCTGAGACAGACGGTCTGAGACAGACGGTCTGAGACAGACGGTCTGAGACAGACGGTCTGAGACAGACGGTCTGAGACAGACGGTCTGAGACAGACGGTCTGAGACAGACGGTATGAAAAAGACAGGCTGAGTCCGACGTTCATAGACAGTCGGTATGAGACAGAAGTACTGAGACAGTCGGTATGAGACAGACGGTCTGAGACAGACGGTCTGAGACAGACGGTCTCAGACAGACGGTCTGAGACAGACGGTCTGAGACAGACGGTCTGAGACAGACGGTCTGAGACAGACGGTCTGAGACAGACGGTCTGAGACAGACGGTCTGAGACAGACGGTCTGAGACAGACGGTCTGAGACAGACGGTCTGAGACAGACGGTATGAAAAAGACAGGCTGAGTCCGACGTTCATGGACAGTCGGTATGAGATAGAGGTACTGAGACAGACGGTCTGAGACAGACGGTCTGAGACAGGCGGTCTGAGACAGACGGTCTGAGATAGACGGTCTGAGAGAGACGGGCTGAGACCGACGGGCTTAGACAGACGTACTGGGACAGACGGTCTGAGACAGACGGTCTGAGACAGACGGTATGAGAAAGACAGGCTGAGTCCGACGTTCATAGACAGTCGGTATGAGACAGAAGTACTGAGACAGACGGTCTGAAACAGACGGTCTGAGACAGACGGTCTGAGACAGACGGTCTGAGACAGACGGTCTGAGACAGACGGTCTGAGACAGACGGTCTGAGAGAGACGGGCTGAGACAGACGGTCTGAGACAGACGGTCTGAGACAGACGGTCTGAGACAGACGGTCTGAGACGGACGGTCTGAGACAGACGGTCTGAGACAGACGGTCTGAGACAGACGGTCTGAGACAGACGGTCTGAGACAGACGGTATGAGAAAGACAGGCTGAGGGCGACGTTCATAGACAGTCGGTATGAGACAGAAGTACTGAGACAGTCGGTATGAGACAGACGGTCTGAGACAGACGGTCTGAGACAGACGGTCTGAGACAGACGGTCTGAGACAGACGGTCTGAGACAGACGGTCTGAGACAGACGGTCTGAGACAGACGGTCTGAGACAGACGGTCTGAGACAGACGGTCTGAGATAGACGGTCTGAGAGAGACGGGCTGAGACCGACGGGCTTAGACAGACGTACTGGACAGACGGTCTGAGACAGACGGACAGAGACCGACGGTCTGAGACAGACGGTCTGAGATAGACGGTCTGAGAGAGATGGGCTGAGACCGACGGGCTTAGACAGACGTACTGGGACAGACGGTCTGAGACAGACGGACAGAGACCGACGGTCTGAGACAGACGGTCTGAGACAGACGGTCTGATACAGACGGGCTTAGACAGACGTACTGGGACAGACGGTCTGAGACAGACGGACAGAGACAGACGGACAGAGACAGACGGACAGAGACAGACGGACAGAGACAGACGGACAGAGACAGACGGACAGAGACAGACGGACAGAGACAGACGGACAGAGACAGACGGACAGAGACAGACGGACAGAGACAGACGGACAGAGACAGACGGACTGAGACAGTCGGGGTGAGACAGACGGACTGAGACAGTCGGGGTGAGACTGACGGGCTGAGACAGACGGTCTGAGACAGACGGTCTGAGACAGACGGTCTGAGACAGACGGTCTGAGACAGACGGTCTGAGAGAGACGCGCTGATACAGACGGTCTGAGACAGACGGTCTGAGACAGACGGTCTGAGACAGACGGTCTGAGACAGACGGTCTGAGACAGACGGTCTGAGACAGACGGTATGAGAAAGACAGGCTGAGTCCGACGTTCATAGACAGTCGGTATGAGACAGAAGTACTGAGACAGTCGGTATGAGACAGACGGTCTGAGACAGACGGTCTCAGACAGACGGTCTGAGACAGACGGTCTGAGACAGACGGTCTGAGACAGACGGTCTGAGACAGACGGTCTGAGACAGACGGTCTGAGACAGACGGTCTGAGACAGACGGTCTGAGACAGACGGTCTGAGAGATACGCGCTGATACAGACGGTCTGAGACAGACGGTCTGAGACAGAGTGTCTCAGACAGACGGTCGGAGACAGAGGGTCTGAGACAGACGGTCTCAGACAGACGGTCGGAGACAGACGGTCTGAGACAGACGGTCTGAGACAGACGGTCTGAGACAGAGGGTCTGAGACAGACGGTCTCAGACAGACGGTCGGAAACAGACGGTCTGAGACAGACGGTCTGAGACAGACGGTCTGAGACAGACGGTCTGAGACAGACGGTCTGAGACAGACGGTCTGAGACAGACGGTATGAGAAAGACAGGCTGAGTCCGACGTTCATAGACAGTCGGTATGAGACAGAAGTACTGAGACAGTCGGTATGAGACAGACGGTCTGAGTCAGACGGTCTCAGACAGACGGTCGGAGACAGACGGTCTGAGACAGACGGTCTGAGACAGACGGTCTGAGACAGAGGGTCTGAGACAGACGGTCTCAGATTGACGGTCGGAAACAGACGGTCTGAGACAGACGGTCTGAGACAGACGGTCTGAGACAGACGGTCTGAGACAGACGGTCTGAGACAGACGGTATGAAAAAGACAGGCTGAGTCCGACGTTCATAGACAGTCGGTATGAGACAGAAGTACTGAGACAGTCGGTATGAGACAGACGGTCTGAGACAGACGGTCTGAGACAGACGGTCTGAGACAGACGGTCTGAGACAGACGGTCTGAGACAGACGGTCTGAGACAGACGGTCTGAGACAGACGGTCTGAGACAGACGGTATGAAAAAGACAGGCTGAGTCCGACGTTCATGGACAGTCGGTATGAGATAGAGGTACTGAGACAGACGGTCTGAGACAGACGGTCTGAGACAGGCGGTCTGAGACAGACGGTCTGAGAGAGACGGGCTGAGACCGACGGGCTTAGACAGACGTACTGGGACAGACGGTCTGAGACAGACGGTCTGAGACAGACGGTATGAGAAAGACAGGCTGAGTCCGACGTTCATAGACAGTCGGTATGAGACAGAAGTACTGAGACAGACGGTCTGAAACAGACGGTCTGAGACAGACGGTCTGAGACAGACGGTCTGAGACAGACGGTCTGAGACAGACGGTCTGAGACAGACGGTCTGAGACAGACGGTCTGAGACAGACGGTCTGAGACAGACGGTCTGAGAGAGACGGGCTGAGACAGACGGTCTGAGACAGACGGTCTGAGACAGACGGTCTGAGACAGACGGTCTGAGACGGACGGTCTGAGACAGACGGTCTGAGACAGACGGTCTGAGACAGACGGTCTGAGACAGACGGTCTGAGACAGACGGTATGAGAAAGACAGGCTGAGGGCGACGTTCATAGACAGTCGGTATGAGACAGAAGTACTGAGACAGTCGGTATGAGACAGACGGTCTGAGACAGACGGTCTGAGACAGACGGTCTGAGACAGACGGTCTGAGACAGACGGTCTGAGACAGACGGTCTGAGACAGACGGTCTGAGACAGACGGTCTGAGATAGACGGTCTGAGAGAGACGGGCTGAGACCGACGGGCTTAGACAGACGTACTGGACAGACGGTCTGAGACAGACGGACAGAGACCGACGGTCTGAGACAGACGGTCTGAGATAGACGGTCTGAGAGAGATGGGCTGAGACCGACGGGCTTAGACAGACGTACTGGGACAGACGGTCTGAGACAGACGGACAGAGACCGACGGTCTGAGACAGACGGTCTGAGACAGACGGTCTGATACAGACGGGCTTAGACAGACGTACTGGGACAGACGGTCTGAGACAGACGGACAGAGACAGACGGACAGAGACAGACGGACAGAGACAGACGGACAGAGACAGACGGACAGAGACAGACGGACAGAGACAGACGGACAGAGACAGACGGACAGAGACAGACGGACAGAGACAGACGGACAGAGACAGACGGACAGAGACAGACGGACAGAGACAGACGGACAGAGACAGACGGACAGAGACAGACGGACTGAGACAGTCGGGGTGAGACAGACGGACTGAGACAGTCGGGGTGAGACTGACGGGCTGAGACAGACGGTCTGAGACAGACGGTCTGAGACAGACGGTCTGAGACAGACGGTCTGAGACAGACGGTCTGAGACAGACGGTCTGAGACAGACGGTCTGAGACAGACGGTCTGAGACGGACGGTCTGAGACAGACGGTCTGAGACAGACGGTCTGAGACAGACGGTCTGAGACAGACGGTATGAGAAAGACAGGCTGAGTGCGACGTTCATAGACAGTCGGTATGAGACAGAAGTACTGAGACAGTCGGTATGAGACAGACGGTCTGAGACAGACGGTCTGAGACAGACGGTCTGAGACAGACGGTCTGAGACAGACGGTCTGAGACAGACGGTCTGAGACAGACGGTCTGAGACAGACGGTCTGAGATAGACGGTCTGAGAGAGACGGGCTGAGACCGACGGGCTTAGACAGACGTACTGGACAGACGGTCTGAGACAGACGGACAGAGACCGACGGTCTGAGACAGACGGTCTGAGATAGACGGTCTGAGAGAGATGGGCTGAGACCGACGGGCTTAGACAGACGTACTGGGACAGACGGTCTGAGACAGACGGACAGAGACCGACGGTCTGAGACAGACGGTCTGAGACAGACGGTCTGATACAGACGGGCTTAGACAGACGTACTGGGACAGACGGTCTGAGACAGACGGACAGAGACAGACGGACAGAGACAGACGGACAGAGACAGACGGACAGAGACAGACGGACAGAGACAGACGGACAGAGACAGACGGACAGAGACAGACGGACAGAGACAGACGGACAGAGACAGACGGACAGAGACAGACGGACAGAGACAGACGGACTGAGACAGTCGGGGTGAGACAGACGGACTGAGACAGTCGGGGTGAGACTGACGGGCTGAGACAGACGGTCTGAGACAGACGGTCTGAGACAGACGGTCTGAGACAGACGGTCTGAGACAGACGGTCTGAGACAGACGGTCTGAGACAGACGGTCTGAGACAGACGGTCTGAGACAGACGGTCTGAGACAGACGGTCTGAGACAGACGGTCTGAGACAGACGGTCTGAGACAGACGGTCTGAGACAGACGGTCTGAGACAGACGGTCTGAGACAGACGGTCTGAGACAGACGGTCTGAGACAGACGGTCTGAGACAGACGGTCTGAGACAGACGGTCTGAGACAGACGGTCTGAGACAGACGGTCTGAGACAGACGGTCTGAGACAGACGGTCTGAGACAGACGGTCTGAGATAGACGGTCTGAGAGAGACGGGCTGAGACCGACGGGCTTAGACAGACGTACTGGGACAGACGGTCTGAGACAGACGGTCTGAGACAGACGGTATGAGAAAGACAGGCTGAGTCCGACGTTCATAGACAGACGGTCTGAGACAGAGGTACTGAGACAGACGGTCTGAAACAGACGGTCTGAGACAGACGGGCTTAGACAGACGTACTGGGACAGACGGTCTGAGACAGACGGACAGAGACCGACGGTCTGAGACAGACGGTCTGAGACAGACGGTCTGATACAGACGGACAGAGACAGGCGGACAGAGACAGACGGACAGAGACAGACGGACTGAGACAGTCGGGGTGAGACAGACGGACTGAGACAGTCGGGGTGAGACTGACGGGCTGAGACAGACGGTCTGAGACAGACGGTCTGAGACAGACGGTCTGAGACAGACGGTCTGAGACAGACGGTCTGAGACAGACGGTCTGAGACAGACGGTCTGAGACAGACGGTCTGAGACAGACGGTCTGAGACAGACGGTCTGAGACAGACGGTCTGAGACAGACGGTCTGAGACCGACGGTCTGAGACAGACGGTCTGAGATAGACGGTCTGAGAGAGACGGGCTGAGACCGACGGGCTTAGACAGACGTACTGGGACAGACGGTCTGAGACAGACGGTCTGAGACAGACGGTCTGAGACAGACGGTCTGAGACAGACGGTATGAGAAAGACAGGCTGAGTCCGACGTTCATAGACAGACGGTCTGAGACAGAGGTACTGAGACAGACGGTCTGAAACAGACGGCCTGAGACAGACGGTCTGAGACAGACGGTCTGAGACAGACGGTCTGAGACAGACGGTATGAGAAAGACAGGCTGAGTCCACCGTTCATAGACAGTCGGTATGAGACAGAAGTACTGAGACAGACGGTCTGAGACAGACGGTCTGAGACAGACGGTCTGAGACAGACGGTCTGAGACAGACGGTCTGAGACAGACGGTCTGAGACAGACGGTCTGAGACAGACGGTCTGAGACAGACGGTCTGAGACAGACGGTCTGAGACAGACGGTCTCAGACAGACGGTCTGAGACAGACGGTCTGAGATAGACGGTCTAAGAGAGACGGGCTGAGACCGACGGGCTTAGACAGACGTACTGGGACAGACGGTCTGAGACAGACGGTCTGAGACAGACGGTATGAGAAAGACAGGCTGAGTCCGACGTTCATAGACAGACGGTCTGAGACAGAGGTACTGAGACAGACGGTCTGAAACAGACGGTCTGAGACAGACGGTCTGAGACAGACGGTCTGAGACAGACGGTCTGAGACAGACGGTCTGAGACAGACGGTATGAGAAAGACAGGCTGAGTCCGCCGTTCATAGACAGTCGGTATGAGACAGAAGTACTGAGACAGACGGTCTGAGACAGACGGTCTGAGACAGACGGTCTGAGACAGACGGTCTGAGACAGACGGTCTGAGACAGACGGTCTGAGACAGACGGTATGAGAAAGACAGGCTGAGTCCGCCGTTCATAGACAGTCAGTATGAGACAGAAGTACTGAGACAGACGGTCTGAGACAGACGGTCTGAGGCAGACGGTCTGAGACAGACGGTCTGAGACGGACGGTCTGAGACGGACGGTCTGAGACAGACGGTCTGAGACAGACGGTCTGAGACAGACGGTCTGAGACAGACGGTCTGAGACAGACGGACTGAGACAGACGGTCTAAGATAGACGGTCTGAGAGAGACGGGCTGAGACCGACGGGCTTAGACAGACGTACTGGGACAGACGGTCTGAGATAGACGGACAGAGACCGACGGTCTGAGACAGACGGACAGAGACAGACGGACAGAGACAGACGGACAGAGACAGACGGACAGAGACAGACGGTCTGAGACAGACGGTCTGAGACAGACGGTCTGAGACAGACGGTCTGAGACAGACGGTATGAGAAAGACAGGCTGAGTCCGCCGTTCATAGACAGTCAGTATGAGACAGAAGTACTGAGACAGACGGTCTGAGACAGACGGTCTGAGACAGACGGTCTGAGACAGACGGTCTGAGACAGACTGTCTGAGACAGACGGTTTGAGACAGACGGTCTGAGACAGACGGTCTGAGACAGACGGTCTGAGACAGACGGTCTGAGACAGACGGTCTGAGATAGACGGTCTGAGAGAGACGGGCTGAGACCGACGGGCTTAGACAGACGTACTGGGACAGACGGTCTGAGACAGACGGACAGAGACCGACGGTCTGAGACAGACGGTCTGAGATAGACGGTCTGAGAGAGATGGGCTGAGACCGACGGGCTTAGACAGACGTACTGGGACAGACGGTCTGAGACAGACCGACAGAGACCGACGGTCTGAGACAGACGGTCTGAGACAGACGGTCTGAGACAGACGGTCTGAGACAGACGGTCTGAGACAGACGGTCTGAGACAGACGGTCTGAGACAGACGGTCTGAGACAGACGGTATGAGAAAGACAGGCTGAGTCCGACGTTCATAGACAGTCAGTATGAGACAGAAGTACTGAGACAGTCGGTATGAGACAGACGGTCTGAGACAGACGGTCTGACACAGACGGTCTGAGACAGACGGTCTGAGACAGACGGTCTGAGACAGACGGTCTGAGACAGACGGTCTGAGACAGACGGTCTGAGACAGACGGTCTGAGACAGACGGTCTGAGACAGACGGTCTGAGACAGACGGTCTGAGACAGACGGTCTCAGACAGACGGTCTGAGACAGACGGTCTGAGATAGACGGTCTGAGAGAGACGGGCTGAGACCGACGGGCTTAGACAGACGTACTGGGACAGACGGTCTGAGACAGACGGTCTGAGACAGACGGTATGAGAAAGACAGGCTGAGTCCGACGTTCATAGACAGACGGTCTGAGACAGAGGTACTGAGACAGACGGTCTGAAACAGACGGTCTGAGACAGACGGTCTGAGACAGACGGTCTGAGACAGACGGTCTGAGACAGACGGTATGAGAAAGACAGGCTGAGTCCGCCGTTCATAGACAGTCGGTATGAGACAGAAGTACTGAGACAGACGGTCTGAGACAGACGGTCTGAGACAGACGGTCTGAGACAGACGGTCTGAGACAGACGGTATGAGAAAGACAGGCTGAGTCCGCCGTTCATAGACAGTCAGTATGAGACAGAAGTACTGAGACAGACGGTCTGAGACAGACGGTCTGAGGCAGACGGTCTGAGACAGACGGTCTGAGACGGACGGTCTGAGACAGACGGTCTGAGACAGACGGTCTGAGACAGACGGTCTGAGACAGACGGACTGAGACAGACGGTCTAAGATAGACGGTCTGAGAGAGACGGGCTGAGACCGACGGGCTTAGACAGACGTACTGGGACAGACGGTCTGAGACAGACGGACAGAGACCGACGGTCTGAGACAGACGGACAGAGACAGACGGACAGAGACAGACGGACAGAGACAGACGGACAGAGACAGACGGACAGAGACAGACGGACAGAGACAGACGGACAGAGACAGACGGACAGAGACAGACGGACAGAGACAGACGGACAGAGACAGACGGACAGAGACAGACGGACAGAGACAGACGGACAGAGACAGACGGTCTGAGACAGACGGTCTGAGACAGACGGTCTGAGACAGACGGTCTGAGACAGACGGTCTGAGACAGACGGTATGAGAAAGACAGGCTGAGTCCGCCGTTCATAGACAGTCAGTATGAGACAGAAGTACTGAGACAGACGGTCTGAGACAGACGGTCTGAGACAGACGGTCTGAGACAGACTGTCTGAGACAGACGGTCTGAGACAGACTGTCTGAGACAGACGGTTTGAGACAGACGGTCTGAGACAGACGGTCTGAGACAGACGGTCTGAGACAGACGGTCTGAGACAGACGGTCTGAGACAGACGGTCTGAGACAGACGGTCTGAGATAGACGGTCTGAGAGAGACGGGCTGAGACCGACGGGCTTAGACAGACGTACTGGGACAGACGGTCTGAGACAGACGGACAGAGACCGACGGTCTGAGACAGACGGTCTGAGATAGACGGTCTGAGAGAGATGGGCTGAGACCGACGGGCTTAGACAGACGTACTGGGACAGACGGTCTGAGACAGACCGACAGAGACCGACGGTCTGAGACTGACGGTCTGAGACAGACGGTCTGAGACAGACGGTCTGAGACAGACGGTCTGAGACAGACGGTCTGAGACAGACGGTCTGAGACAGACGGTCTGAGACAGACGGTATGAGAAAGACAGGCTGAGTCCGACGTTCATAGACAGTCAGTATGAGACAGAAGTACTGAGACAGTCGGTATGAGACAGACGGTCTGAGACAGACGGTCTGACACAGACGGTCTGAGACAGACGGTCTGAGACAGACGGTCTGAGACAGACGGTCTGAGACAGACGGTCTGAGACAGACGGTCTGAGACAGACGGTCTGAGACAGACGGTCTGAGACAGACGGTCTGAGACAGACGGTCTGAGACAGACGGTCTGAGACAGACGGTCTGAGACAGACGGTCTGAGACAGACGGTCTGAGACAGACGGTATGAGAAAGACAGGCTGAGTCCGCCGTTCATAGACAGTCGGTATGAGACAGAAGTACTGAGACAGACGGTCTGAGACAGACGGTCTGAGACAGACGGTCTGAGACAGACGGTCTGAGACAGACGGTCTGAGACAGACGGTCTGAGACAGACGGTATGAGAAAGACAGGCTGAGTCCGCCGTTCATAGACAGTCAGTATGAGACAGAAGTACTGAGACAGACGGTCTGAGACTGACGGTCTGAGACAGACGGTCTGAGACAGAGGGTCTGAGACAGACGGTCTCAGACAGACGGTCGGAGACAGACGGTCTGAGACAGACGGTCTGAGACAGACGGTCTGAGACAGACGGTATGAGAACGACAGGCTGAGTGCGACGTTCATGGACAGTCGGTATGAGACAGAAGTACTGAGACAGTCGGTATGAGACAGACGGTCTGTGACAGACGGTCTGAGACAGACGGTATGAGAAAGACAGGCTGAGTCCGCCGTTCATAGACAGTCGGTATGAGACAGAGGTACTGAGACAGACGGTCTGAGACAGACGGTCTGAGACAGACGGTCTGAGACAGACGGTCTGAGACAGAGTGTCTGAGACAGACGGTCTGAGACAGACGGTCTGAGACAGACGGTCTGAGACAGACGGTCTGAGGCAGACGGTCTGAGACAGACGGTCTGAGACAGACGGTCTGAGACAGACGGTCTGAGACAGAGGGTCTGAGACAGACGGTCTGAGACAGACGGTCTGAGACAGACGGTATGAGAACGACAGGCTGAGTGCGACGTTCATGGACAGTCGGTATGAGACAGAAGTACTGAGACAGTCGGTATGAGACAGACGGTCTGTGACAGACGGTCTGAGACAGACGGTATGAGAAAGACAGGCTGAGTCCGCCGTTCATAGACAGTCGGTATGAGACAGAGGTACTGAGACAGACGGTCTGAGACAGACGGTCTGAGACAGACGGTCTGAGACAGACGGTCTGAGACAGAGTGTCTGAGACAGACGGTCTGAGACAGACGGTCTGAGACAGACGGTCTGAGACAGAGGGTCTGAGACAGACGGTCTCAGACAGACGGTCGGAGACAGACGGTCTGAGACAGAAGTACTGAGACAGACGGTCTGAGACAGACGGTCTGAGACAGACGGTCTGAGACAGACGGTCTGAGACAGACGGTCTGAGACAGACGGTCTGAGACAGACGGTCTGAGACAGACGGTCTGAGACAGACGGTATGAGAAAGACAGGCTGAGTCCGCCGTTCATAGACAGTCGGTATGAGACAGAGGTACTGAGACAGACGGTCTGAGACAGACGGTCTGAGACAGACGGTCTGAGACAGACGGTCTGAGACAGACGGTCTGAGAGAGATGGGCTGAGACCGACGGGCTTAGACAGACGTACTGGGACAGACGGTCTGAGACAGACGGACAGAGACCGACGGTCTGAGACAGACGGTCTGAGACAGACGGTCTGAGACAGACGGTCTGAGACAGACGGTCTGAGACAGACGGTCTGAGACAGACGGTCTGAGACAGACGGTCTGAGACAGACGGTCTGAGACAGACGGTCTGAGACAGACGGTCTGAGACAGACGGTCTGAGACAGACGGTCTGAGACAGACGGTCTGAGACAGACGGTATGAGAAAGACAGGCTGAGTCCGCCGTTCATAGACAGTCGGTATGAGACAGAAGTACTGAGACAGACGGTCTGAGACAGACGGTCTGAGACAGACGGTCTGAGACAGACGGTCTGAGACAGACGGTCTGAGACAGACGGTCTGAGACAGACGGTCTGAGACAGACGGTCTGAGACAGACGGTCTGAGACAGACGGTCTGAGACAGACGGTCTGAGACAGACGGTCTGAGACAGACGGTATGAGAAAGACAGGCTGAGTCCGCCGTTCATAGACAGTCAGTATGAGACAGAAGTACTGAGACAGACGGTCTGAGACAGACGGTCTGAGACAGACGGTCTGAGACAGAGGGTCTGAGACAGACGGTCTCAGACAGACGGTCGGAGACAGACGGTCTGAGACAGACGGTCTGAGGCAGACGGTCTGAGACAGACGGTCTGAGACAGACGGTCTGAGACAGACGGTCTGAGACAGACGGTCTGAGACAGACGGTCTGAGACAGACGGTCTGAGACAGAGGGTCTGAGACAGACGGTCTGAGACAGACGGTCTGAGACAGACGGTCTGAGACAGACGGTATGAGAACGACAGGCTGAGTGCGACGTTCATGGACAGTCGGTATGAGACAGAAGTACTGAGACAGTCGGTATGAGACAGACGGTCTGTGACAGACGGTCTGAGACAGACGGTATGAGAAAGACAGGCTGAGTCCGCTGTTCATAGACAGTCGGTATGAGACAGAGGTACTGAGACAGACGGTCTGAGACAGACGGTCTGAGACAGACGGTCTGAGACAGACGGTCTGAGACAGAGTGTCTGAGACAGACGGTCTGAGACAGACGGTCTGAGACAGAGGGTCTGAGACAGACGGTCTCAGACAGACGGTCGGAGACAGACGGTCTGAGACAGACGGTCTGAGACAGAAGTACTGAGACAGACGGTCTGAGACAGACGGTCTGAGACAGAGGGTCTGAGACAGACGGTCTGAGACAGACGGTCTCAGACAGACGGTCGGAGACAGACGGTCTGAGACAGACGGTCTGAGGCAGACGGTCTGAGACAGACGGTCTGAGACAGACGGTCTGAGACAGACGGTCTGAGACAGAGGGTCTGAGACAGACGGTCTCAGACAGACGGTCGGAGACAGACGGTCTGAGACAGACGGTCTGAGGCAGACGGTCTGAGACAGACGGTCTGAGGCAGACGGTCTGAGACAGACGGTCTGAGACGGACGGTCTGAGACAGACGGTCTGAGACAGACGGTCTGAGACAGACGGTCTGAGACAGAGGGTCTGAGACAGACGGTCTGAGACAGACGGTCTGAGACAGACGGTATGAGAACGACAGGCTGAGTGCGACGTTCATGGACAGTCGGTATGAGACAGAAGTACTGAGACAGTCGGTATGAGACAGACGGCCTGAGACAGACGGTCTGAGACAGACGGTCTGAGACAGACGGTCTGAGACAGACGGTCTGAGACAGACGGTCTGAGACAGACGGTCTGAGACAGACGGTCTGAGACAGACGGACTGAGACAGACGGTCTAAGATAGACGGTCTGAGAGAGACGGGCTGAGACCGACGGGCTTAGACAGACGTACTGGGACAGACGGTCTGAGACAGACGGTCTGAGATAGACGGTCTGAGAGAGATGGGCTGAGACCGACGGGCTTAGACAGACGTACTGGGACAGACGGTCTGAGACAGACGGACAGAGACAGACGGACAGAGACAGACGGACAGAGACAGACGGACAGAGACAGACGGACAGAGACAGACGGACAGAGACAGACGGACAGAGACAGACGGGCAGAGACAGACGGTCTGAGACAGACGGTCTGAGACAGACGGTCTGAGACAGACGGGCTGAGACAGACGGTATGAGAAAGACAGGCTGAGTCCGACGTTCATAGACAGTCAGTATGAGACAGAAGTACTGAGACAGTAGGTATGAGACAGACGGTCTGAGACAGACGGTCTGAGACAGACGGTCTGAGACAGACGGTCTGAGACAGACGGTCTGAGACAGACGGTCTGAGACAGACGGTCTGAGACAGACGGTCTGAGACAGACGGTCTGAGACAGACGGTCTGAGACAGACGGTCTGAGACAGACGGTCTGAGACAGACGGTCTGAGACAGACGGTCTGAGACAGACGGTATGAGAAAGACAGGCTGAGTCCGCCGTTCATAGACAGTCGGTATGAGACAGAAGTACTGAGACAGACGGTCTGAGACAGACGGTCTGAGACAGACGGTCTGAGACAGACGGTCTGAGACAGACTGTCTGAGACAGACGGTATGAGAAAGACAGGCTGAGTCCGCCGTTCATAGACAGTCAGTATGAGACAGAAGTACTGAGACAGACGGTCTGAGACAGACGGTCTGAGACAGACGGTCTGAGACAGACGGTCTGAGACAGAGGGTCTGAGACAGACGGTCTCAGACAGACGGTCGGAGACAGACGGTCTGAGACAGACGGTCTGAGGCAGACGGTCTGAGACAGACGGTCTGAGACGGACGGTCTGAGACAGACGGTCTGAGACAGACGGTCTGAGACAGACGGTCTGAGACAGAGGGTCTGAGACAGACGGTCTGAGACAGACGGTCTGAGACAGACGGTCTGAGACAGACGGTATGAGAACGACAGGCTGAGTGCGACGTTCATGGACAGTCGGTATGAGACAGAAGTACTGAGACAGTCGGTATGAGACAGACGGGCTGAGACAGACGGTCTGAGACAGACGGTCTGAGACAGACGGTCTGAGACAGACGGTCTGAGACAGACGGTCTGAGACAGACGGTCTGAGACAGACGGTCTGAGACAGACGGTCTGAGATAGACGGTCTGAGACAGACGGTCTGAGACAGACGGTCTGAGACAGACGGTCTGAGACAGACGGTCTGAGACAGACGGTCTGAGACAGACGGTCTGAGACAGACGGTCTGAGATAGACGGTCTGAGAGAGACGGGCTGAGACCGACGGGCTTAGACAGACGTACTGGGACAGACGGTCTGAGACAGACGGACAGAGACCGACGGTCTGAGACAGACGGTCTGAGACAGACGGTCTGATACAGACGGGCTTAGACAGACGTACTGGGACAGACGGTCTGAGACAGACGGACAGAGACAGACGGACAGAGACAGACGGACAGAGACAGACGGACAGAGACAGACGGACAGAGACAGACGGACAGAGACAGACGGACAGAGACAGACGGACAGAGACAGACGGACAGAGACAGACGGACAGAGACAGACGGACAGAGACAGACGGACAGAGACAGACGGACAGAGACAGACGGGCAGAGACAGACGGTCTGAGACAGACGGTCTGAGACAGACGGTCTGAGACAGACGGTCTGAGAAAGACAGGCTGAGTCCGCCGTTCATAGACAGTCGGTATGAGACAGAAGTACTGAGACAGACGGTCTGAGACAGACGGTATGAGAAAGACAGGCTGAGTCCGCCGTTCATAGACAGTCAGTATGAGACAGAAGTACTGAGACAGACGGTCTGAGACAGACGATCTGAGACAGACGGTCTGAGACAGACGGTCTGAGACAGACGGGCTTAGACAGACGTACTGGGACAGACGGTCTGAGACAGACGGACAGAGACAGACGGACAGAGACAGACGGACAGAGACAGACGGACAGAGACAGACGGACAGAGACAGACGGACAGAGACGGACGGACAGAGACAGACGGACAGAGACAGACGGACAGAGACAGACGGACAGAGACAGACGGACAGAGACAGACGGACTGAGACAGTCGGGGTGAGACTGACGGGCTGAGACAGAGGGTCTGAGACAGACGGTCTCAGACAGACGGTCGGAGACAGACGGTCTGAGACAGGCGGTCTGAGGCAGACGGTCTGAGACAGACGGTCTGAGACGGACGGTCTGAGACAGACGGTCTGAGACAGACGGTCTGAGACAGACGGTCTGAGACAGAGGGTCTGAGACAGACGGTCTGAGACAGACGGTCTGAGACAGACGGTATGAGAACGACAGGCTGAGTGCGACGTTCATGGACAGTCGGTATGAGACAGAAGTACTGAGACAGTCGGTATGAGACAGACGGTCTGAGACAGACGGTCTGAGACAGACGGTCTGAGACAGACGGTCTGAGACAGACGGTCTGAGACAGACGGTCTGAGACAGACGGTCTGAGACAGACGGTCTGAGACAGACGGTCTGAGACAGACGGTCTGAGACAGACGGTCTGAGACAGACGGTCTGAGACAGACGGTCTGAGACAGACGGTCTGAGACAGACGGTCTGAGACAGACGGTCTGAGACAGACGGTCTGAGACAGAGGGTCTGAGACAGACGGTCTCAGACAGACGGTCGGAGACAGACGGTCTGAGACAGACGGTCTGAGGCAGACGGTCTGAGACAGACGGTCTGAGGCAGACGGTCTGAGACAGACGGTCTGAGACGGACGGTCTGAGACAGACGGTCTGAGACAGACGGTCTGAGACAGAGGGTCTGAGACAGACGGTCTGAGACAGACGGTCTGAGACAGACGGTATGAGAACGACAGGCTGAGTGCGACGTTCATGGACAGTCGGTATGAGACAGAAGTACTGAGACAGTCGGTATGAGACAGACGGCCTGAGACAGACGGTCTGAGACAGACGGTCTGAGACAGACGGTCTGAGACAGACGGTCTGAGACAGACGGTCTGAGACAGACGGTCTGAGACAGACGGTCTGAGACAGACGGACTGAGACAGACGGTCTAAGATAGACGGTCTGAGAGAGACGGGCTGAGACCGACGGGCTTAGACAGACGTACTGGGACAGACGGTCTGAGACAGACGGTCTGAGATAGACGGTCTGAGAGAGATGGGCTGAGACCGACGGGCTTAGACAGACGTACTGGGACAGACGGTCTGAGACAGACGGACAGAGACAGACGGACAGAGACAGACGGACAGAGACAGACGGACAGAGACAGACGGACAGAGACAGACGGACAGAGACAGACGGACAGAGACAGACGGGCAGAGACAGACGGTCTGAGACAGACGGTCTGAGACAGACGGTCTGAGACAGACGGTCTGAGACAGACGGTATGAGAAAGACAGGCTGAGTCCGACGTTCATAGACAGTCAGTATGAGACAGAAGTACTGAGACAGTAGGTATGAGACAGACGGTCTGAGACAGACGGTCTGAGACAGACGGTCTGAGACAGACGGTCTGAGACAGACGGTCTGAGACAGACGGTCTGAGACAGACGGTATGAGAAAGACAGGCTGAGTCCGCCGTTCATAGACAGTCGGTATGAGACAGAAGTACTGAGACAGACGGTCTGAGACAGACGGTCTGAGACAGACGGTCTGAGACAGACGGTCTGAGACAGACTGTCTGAGACAGACGGTATGAGAAAGACAGGCTGAGTCCGCCGTTCATAGACAGTCAGTATGAGACAGAAGTACTGAGACAGACGGTCTGAGACAGACGGTCTGAGACAGACGGTCTGAGACAGACGGTCTGAGACAGAGGGTCTGAGACAGACGGTCTCAGACAGACGGTCGGAGACAGACGGTCTGAGACAGACGGTCTGAGGCAGACGGTCTGAGACAGACGGTCTGAGACGGACGGTCTGAGACAGACGGTCTGAGACAGACGGTCTGAGACAGACGGTCTGAGACAGAGGGTCTGAGACAGACGGTCTGAGACAGACGGTCTGAGACAGACGGTCTGAGACAGACGGTATGAGAACGACAGGCTGAGTGCGACGTTCATGGACAGTCGGTATGAGACAGAAGTACTGAGACAGTCGGTATGAGACAGACGGGCTGAGACAGACGGTCTGAGACAGACGGTCTGAGACAGACGGTCTGAGACAGACGGTCTGAGACAGACGGTCTGAGACAGACGGTCTGAGACAGACGGTCTGAGATAGACGGTCTGAGACAGACGGTCTGAGACAGACGGTCTGAGACAGACGGTCTGAGACAGACGGTCTGAGACAGACGGTCTGAGACAGACGGTCTGAGACAGACGGTCTGAGATAGACGGTCTGAGAGAGACGGGCTGAGACCGACGGGCTTAGACAGACGTACTGGGACAGACGGTCTGAGACAGACGGACAGAGACCGACGGTCTGAGACAGACGGTCTGAGACAGACGGTCTGATACAGACGGGCTTAGACAGACGTACTGGGACAGACGGTCTGAGACAGACGGACAGAGACAGACGGACAGAGACAGACGGACAGAGACAGACGGACAGAGACAGACGGACAGAGACAGACGGACAGAGACAGACGGACAGAGACAGACGGACAGAGACAGACGGACAGAGACAGACGGACAGAGACAGACGGACAGAGACAGACGGACAGAGAAAGACAGGCTGAGTCCGCCGTTCATAGACAGTCAGTATGAGACAGAAGTACTGAGACAGACGGTCTGAGACAGACGATCTGAGACAGACGGTCTGAGACAGACGGTCTGAGACAGACGGGCTTAGACAGACGTACTGGGACAGACGGTCTGAGACAGACGGACAGAGACAGACGGACAGAGACAGACGGACAGAGACAGACGGACAGAGACAGACGGACAGAGACAGACGGACAGAGACGGACGGACAGAGACAGACGGACAGAGACAGACGGACAGAGACAGACGGACAGAGACAGACGGACAGAGACAGACGGACTGAGACAGTCGGGGTGAGACTGACGGGCTGAGACAGAGGGTCTGAGACAGACGGTCTCAGACAGACGGTCGGAGACAGACGGTCTGAGACAGGCGGTCTGAGGCAGACGGTCTGAGACAGACGGTCTGAGACGGACGGTCTGAGACAGACGGTCTGAGACAGACGGTCTGAGACAGACGGTCTGAGACAGAGGGTCTGAGACAGACGGTCTGAGACAGACGGTCTGAGACAGACGGTATGAGAACGACAGGCTGAGTGCGACGTTCATGGACAGTCGGTATGAGACAGAAGTACTGAGACAGTCGGTATGAGACAGACGGTCTGAGACAGACGGTCTGAGACAGACGGTCTGAGACAGACGGTCTGAGACAGACGGTCTGAGACAGACGGTCTGAGACAGACGGTCTGAGACAGACGGTCTGAGACAGACGGTCTGAGACAGACGGTCTGAGACAGACGGTCTGAGACAGACGGTCTGAGACAGACGGTCTGAGACAGACGGTCTGAGACAGACGGTCTGAGACAGACGGTCTGAGACAGACGGTCTGAGACAGACGGTCTGAGACAGACGGTATGAGAAAGACAGGCTGAGTCCGCCGTTCATAGACAGTCGGTATGAGACAGAAGTACTGAGACAGACGGTCTGAGACAGACGGTCTGAGACAGACGGTCTGAGACAGACGGTCTGAGACAGACGGTCTGAGACAGACGGTCTGAGACAGACGGTATGAGAAAGACAGGCTGAGTCCGCCGTTCATAGACAGTCAGTATGAGACAGAAGTACTGAGACAGACGGTCTGAGACTGACGGTCTGAGACAGACGGTCTGAGACAGAGGGTCTGAGACAGACGGTCTCAGACAGACGGTCGGAGACAGACGGTCTGAGACAGACGGTCTGAGGCAGACGGTCTGAGACAGACGGTCTGAGACAGACGGTCTGAGACAGACGGTCTGAGACAGAGGGTCTGAGACAGACGGTCTGAGACAGACGGTCTGAGACAGACGGTCTGAGACAGACGGTATGAGAACGACAGGCTGAGTGCGACGTTCATGGACAGTCGGTATGAGACAGAAGTACTGAGACAGTCGGTATGAGACAGACGGTCTGTGACAGACGGTCTGAGACAGACGGTATGAGAAAGACAGGCTGAGTCCGCCGTTCATAGACAGTCGGTATGAGACAGAGGTACTGAGACAGACGGTCTGAGACAGACGGTCTGAGACAGACGGTCTGAGACAGACGGTCTGAGACAGACGGTCTGAGACAGAGTGTCTGAGACAGACGGTCTGAGACAGACGGTCTGAGACAGACGGTCTGAGACAGAGGGTCTGAGACAGACGGTCTCAGACAGACGGTCGGAGACAGACGGTCTGAGACAGAAGTACTGAGACAGACGGTCTGAGACAGACGGTCTGAGACAGACGGTCTGAGACAGACGGTCTGAGACAGACGGTCTGAGACAGACGGTCTGAGACAGACGGTCTGAGACAGACGGTCTGAGACAGACGGTATGAGAAAGACAGGCTGAGTCCGCCGTTCATAGACAGTCGGTATGAGACAGAGGTACTGAGACAGACGGTCTGAGACAGACGGTCTGAGACAGACGGTCTGAGACAGACGGTCTGAGACAGACGGTATGAGAACGACAGGCTGAGTGCGACGTTCATGGACAGTCGGTATGAGACAGAAGTACTGAGACAGTCGGTATGAGACAGACGGTCTGAGACAGACGGTCTGAGACAGACGGTCTGAGACAGACGGTCTGAGACAGACGGTCTGAGACAGACGGTCTGAGACAGACGGTCTGAGACAGACGGTCTGAGACAGACGGTCTGAGACAGACGGTCTGAGACAGACGGTCTGAGACAGACGGTCTGAGACAGACGGTCTGAGACAGACGGTCTGAGACAGACGGTCTGAGACAGACGGTCTGAGACAGACGGTCTGAGACAGACGGTCTGAGACAGACGGTCTGAGACAGACGGTCTGAGACAGACGGTCTGAGACAGACGGTCTGAGACAGACGGTCTGAGACAGACGGTCTGAGACAGACGGTCTGAGACAGACGGTCTGAGACAGACGGTATGAGAAAGACAGGCTGAGTCCGCCGTTCATAGACAGTCGGTATGAGACAGAAGTACTGAGACAGACGGTCTGAGACAGACGGTCTGAGACAGACGGTCTGAGACAGACGGTCTGAGACAGACGGTCTGAGACAGACGGTCTGAGACAGACGGTCTGAGACAGACGGTATGAGAAAGACAGGCTGAGTCCGCCGTTCATAGACAGTCAGTATGAGACAGAAGTACTGAGACAGACGGTCTGAGACTGACGGTCTGAGACAGACGGTCTGAGACAGAGGGTCTGAGACAGACGGTCTCAGACAGACGGTCGGAGACAGACGGTCTGAGACAGACGGTCTGAGGCAGACGGTCTGAGACAGACGGTCTGAGACAGACGGTCTGAGACAGACGGTCTGAGACAGAGGGTCTGAGACAGACGGTCTGAGACAGACGGTCTGAGACAGACGGTCTGAGACAGACGGTATGAGAACGACAGGCTGAGTGCGACGTTCATGGACAGTCGGTATGAGACAGAAGTACTGAGACAGTCGGTATGAGACAGACGGTCTGTGACAGACGGTCTGAGACAGACGGTATGAGAAAGACAGGCTGAGTCCGCCGTTCATAGACAGTCGGTATGAGACAGAGGTACTGAGACAGACGGTCTGAGACAGACGGTCTGAGACAGACGGTCTGAGACAGACGGTCTGAGACAGACGGTCTGAGAGAGATGGGCTGAGACCGACGGGCTTAGACAGACGTACTGGGACAGACGGTCTGAGACAGACGGACAGAGACCGACGGTCTGAGACAGACGGTCTGAGACAGACGGTCTGAGACAGACGGTCTGAGACAGAGTGTCTGAGACAGACGGTCTGAGACAGACGGTCTGAGACAGACGGTCTGAGACAGAGGGTCTGAGACAGACGGTCTGAGACAGACGGTCTGAGACAGACGGTCTGAGACAGACGGTCTGAGACAGACGGTATGAGAAAGACAGGCTGAGTCCGCCGTTCATAGACAGTCGGTATGAGACAGAGGTACTGAGACAGACGGTCTGAGACAGACGGTCTGAGACAGACGGTCTGAGACAGACGGTCTGAGAGAGATGGGCTGAGACCGACGGGCTTAGACAGACGTACTGGGACAGACGGTCTGAGACAGACGGACAGAGACCGACGGTCTGAGACAGACGGTCTGAGACAGACGGTCTGAGACAGACGGTCTGAGACAGACGGTCTGAGACAGACGGTCTGAGACAGACGGTCTGAGACAGACGGTCTGAGACAGACGGTCTGAGACAGACGGTCTGAGACAGACGGTCTGAGACAGACGGTATGAGAAAGACAGGCTGAGTCCGCCGTTCATAGACAGTCGGTATGAGACAGAAGTACTGAGACAGACGGTCTGAGACAGACGGTCTGAGACAGACGGTCTGAGACAGACGGTCTGAGACAGACGGTCTGAGACAGACGGTCTGAGACAGACGGTCTGAGACAGACGGTCTGAGACAGACGGTATGAGAAAGACAGGCTGAGTCCGCCGTTCATAGACAGTCAGTATGAGACAGAAGTACTGAGACAGACGGTCTGAGACAGACGGTCTGAGACAGACGGTCTGAGACAGAGGGTCTGAGACAGACGGTCTCAGACAGACGGTCGGAGACAGACGGTCTGAGACAGACGGTCTGAGGCAGACGGTCTGAGGCAGACGGTCTGAGACAGACGGTCTGAGACAGACGGTCTGAGACAGACGGTCTGAGACAGACGGTCTGAGACAGACGGTCTGAGACAGAGGGTCTGAGACAGACGGTCTGAGACAGACGGTCTGAGACAGACGGTCTGAGACAGACGGTCTGAGACAGACGGTATGAGAACGACAGGCTGAGTGCGACGTTCATGGACAGTCGGTATGAGACAGAAGTACTGAGACAGTCGGTATGAGACAGACGGTCTGTGACAGACGGTCTGAGACAGACGGTATGAGAAAGACAGGCTGAGTCCGCCGTTCATAGACAGTCGGTATGAGACAGAGGTACTGAGACAGACGGTCTGAGACAGACGGTCTGAGACAGACGGTCTGAGACAGACGGTCTGAGACAGAGTGTCTGAGACAGACGGTCTGAGACAGACGGTCTGAGACAGAGGGTCTGAGACAGACGGTCTCAGACAGACGGTCGGAGACAGACGGTCTGAGACAGACGGTCTGAGACAGAAGTACTGAGACAGACGGTCTGAGACAGACGGTCTGAGACAGACGGTCTGAGACAGACGGTCTGAGACAGACGGTCTGAGACAGACGGTCTGAGACAGACGGTCTGAGACAGACGGTCTGAGACAGACGGTATGAGAAAGACAGGCTGAGTCCGCCGTTCATAGACAGTCGGTATGAGACAGAGGTACTGAGACAGACGGTCTGAGACAGACGGTCTGAGACAGACAGTCTGAGACAGACGGTCTGAGACAGACGGTCTGAGACAGACGGTCTGAGACAGACGGTCTGAGACAGACGGTCTGAGACAGAGGGTCTGAGACAGACGGTCTCAGACAGACGGTCGGAGACAGACGGTCTGAGACAGACGGTCTGAGGCAGACGGTCTGAGACAGACGGTCTGAGGCAGACGGTCTGAGACAGACGGTCTGAGACGGACGGTCTGAGACAGACGGTCTGAGACAGACGGTCTGAGACAGACGGTCTGAGACAGAGGGTCTGAGACAGACGGTCTGAGACAGACGGTCTGAGACAGACGGTATGAGAACGACAGGCTGAGTGCGACGTTCATGGACAGTCGGTATGAGACAGAAGTACTGAGACAGTCGGTATGAGACAGACGGCCTGAGACAGACGGTCTGAGACAGACGGTCTGAGACAGACGGTCTGAGACAGACGGTCTGAGACAGACGGTCTGAGACAGACGGTCTGAGACAGACGGTCTGAGACAGACGGTCTGAGACAGACGGTCTGAGACAGACGGACTGAGACAGACGGTCTAAGATAGACGGTCTGAGAGAGACGGGCTGAGACCGACGGGCTTAGACAGACGTACTGGGACAGACGGTCTGAGACAGACGGTCTGAGATAGACGGTCTGAGAGAGATGGGCTGAGACCGACGGGCTTAGACAGACGTACTGGGACAGACGGTCTGAGACAGACGGACAGAGACAGACGGACAGAGACAGACGGACAGAGACAGACGGACAGAGACAGACGGACAGAGACAGACGGACAGAGACAGACGGGCAGAGACAGACGGTCTGAGACAGACGGTCTGAGACAGACGGTCTGAGACAGACGGTCTGAGACAGACGGTCTGAGACAGACGGTCTGAGACAGACGGTATGAGAAAGACAGGCTGAGTCCGACGTTCATAGACAGTCAGTATGAGACAGAAGTACTGAGACAGTAGGTATGAGACAGACGGTCTGAGACAGACGGTCTGAGACAGACGGTCTGAGACAGACGGTCTGAGACAGACGGTCTGAGACAGACGGTCTGAGACAGACGGTCTGAGACAGACGGTCTGAGACAGACGGTCTGAGACAGACGGTCTGAGACAGACGGTCTGAGACAGACGGTCTGAGACAGACGGTCTGAGACAGACGGTCTGAGACAGACGGTCTGAGACAGACGGTATGAGAAAGACAGGCTGAGTCCGCCGTTCATAGACAGTCGGTATGAGACAGAAGTACTGAGACAGACGGTCTGAGACAGACGGTCTGAGACAGACGGTCTGAGACAGACGGTCTGAGACAGACGGTCTGAGACAGACGGTCTGAGACAGACTGTCTGAGACAGACGGTATGAGAAAGACAGGCTGAGTCCGCCGTTCATAGACAGTCAGTATGAGACAGAAGTACTGAGACAGACGGTCTGAGACAGACGGTCTGAGACAGACGGTCTGAGACAGACGGTCTGAGACAGAGGGTCTGAGACAGACGGTCTCAGACAGACGGTCGGAGACAGACGGTCTGAGACAGACGGTCTGAGGCAGACGGTCTGAGACAGACGGTCTGAGACGGACGGTCTGAGACAGACGGTCTGAGACAGACGGTCTGAGACAGACGGTCTGAGACAGAGGGTCTGAGACAGACGGTCTGAGACAGACGGTCTGAGACAGACGGTCTGAGACAGACGGTATGAGAACGACAGGCTGAGTGCGACGTTCATGGACAGTCAGTATGAGACAGAAGTACTGAGACAGTCGGTATGAGACAGACGGTCTGAGACAGACGGTCTGAGACAGACGGTCTGAGACAGACGGTCTGAGACAGACGGTCTGAGACAGACGGTCTGAGACAGACGGTCTGAGACAGACGGTCTGAGATAGACGGTCTGAGACAGACGGTCTGAGACAGACGGTCTGAGACAGACGGTCTGAGACAGACGGTCTGAGACAGACGGTCTGAGACAGACGGTCTGAGACAGACGGTCTGAGACAGACGGTCTGAGATAGACGGTCTGAGAGAGACGGGCTGAGACCGACGGGCTTAGACAGACGTACTGGGACAGACGGTCTGAGACAGACGGACAGAGACCGACGGCCTGAGACAGACGGTCTGAGGTAGACGGTCTGAGAGAGATGGGCTGAGACCGACGGGCTTAGACAGACGTACTGGGACAGACGGTCTGAGACAGACCGACAGAGACCGACGGTCTGAGACAGACGGTCTGAGACAGACGGTCTGATACAGACGGGCTTAGACAGACGTACTGGGACAGACGGTCTGAGACAGACGGACAGAGACAGACGGACAGAGACAGACGGACAGAGACAGACGGACAGAGACAGACGGACAGAGACAGACGGACAGAGACAGACGGACAGAGACAGACGGACAGAGACAGACGGACAGAGACAGACGGACAGAGACAGACGGGCAGAGACAGACGGTCTGAGACAGACGGTCTGAGACAGACGGTCTGAGACAGACGGTCTGAGACAGACGGTCTGAGAAAGACAGGCTGAGTCCGCCGTTCATAGACAGTCGGTATGAGACAGAAGTACTGAGACAGACGGTCTGAGACAGACGGTATGAGAAAGACAGGCTGAGTCCGCCGTTCATAGACAGTCAGTATGAGACAGAAGTACTGAGACAGACGGTCTGAGACAGACGATCTGAGACAGACGGTCTGAGACAGACGGTCTGAGACAGACGGGCTTAGACAGACGTACTGGGACAGACGGTCTGAGACAGACGGACAGAGACAGACGGACAGAGACAGACGGACAGAGACAGACGGACAGAGACAGACGGACAGAGACAGACGGACAGAGACAGACGGACAGAGACGGACGGACAGAGACAGACGGACAGATACAGACGGACAGAGACAGACGGACAGAGACAGACGGACAGAGACAGACGGACTGAGACAGTCGGGGTGAGACTGACGGGCTGAGACAGAGGGTCTGAGACAGACGGTCTCAGACAGACGGTCGGCGACAGACGGTCTGAGACAGGCGGTCTGAGGCAGACGGTCTGAGACAGACGGTCTGAGACGGACGGTCTGAGACAGACGGTCTGAGACAGACGGTCTGAGACAGACGGTCTGAGACAGAGGGTCTGAGACAGACGGTCTGAGACAGACGGTCTGAGACAGACGGTATGAGAACGACAGGCTGAGTGCGACGTTCATGGACAGTCGGTATGAGACAGAAGTACTGAGACAGTCGGTATGAGACAGACGGTCTGAGACAGACGGTCTGAGACAGACGGTCTGAGACAGACGGTCTGAGACAGACGGTCTGAGACAGACGGTCTGAGACAGACGGTCTGAGACAGACGGTCTGAGACAGACGGTCTGAGACAGACGGTCTGAGACAGACGGTCTGAGACAGACGGTCTGAGACAGACGGTCTGAGACAGACGGTCTGAGACAGACGGTCTGAGACAGACGGTCTGAGACAGACGGTCTGAGACAGACGGTCTGAGACAGACGGTCTGAGACAGACGGTCTGAGACAGACGGTCTGAGACAGACGGTCTGAGACAGACGGTCTGAGATAGACGGTCTGAGAGAGACGGTCTGAGAGAGATGGGCTGAGACCGACGGGCTTAGACAGACGTACTGGGACAGACGGTCTGAGACAGACGGAATGAGAAAGACAGGCTGAGTCCGCCGTTCATAGACAGTCGGTATGAGACAGAAGTACTGAGACAGACGGTCTGAGACAGACGGTCTGAGACAGACGGTCTGAGACAGACGGTCTGAGACAGACGGTCTGAGACAGACCGTCTGAGACAGACGGTATGAGAAAGACAGGCTGAGTCCGCCGTTCATAGACAGTCAGTATGAGACAGAAGTACTGAGACAGACGGTCTGAGACAGACGATCTGAGACAGACGGTCTGAGACAGACGGTCTGAGACAGACGGGCTTAGACAGACGTACTGGGACAGACGGTCTGAGACAGACGGACAGAGACAGACGGACAGAGACAGACGGTCTGAGACAGAGGGTCTGAGACAGACGGTCTCAGACAGACGGTCGGAAACAGACGGTCTGAGACAGACGGACTGAGACAGACGGTCTGAGACAGACGGTCTGAGACAGACGGTCTGAGACAGACGGTCGGAGACAGACGGTCTGAGACAGACGGTCTGAGACAGACGGTCTGAGACAGACGATCTGAGACAGACGGTCTGAGACAGAGGGTCTGAGACAGACGGTCTCAGACAGACGGTCGGAGACAGACGGTCTGAGACAGACGGTCTGAGATAGACGTTCTGAGACAGACGGTCTGAGACAGACGGTCTGAGACAGACGGTCTGAAACAGACGGTCGGAGACAGACGGTACGAGAAAGACAGGCTAAATCCGACGTTCATAGACAGTCGGTATGAGACAGAGGTACTGAGACAGACGGTCTGAGACAGACGGTCTGAGACAGACGGTCTGAGACAGACGGTCTGAGACAGACGGTCTGAGACAGAGGGTCTGAGACAGACGGTCTCAGACAGACGGTCGGAAACAGACGGTCTGAGACAGACGGACTGAGACAGACGGTCTGAGACAGACGGTCTGAGACAGACGGTCTGAGACAGACGGTCTGAGACAGACTGTCTGAGACAGACGGTATGAGAAAGACAGGCTGATTCCGCCGTTCATAGACAGTCAGTATGAGACAGAAGTACTGAGACAGACGGTCTGAGACAGACGGTCTGAGACAGACGGTCTGAGACAGACGGTCTGAGACAGAGGGTCTGAGACAGACGGTCTCAGACAGACGGTCGGAGACAGACGGTCTGAGACAGACGGTCTGAGGCAGACGGTCTGAGACAGACGGTCTGAGACGGACGGTCTGAGACAGACGGTCTGAGACAGACGGTCTGAGACAGACGGTCTGAGACAGAGGGTCTGAGACAGACGGTCTGAGACAGACGGTCTGAGACAGACGGTATGAGAACGACAGGCTGAGTGCGACGTTCATGGACAGTCGGTATGAGACAGAAGTACTGAGACAGTCGGTATGAGACAGACGGTCTGAGACAGACGGTCTGAGACAGACGGTCTGAGACAGACGGTCTGAGACAGACGGTCTGAGACAGACGGTCTGAGACAGACGGTCTGAGACGGACGGTCTGAGATAGACGGTCTGAGACAGACGGTCTGAGACAGACGGTCTGAGACAGACGGTCTGAGACAGACGGTCTGAGACAGACGGTCTGAGACAGACGGTCTGAGACAGACGGTCTGAGATAGACGGTCTGAGAGAGACGGGCTGAGACCGACGGGCTTAGACAGACGTACTGGGACAGACGGTCTGAGACAGACGGACAGAGACCGACGGTCTGAGACAGACGGTCTGAGATAGACGGTCTGAGAGAGATGGGCTGAGACCGACGGGCTTAGACAGACGTACTGGGACAGACGGTCTGAGACAGACCGACAGAGACCGACGGTCTGAGACAGACGGTCTGAGACAGACGGTCTGAGACAGACGGTCTGATACAGACGGGCTTAGACAGACGTACTGGGACAGACGGTGTGAGACAGACGGACAGAGACAGACGGACAGAGACAGACGGACAGAGACAGACGGACAGAGACAGACGGACAGAGACAGACGGACAGAGACAGACGGACAGAGACAGACGGACAGAGACAGACGGACAGAGACAGACGGACAGAGACAGACGGACAGAGACAGACGGACAGAGACAGACGGACAGAGACAGACGGACAGAGACAGACGGGCAGAGACAGACGGTCTGAGACAGACGGTCTGAGACAGACGGTCTGAGACAGACGGTCTGAGACAGACGGTCTGAGAAAGACAGGCTGAGTCCGCCGTTCATAGACAGTCGGTATGAGACAGAAGTACTGAGACAGACGGTCTGAGACAGACGGTATGAGAAAGACAGGCTGAGTCCGCCGTTCATAGACAGTCAGTATGAGACAGAAGTACTGAGACAGACGGTCTGAGACAGACGATCTGAGACAGACGGTCTGAGACAGACGGTCTGAGACAGACGGGCTTAGACAGACGTACTGGGACAGACGGTCTGAGACAGACGGACAGAGACAGACGGACAGAGACAGACGGACAGAGACAGACGGACAGAGACAGACGGACAGAGACAGACGGACAGAGACGGACGGACAGAGACAGACGGACAGAGACAGACGGACAGAGACAGACGGACAGAGACAGACGGACAGAGACAGACGGACAGAGACAGACGGACTGAGACAGTCGGGGTGAGACTGACGGGCTGAGACAGAGGGTCTGAGACAGACGGTCTCAGACAGACGGTCGGAGACAGACGGTCTGAGACAGGCGGTCTGAGGCAGACGGTCTGAGACAGACGGTCTGAGACGGACGGTCTGAGACAGACGGTCTGAGACAGACGGTCTGAGACAGACGGTCTGAGACAGAGGGTCTGAGACAGACGGTCTGAGACAGACGGTCTGAGACAGACGGTATGAGAACGACAGGCTGAGTGCGACGTTCATGGACAGTCGGTATGAGACAGAAGTACTGAGACAGTCGGTATGAGACAGACGGTCTGAGACAGACGGTCTGAGACAGACGGTCTGAGACAGACGGTCTGAGACAGACGGTCTGAGACAGACGGTATGAGAACGACAGGCTGAGTGCGACGTTCATGGACAGTCGGTATGAGACAGAAGTACTGAGACAGTCGGTCTGAGACAGACGGTCTGAGACAGACGGTCTGAGACAGACGGTCTGAGACAGACGGTCTGAGACAGACGGTCTGAGACAGACGGTCTGAGACAGACGGTCTGAGATAGACGGTCTGAGACAGACGGTCTGAGACAGACGGTCTGAGACAGACGGTCTGAGACAGACGGTCTGAGACAGACGGTCTGAGACAGACGGTCTGAGACAGACGGTCTGAGATAGACGGTCTGAGAGAGACGGGCTGAGACCGACGGGCTTAGACAGACGTACTGGGACAGACGGTCTGAGACAGACGGACAGAGACCGACGGTCTGAGACAGACGGTCTGAGATAGACGGTCTGAGAGAGATGGGCTGAGACCGACGGGCTTAGACAGACGTACTGGGACAGACGGTCTGAGACAGACCGACAGAGACCGACGGTCTGAGACAGACGGTCTGAGACAGACGGTCTGAGACAGACGGTCTGATACAGACGGGCTTAGACAGACGTACTGGGACAGACGGTCTGAGACAGACGGACAGAGACAGACGGACAGAGACAGACGGACAGAGACAGACGGACAGAGACAGACGGACAGAGACAGACGGACAGAGACAGACGGACAGAGACAGACGGACAGAGACAGACGGACAGAGACAGACGGACAGAGACAGACGGACAGAGACAGACGGACAGAGACAGACGGACAGAGACAGACGGGCAGAGACAGACGGTCTGAGACAGACGGTCTGAGACAGACGGTCTGAGACAGACGGTCTGAGAAAGACAGGCTGAGTCCGCCGTTCATAGACAGTCGGTATGAGACAGAAGTACTGAGACCGACGGTCTGAGACAGACGGTATGAGAAAGACAGGCTGAGTCCGCCGTTCATAGACAGTCAGTATGAGACAGAAGTACTGAGACAGACGGTCTGAGACAGACGATCTGAGACAGACGGTCTGAGACAGACGGTCTGAGACAGACGGGCTTAGACAGACGTACTGGGACAGACGGTCTGAGACAGACGGACAGAGACAGACGGACAGAGACAGACGGACAGAGACAGACGGACAGAGACAGACGGACAGAGACAGACGGACAGAGACGGACGGACAGAGACAGACGGACAGAGACAGACGGACAGAGACAGACGGACAGAGACAGACGGACAGAGACAGACGGACTGAGACAGTCGGGGTGAGACTGACGGGCTGAGACAGAGGGTCTGAGACAGACGGTCTCAGACAGACGGTCGGAGACAGACGGTCTGAGACAGGCGGTCTGAGGCAGACGGTCTGAGACAGACGGTCTGAGACGGACGGTCTGAGACAGACGGTCTGAGACAGACGGTCTGAGACAGACGGTCTGAGACAGAGGGTCTGAGACAGACGGTCTGAGACAGACGGTCTGAGACAGACGGTATGAGAACGACAGGCTGAGTGCGACGTTCATGGACAGTCGGTATGAGACAGAAGTACTGAGACAGTCGGTATGAGACAGACGGTCTGAGACAGACGGTCTGAGACAGACGGTCTGAGACAGACGGTCTGAGACAGACGGTCTGAGACAGACGGTCTGAGACAGACGGTCTGAGACAGACGGTCTGAGACAGACGGTCTGAGACAGACGGTCTGAGACAGACGGTCTGAGACAGACGGTCTGAGACAGACGGTCTGAGACAGACGGTCTGAGACAGACGGTCTGAGACAGACGGTCCGAGACAGACGGTCCGAGACAGACGGTCTGAGACAGACGGTCTGAGACAGACGGTCTGAGACAGACGGTCTGAGACAGACGGTCTGAGATAGACGGTCTGAGAGAGACGGGCCGAGACCGACGGGCTTAGACAGACGTACTGGGACAGACGGTCTGAGACAGACGGACAGAGACCGACGGTCTGAGACAGACGGTCTGAGATAGACGGTCTGAGAGAGATGGGCTGAGACCGACGGGCTTAGACAGACGTACTGGGACAGACGGTCTGAGACAGACGGACAGACACCGACGGTCTGAGACAGACGGTCTGAGACAGACGGTCTGAGACAGACGGTCTGAGACAGACGGTCTGAGACAGACGGTCTGAGACAGACGGTCTGATACAGACGGGCTTAGACAGACGTACTGGGACAGACGGTCTGAGACAGACGGACAGAGACAGACGGACAGAGACAGACGGACAGAGACAGACGGACAGAGACCGACGGTCTGAGACAGACGGTCTGAGATAGACGGTCTGAGAGAGATGGGCTGAGACCGACGGGCTTAGACAGACGTACTGGGACAGACGGTCTGAGACAGACGGACAGACACCGACGGTCTGAGACAGACGGTCTGAGACAGACGGTCTGAGACAGACGGTCTGAGACAGACGGTCTGATACAGACGGGCTTAGACAGACGTACTGGGACAGACGGTCTGAGACAGACGGACAGAGACAGACGGACAGAGACAGACGGACAGAGACAGACGGACAGAGACAGACGGACAGAGACAGACGGACAGAGACAGACGGACAGAGACAGACGGACAGAGACAGACGGACAGAGACAGACGGACAGAGACAGACGGACAGAGACAGACGGACAGAGACAGACGGACAGAGACAGACGGTCTGAGACAGACGGTCTGAGACAGACGGTCTGAGACAGACGGTCTGACACAGACGGTCTGAGACAGACGGTCTGAGACAGACGGTATGAGAAAGACAGGCTGAGTCCGCCGTTCATAGACAGTCGGTATGAGACAGAAGTACTGAGACAGACGGTCTGAGACAGACGGACAGAGACCGACGGTCTGAGACAGACGGTCTGAGACAGACGGTCTGATACAGACGGGCTTAGACAGACGTACTGGGACAGACGGTCTGAGACAGACGGACAGAGACAGACGGACAGAGACAGACGGACAGAGACAGACGGACAGAGACAGACGGACAGAGACAGACGGACAGAGACAGACGGACAGAGACAGACGGACAGAGACAGACGGACAGAGACAGACGGACAGAGACAGACGGACAGAGACAGACGGACATAGACAGACGGACTGAGACAGTCGGGGTGAGACTGACGGGCTGAGACAGACGGTCTGAGACAGACGGTCTGAGACAGACGGTCTGAGACAGACGGTCTGAGACAGACGGTCTGAGACAGACGGTCTGAGACAGACGGTCTGAGACAGACGGTCTGAGACAGACGGTCTGAGACAGACGGTCTGAGACAGACGGTCTGAGACAGACGGTCTGAGACAGAGGGTCTGAGACAGACGGTCTCAGACAGACGGTCGGAGACAGACGGTCTGAGACAGACGGTCTGAGACAGACGGTCTGAGACAGACGGTCTGAGACAGACGGTCCGAGACAGACGGTCTGAGACAGACGGTCTGAGACAGACGGTCTGAGACAGACGGTCTGAGACAGACGGTCTGAGATAGACGGTCTGAGAGAGACGGGCCGAGACCGACGGGCTTAGACAGACGTACTGGGACAGACGGTCTGAGACAGACGGACAGAGACCGACGGTCTGAGACAGACGGTCTGAGATAGACGGTCTGAGAGAGATGGGCTGAGACCGACGGGCTTAGACAGACGTACTGGGACAGACGGTCTGAGACAGACGGACAGACACCGACGGTCTGAGACAGACGGTCTGAGACAGACGGTCTGAGACAGACGGTCTGAGACAGACGGTCTGAGACAGACGGTCTGATACAGACGGGCTTAGACAGACGTACTGGGACAGACGGTCTGAGACAGACGGACAGAGACAGACGGACAGAGACAGACGGACAGAGACAGACGGACAGAGACAGACGGTCCGAGACAGACGGTCTGAGACAGACGGTCTGAGACAGACGGTCTGAGACAGACGGTCTGAGATAGACGGTCTGAGAGAGACGGGCCGAGACCGACGGGCTTAGACAGACGTACTGGGACAGACGGTCTGAGACAGACGGACAGAGACCGACGGTCTGAGACAGACGGTCTGAGATAGACGGTCTGAGAGAGATGGGCTGAGACCGACGGGCTTAGACAGACGTACTGGGACAGACGGTCTGAGACAGACGGACAGACACCGACGGTCTGAGACAGACGGTCTGAGACAGACGGTCTGAGACAGACGGTCTGAGACAGACGGTCTGAGACAGACGGTCTGATACAGACGGGCTTAGACAGACGTACTGGGACAGACGGTCTGAGACAGACGGACAGAGACAGACGGACAGAGACAGACGGACAGAGACAGACGGACAGAGACAGACGGTCCGAGACAGACGGTCTGAGACAGACGGTCTGAGACAGACGGTCTGAGACAGACGGTCTGAGACAGACGGTCTGAGACAGACGGTCTGAGACAGACGGTCTGAGACAGACGGTCTGATACAGACGGGCTTAGACAGACGTACTGGGACAGACGGTCTGAGACAGACGGACAGAGACAGACGGACAGAGACAGACGGACAGAGACAGACGGACAGAGACAGACGGACAGAGACAGACGGACAGAGACAGACGGACAGAGACAGACGGACAGAGACAGACGGACAGAGACAGACGGACAGAGACAGACGGACAGAGACAGACGGACAGAGACAGACGGACAGAGACAGACGGTCTGAGACAGACGGTCTGAGACAGACGGTCTGAGACAGACGGTCTGACACAGACGGTCTGAGACAGACGGTCTGAGACAGACGGTATGAGAAAGACAGGCTGAGTCCGCCGTTCATAGACAGTCGGTATGAGACAGAAGTACTGAGACAGACGGTCTGAGACAGACGGTCTGAGACAGACGGTCTGAGACAGACGGTCTGAGACAGACGGTCTGAGACAGACCGTCTGAGACAGACGGTATGAGAAAGACAGGCTGAGTCCGCCGTTCATAGACAGTCAGTATGAGACAGAAGTACTGAGACAGACGGTCTGAGACAGACGATCTGAGACAGACGGTCTGAGACAGACGGTCTGAGACAGACGGGCTTGGACAGACGTACTGGGACAGACGGTCTGAGACAGACGGACAGAGACAGACGGACAGAGACAGACGGACAGAGACAGGCGGACAGAGACAGACGGACAGAGACGGACGGACAGAGACAGACGGACAGAGACAGACGGACAGAGACAGACGGACAGAGACAGACAGACAGAGACAGACGGACTGAGACAGGCGGGGTGAGACTGACGGGCTGAGACAGACGGTCTGAGACAGACGGTCAGAGACAGACGGTCGGAGACAGACGGTCTGATACAGACGGGCATAGACAGGCGTACTGGGACAGACGGTCTGAGACAGACGGACAGAGACAGACGGACAGAGACAGACGGACAGAGACAGACGGACAGAGACAGACGGACAGAGACAGACGGACAGAGACAGACGGACAGAGACAGACGGACAGAGACAGACGGACAGAGACAGACGGTCTGAGACAGACGGTCTGAGACAGACGGTCTGAGACAGACGGTCTGAGACAGACGGTCTGAGACAGACGGTCTGAGACAGACGGTCTGAGACAGACGGTCTGAGACAGACGGTCTGAGACAGACGGTCTGAGACAGACGGTCTGAGACAGACGGTCTGAGACAGACGGTCTGAGACAGACGGTCTGAGACAGACGGTCTGAGACAGACGGTATGAGAAAGACAGGCTGAGTCCGCCGTTCATAGACAGTCGGTATGAGACAGAAGTACTGAGACAGACGGTCTGAGACAGACGGTCTGAGACAGACGGTATGAGAAAGACAGGCTGAGTCCGCCGTTCATAGACAGTCAGTATGAGACAGAAGTACTGGGACAGACGGTCTGAGACAGACGGACAGAGACCGACGGTCTGAGACAGACGGTCTGAGACAGACGGTCTGATACAGACGGGCTTAGACAGACGTACTGGGACAGACGGTCTGAGACAGACGGACAGAGACAGACGGACAGAGACAGACGGACAGAGACAGACGGACAGAGACAGACGGACAGAGACAGACGGACAGAGACAGACGGACAGAGACAGACGGACAGAGACAGACGGACAGAGACAGACGGACAGAGACAGACGGACAGAGACAGACGGACAGAGACAGACGGACAGAGACAGACGGACAGAGACAGACGGACATAGACAGACGGACTGAGACAGTCGGGGTGAGACTGACGGGCTGAGACAGACGGTCTGAGACAGACGGTCTGAGACAGACGGTCTGAGACAGACGGTCTGAGACAGACGGTCTGAGACAGACGGTCTGAGACAGACGGTCTGAGACAGACGGTCTGAGACAGACGGTCTGAGACAGACGGTCTGAGACAGACGGTCTGAGACAGACGGTCTGAGACAGAGGGTCTGAGACAGACGGTCTCAGACAGACGGTCGGAGACAGACGGTCTGAGACAGACGGTCTGAGACAGACGGTCTGAGACAGACGGTCTGAGACAGACGGTCTGAGACAGACGGTCTGAGACAGACGGTCTGAGACAGAGGGTCTGAGACAGACGGTCTCAGACAGACGGTCGGAAACAGACGGTCTGAGACAGACGGACTGAGACAGACGGTCTGAGACAGACGGTCTGAGACAGACGGTCTGAGACAGACGGTCTGAGACAAACGGTCGGAGACAGACGGTCGGAGACAGACGGTCTGAGACAGACGGTCTGAGACAGACGGTCTGAGACAGACGGTCTGAGACAGACGGTATGAGAAAGACAGGCTGAGTCCGCCGTTCATAGACAGTCGGTATGAGACAGAAGTACTGAGACAGACGGTCTGAGACAGACGGTCTGAGACAGACGGTCTGAGACAGACGGTCTGAGACAGACGGTCTGAGACAGAGGGTCTGAGACAGACGGTCTCAGACAGACGGTCGGAGACAGACGGTCTGAGACAGACGGTCTGAGGCAGACGGTCTGAGACAGACGGTCTGAGACGGACGGTCTGAGACAGACGGTCTGAGACAGACGGTCTGAGACAGACGGTCTGAGACAGACGGTCTGAGACAGACGGTCTGAGATAGACGGTCTGAGAGAGATGGGCTGAGACCGACGGGCTTAGACAGACGTACTGGGACAGACGGTCTGAGACAGACGGACAGACACCGACGGTCTGAGACAGACGGTCTGAGACAGACGGTCTGAGACAGACGGTCTGAGACAGACGGTCTGAGACAGACGGTCTGATACAGACGGGCTTAGACAGACGTACTGGGACAGACGGTCTGAGACAGACGGACAGAGACAGACGGACAGAGACAGACGGACAGAGACAGACGGACAGAGACAGACGGTCCGAGACAGACGGTCTGAGACAGACGGTCTGAGACAGACGGTCTGAGACAGACGGTCTGAGACAGACGGTCTGAGACAGACGGTCTGAGACAGACGGTCTGAGACAGACGGTCTGATACAGACGGGCTTAGACAGACGTACTGGGACAGACGGTCTGAGACAGACGGACAGAGACAGACGGACAGAGACAGACGGACAGAGACAGACGGACAGAGACAGACGGACAGAGACAGACGGACAGAGACAGACGGACAGAGACAGACGGACAGAGACAGACGGACAGAGACAGACGGACAGAGACAGACGGACAGAGACAGACGGACAGAGACAGACGGACAGAGACAGACGGTCTGAGACAGACGGTCTGAGACAGACGGTCTGAGACAGACGGTCTGACACAGACGGTCTGAGACAGACGGTCTGAGACAGACGGTATGAGAAAGACAGGCTGAGTCCGCCGTTCATAGACAGTCGGTATGAGACAGAAGTACTGAGACAGACGGTCTGAGACAGACGGTCTGAGACAGACGGTCTGAGACAGACGGTCTGAGACAGACGGTCTGAGACAGACCGTCTGAGACAGACGGTATGAGAAAGACAGGCTGAGTCCGCCGTTCATAGACAGTCAGTATGAGACAGAAGTACTGAGACAGACGGTCTGAGACAGACGATCTGAGACAGACGGTCTGAGACAGACGGTCTGAGACAGACGGGCTTGGACAGACGTACTGGGACAGACGGTCTGAGACAGACGGACAGAGACAGACGGACAGAGACAGACGGACAGAGACAGGCGGACAGAGACAGACGGACAGAGACGGACGGACAGAGACAGACGGACAGAGACAGACGGACAGAGACAGACGGACAGAGACAGACAGACAGAGACAGACGGACTGAGACAGGCGGGGTGAGACTGACGGGCTGAGACAGACGGTCTGAGACAGACGGTCAGAGACAGACGGTCGGAGACAGACGGTCTGATACAGACGGGCATAGACAGGCGTACTGGGACAGACGGTCTGAGACAGACGGACAGAGACAGACGGACAGAGACAGACGGACAGAGACAGACGGACAGAGACAGACGGACAGAGACAGACGGACAGAGACAGACGGACAGAGACAGACGGACAGAGACAGACGGACAGAGACAGACGGTCTGAGACAGACGGTCTGAGACAGACGGTCTGAGACAGACGGTCTGAGACAGACGGTCTGAGACAGACGGTCTGAGACAGACGGTCTGAGACAGACGGTCTGAGACAGACGGTCTGAGACAGACGGTCTGAGACAGACGGTCTGAGACAGACGGTCTGAGACAGACGGTATGAGAAAGACAGGCTGAGTCCGCCGTTCATAGACAGTCGGTATGAGACAGAAGTACTGAGACAGACGGTCTGAGACAGACGGTCTGAGACAGACGGTATGAGAAAGACAGGCTGAGTCCGCCGTTCATAGACAGTCAGTATGAGACAGAAGTACTGGGACAGACGGTCTGAGACAGACGGACAGAGACCGACGGTCTGAGACAGACGGTCTGAGACAGACGGTCTGATACAGACGGGCTTAGACAGACGTACTGGGACAGACGGTCTGAGACAGACGGACAGAGACAGACGGACAGAGACAGACGGACAGAGACAGACGGACAGAGACAGACGGACAGAGACAGACGGACAGAGACAGACGGACAGAGACAGACGGACAGAGACAGACGGACAGAGACAGACGGACAGAGACAGACGGACAGAGACAGACGGACAGAGACAGACGGACAGAGACAGACGGACATAGACAGACGGACTGAGACAGTCGGGGTGAGACTGACGGGCTGAGACAGACGGTCTGAGACAGACGGTCTGAGACAGACGGTCTGAGACAGACGGTCTGAGACAGACGGTCTGAGACAGACGGTCTGAGACAGACGGTCTGAGACAGACGGTCTGAGACAGACGGTCTGAGACAGACGGTCTGAGACAGACGGTCTGAGACAGACGGTCTGAGACAGAGGGTCTGAGACAGACGGTCTCAGACAGACGGTCGGAGACAGACGGTCTGAGACAGACGGTCTGAGACAGACGGTCTGAGACAGACGGTCTGAGACAGACGGTCTGAGACAGACGGTCTGAGACAGAGGGTCTGAGACAGACGGTCTCAGACAGACGGTCGGAAACAGACGGTCTGAGACAGACGGACTGAGACAGACGGTCTGAGACAGACGGTCTGAGACAGACGGTCTGAGACAGACGGTCTGAGACAAACGGTCGGAGACAGACGGTCGGAGACAGACGGTCTGAGACAGACGGTCTGAGACAGACGGTCTGAGACAGACGGTCTGAGACAGACGGTATGAGAAAGACAGGCTGAGTCCGCCGTTCATAGACAGTCGGTATGAGACAGAAGTACTGAGACAGACGGTCTGAGACAGACGGTCTGAGACAGACGGTCTGAGACAGACGGTCTGAGACAGACGGTCTGAGACAGAGGGTCTGAGACAGACGGTCTCAGACAGACGGTCGGAGACAGACGGTCTGAGACAGACGGTCTGAGGCAGACGGTCTGAGACAGACGGTCTGAGACGGACGGTCTGAGACAGACGGTCTGAGACAGACGGTCTGAGACAGACGGTCTGAGACAGACGGTCTGAGATAGACGGTCTGAGAGAGATGGGCTGAGACCGACGGGCTTAGACAGACGTACTGGGACAGACGGTCTGAGACAGACGGACAGAGACCGACGGTCTGAGACAGACGGTCTGAGACAGACGGTCTGAGATAGACGGTCTGAGAGAGATGGGCTGAGACCGACGGGCTTAGACAGACGTACTGGGACAGACGGTCTGAGACAGACGGTCTGAGACAGACGGTCTGAAACAGACGGTCGGAGACAGACGGTACGAGAAAGACAGGCTAAATCCGACGTTCATAGACAGTCGGTATGAGACAGAGGTACTGAGACAGACGGTCTGAGACAAACGGTCTGAGACAGACGGTCTGAGACAGACGGTCTGAGACAGACGGTCTGAGACAGACGGTCTGAGACAGACCGTCTGAGACAGACGGAATGAGAAAGACAGGCTGAGTCCGCCGTTCATAGACAGTCAGTATGAGACAGAAGTACTGAGACAGACGGTCTGAGACAGACGATCTGAGACAGACGGTCTGAGACAGACGGTCTGAGACAGACGGGCTTAGACAGACGTACTGGGACAGACGGTCTGAGACAGACGGACAGAGACAGACGGACAGAGACAGACGGACAGAGACAGACGGTCTGAGATAGACGGTCTGAGAGAGATGGGCTGAGACCGACAGGCTTAGACAGACGTACTGGGACAGACGGTCTGAGACAGACGGACAGAGACCGACGGTCTGAGACAGACGGTCTGAGACAGACGGTCTGATACAGACGGGCATAGACAGACGTACTGGGACAGACGGTCTGAGACAGACGGACAGAGACAGACGGACAGAGACAGACGGACAGAGACAGACGGACAGAGACAGACGGACAGAGACAGACGGACAGAGACAGACGGACAGAGACAGACGGACAGAGACAGACGGACAGAGACAGACGGACAGAGACAGACGGTCTGAGACAGACGGTCTGAGACAGACGGTCTGAGACAGACGGTCTGAGACAGACGGTCTGAGACAGACGGTCTGAGACAGACGGTCTGAGACAGACGGTCTGAGACAGACGGTCTGAGACAGACGGTCTGAGACAGACGGTCTGAGACAGACGGTCTGAGACAGACGGTATGAGAAAGACAGGCTGAGTCCGCCGTTCATAGACAGTCGGTATGAGACAGAAGTACTGAGACAGACGGTCTGAGACAGACGGTCTGAGACAGACGGTCTGAGACAGACGGTCTGAGACAGACGGTCTGAGACAGACCGTCTGAGACAGACGGAATGAGAAAGACAGGCTGAGTCCGCCGTTCATAGACAGTCAGTATGAGACAGAAGTACTGAGACAGACGGTCTGAGACAGACGATCTGAGACAGACGGTCTGAGACAGACGGTCTGAGACAGACCGTCTGAGACAGACGGAATGAGAAAGACAGGCTGAGTCCGCCGTTCATAGACAGTCAGTATGAGACAGAAGTACTGAGACAGACGGTCTGAGACAGACGATCTGAGACAGACGGTCTGAGACAGACGGTCTGAGACAGACGGTCTGAGACAGACGGTCTGAGACAGACGGTCTGAGACAGACGGTCTGAAACAGACGGTCGGAGACAGACGGTACGAGAAAGACAGGCTAAATCCGACGTTCATAGACAGTCGGTATGAGACAGAGGTACTGAGACAGACGGTCTGAGACAAACGGTCTGAGACAGACGGTCTGAGACAGACGGTCTGAGACAGACGGTCTGAGACAGACGGTCTGAGACAGACGGTCTGAGACAGACCGTCTGAGACAGACGGAATGAGAAAGACAGGCTGAGTCCGCCGTTCATAGACAGTCAGTATGAGACAGAAGTACTGAGACAGACGGTCTGAGACAGACGATCTGAGACAGACGGTCTGAGACAGACGGTCTGAGACAGACGGGCTTAGACAGACGTACTGGGACAGACGGTCTGAGACAGACGGACAGAGACAGACGGACAGAGACAGACGGACAGAGACAGACGGTCTGAGATAGACGGTCTGAGAGAGATGGGCTGAGACCGACAGGCTTAGACAGACGTACTGGGACAGACGGTCTGAGACAGACGGACAGAGACCGACGGTCTGAGACAGACGGTCTGAGACAGACGGTCTGATACAGACGGGCATAGACAGACGTACTGGGACAGACGGTCTGAGACAGACGGACAGAGACAGACGGACAGAGACAGACGGACAGAGACAGACGGACAGAGACAGACGGACAGAGACAGACGGACAGAGACAGACGGACAGAGACAGACGGACAGAGACAGACGGTCTGAGACAGACGGTCTGAGACAGACGGTCTGAGACAGACGGTCTGAGACAGACGGTCTGAGACAGACGGTCTGAGACAGACGGTCTGAGACAGACGGTCTGAGACAGACGGTCTGAGACAGACGGTCTGAGACAGACGGTCTGAGACAGACGGTCTGAGACAGACGGTCTGAGACAGACGGTCTGAGACAGACGGTCTGAGACAGACGGTATGAGAAAGACAGGCTGAGTCCGCCGTTCATAGACAGTCGGTATGAGACAGAAGTACTGAGACAGACGGTCTGAGACAGACGGTCTGAGACAGACGGTCTGATACAGACGGGCATAGACAGGCGTACTGGGACAGACGGTCTGAGACAGACGGACAGAGACAGACGGACAGAGACAGACGGACAGAGACAGACGGACAGAGACAGACGGACAGAGACAGACGGACAGAGACAGACGGACAGAGACAGACGGACAGAGACAGACGGACAGAGACAGACGGTCTGAGACAGACGGTCTGAGACAGACGGTCTGAGACAGACGGTCTGAGACAGACGGTCTGAGACAGACGGTCTGAGACAGACGGTCTGAGACAGACGGTCTGAGACAGACGGTCTGAGACAGACGGTCTGAGACAGACGGTCTGAGACAGACGGTCTGAGACAGACGGTCTGAGACAGACGGTCTGAGACAGACGTACTGGGACAGACGGTCTGAGACAGACGGACAGAGACCGACGGTCTGAGACAGACGGTCTGAGATAGACGGTCTGAGAGAGATGGGCTGAGACCGACAGGCTTAGACAGACGTACTGGGACAGACGGTCTGAGACAGACGGACAGAGACCGACGGTCTGAGACAGACGGTCTGAGGCAGACGGTCTGATACAGACGGGCATAGACAGGCGTACTGGGACAGACGGTCTGAGACAGACGGACAGAGACAGACGGACAGGGACAGACGGACAGAGACAGACGGACAGAGACAGACGGACAGAGACAGACGGACAGAGACAGACGGACAGAGACAGACGGACAGAGACAGACGGACAGAGACAGACGGACAGAGACAGACGGTCTGAGACAGACGGTCTGAGACAGACGGTCTGAGACAGACGGTCTGAGACAGACGGTCTGAGACAGACGGTCTGAGACAGACGGTCTGAGACAGACGGTCTGAGACAGACGGTCTGAGACAGACGGTCTGAGACAGACGGTCTGAGACAGACGGTCTGAGACAGACGGTATGAGAAAGACAGGCTGAGTCCGCCGTTCATAGACAGTCGGTATGAGACAGAAGTACTGAGACAGACGGTCTGAGACAGACGGTCTTAGACAGACGGTATGAGAAAGACAGGCTGAGTCCGCCGTTCATAGACAGTCAGTATGAGACAGAAGTACTGGGACAGACGGTCTGAGACAGACGGACAGAGACCGACGGTCTGAGACAGACGGTCTGAGACAGACGGTCTGATACAGACGGGCTTAGACAGACGTACTGGGACAGACGGTCTGAGACAGACGGACAGAGACAGACGGACAGAGACAGACGGACAGAGACAGACGGACAGAGACAGACGGACAGAGACAGACGGACAGAGACAGACGGACAGAGACAGACGGACAGAGACAGACGGACAGAGACAGACGGACATAGACAGACGGACTGAGACAGTCGGGGTGAGACTGACGGGCTGAGACAGACGGTCTGAGACAGACGGTCTGAGACAGACGGTCTGAGACAGACGGTCTGAGACAGACGGTCTGAGACAGACGGTCTGAGACAGACGGTCTGAGACAGACGGTCTGAGACAGACGGTCTGAGACAGACGGTCTGAGACAGACGGTCTGAGACAGACGGTCTGAGACAGACGGTCTGAGACAGACGGTCTGAGACAGACGGTCTGAGACAGACGGTCTGAGACAGACGGTCTGAGACAGACGGTCTGAGACAGAGGGTCTGAGACAGACGGTCTCAGACAGACGGTCGGAGACAGACGGTCTGAGACAGACGGTCTGAGACAGACGGTCTGAGACAGACGGTCTGAGACAGACGGTCTGAGACAGACGGTCTGAGACAGACGGTCTGAGACAGACGGTCTGAGACAGACGGTCTGAGACAGACGGTCTGAGACAGACGGTCTGAGACAGAGGGTCTGAGACAGACGGTCTCAGACAGACGGTCGGAAACAGACGGTCTGAGACAGAGGGTCTGAGACAGACGGTCTGAGACAGACGGTCTGAGACAGACGGTCTGAGACAGACGGTATGAGAAAGACAGGCTGAGTCCGCCGTTCATAGACAGTCGGTATGAGACAGAAGTACTGAGACAGACGGTCTGAGACAGACGGTCTGAGACAGACGGTCTGAGACAGACGGTCTGAGACAGACGGTCTGAGACAGACGGTCTGAGACAGACGGTCTGAGACAGACGGTATGAGAAAGACAGGCTGAGTCCGCCGTTCATAGACAGTCAGTATGAGACAGAAGTACTGAGACAGACGGTCTGAGACAGACGGTCTGAGACAGACGGTCTGAGACAGACGGTCTGAGACAGAGGGTCTGAGACAGACGGTCTCAGACAGACGGTCGGAGACAGACGGTCTGAGACAGAGGGTCTGAGACAGACGGTCTCAGACAGACGGTCGGAGACAGACGGTCTGAGACAGACGGTCTGAGGCAGACGGTCTGAGACAGACGGTCTGAGACGGACGGTCTGAGACAGACGGTCTGAGACAGACGGTCTGAGACAGACGGTCTGAGACAGACGGTCTGAGACAGACGGTCTGAGACAGACGGTCTGAGACAGACGGTCTGAGACAGACGGTCTGAGACAGACGGTCTGAGACAGACGGTCTGAGACAGACGGTCTGAGACAGACGGTCTGAGACAGACGGTCTGAGACAGACGGTCTGAGACAGACGGTCTGAGACAGACGGTCTGAGACAGACGGTATGAGAAAGACAGGCTGAGTCCGCCGTTCATAGACAGTCGGTATGAGACAGAAGTACTGAGACAGACGGTCTGAGACAGACGGTCTTAGACAGACGGTATGAGAAAGACAGGCTGAGTCCGCCGTTCATAGACAGTCAGTATGAGACAGAAGTACTGGGACAGACGGTCTGAGACAGACGGACAGAGACCGACGGTCTGAGACAGACGGTCTGAGACAGACGGTCTGATACAGACGGGCTTAGACAGACGTACTGGGACAGACGGTCTGAGACAGACGGACAGAGACAGACGGACAGAGACAGACGGACAGAGACAGACGGACAGAGACAGACGGACAGAGACAGACGGACAGAGACAGACGGACAGAGACAGACGGACAGAGACAGACGGACAGAGACAGACGGACATAGACAGACGGACTGAGACAGTCGGGGTGAGACTGACGGGCTGAGACAGACGGTCTGAGACAGACGGTCTGAGACAGACGGTCTGAGACAGACGGTCTGAGACAGACGGTCTGAGACAGACGGTCTGAGACAGACGGTCTGAGACAGACGGTCTGAGACAGACGGTCTGAGACAGACGGTCTGAGACAGACGGTCTGAGACAGACGGTCTGAGACAGACGGTCTGAGACAGACGGTCTGAGACAGACGGTCTGAGACAGACGGTCTGAGACAGACGGTCTGAGACAGACGGTCTGAGACAGACGGTCTGAGACAGAGGGTCTGAGACAGACGGTCTCAGACAGACGGTCGGAGACAGACGGTCTGAGACAGACGGTCTGAGACAGACGGTCTGAGACAGACGGTCTGAGACAGACGGTCTGAGACAGACGGTCTGAGACAGACGGTCTGAGACAGACGGTCTGAGACAGAGGGTCTGAGACAGACGGTCTCAGACAGACGGTCGGAAACAGACGGTCTGAGACAGAGGGTCTGAGACAGACGGTCTGAGACAGACGGTCTGAGACAGACGGTATGAGAAAGACAGGCTGAGTCCGCCGTTCATAGACAGTCGGTATGAGACAGAAGTACTGAGACAGACGGTCTGAGACAGACGGTCTGAGACAGACGGTCTGAGACAGACGGTCTGAGACAGACGGTCTGAGACAGACGGTCTGAGACAGACGGTCTGAGACAGACGGTATGAGAAAGACAGGCTGAGTCCGCCGTTCATAGACAGTCAGTATGAGACAGAAGTACTGAGACAGACGGTCTGAGACAGACGGTCTGAGACAGACGGTCTGAGACAGACGGTCTGAGACAGAGGGTCTGAGACAGACGGTCTCAGACAGACGGTCGGAGACAGACGGTCTGAGACAGAGGGTCTGAGACAGACGGTCTCAGACAGACGGTCGGAGACAGACGGTCTGAGACAGACGGTCTGAGGCAGACGGTCTGAGACAGACGGTCTGAGACGGACGGTCTGAGACAGACGGTCTGAGACAGACGGTCTGAGACAGACGGTCTGAGACAGACGGTCTGAGACAGAGGGTCTGAGACAGAGGGTCTGAGACAGACGGTCTGAGACAGACGGTATGAGAACGACAGGCTGAGTGCGCCGTTCATAGACAGTCAGTATGAGACAGAAGTACTGAGACAGACGGTCTGAGACGGACGGTCTGAGACAGACGGTCTGAGATAGACGGTCTGAGAGAGATGGGCTGAGACCGACGGGCTTAGACAGACGTACTGGGACAGACGGTCTGAGACAGACGGACAGAGACAGACGGACAGAGACAGACGGACAGAGACAGACGGACAGAGACAGACGGACAGAGACAGTCGGACAGAGACAGACGGACAGAGACAGACGGACAGAGACAGACGGTCTGAGACAGAGGGTCTGAGACAGACGGTCTGAGACAGACGGTCTGAGGCAGACGGTATGAGAACGACAGGCTGAGTGCGACGTTCATGGACAGTCGGTATGAGACAGAAGTACTGAGACAGTCGGTATGAGACAGACGGTCTGAGACAGACGGTCTGAGACAGACGGTCTGAGACAGACGGTCTGAGACAGACGGTCTGAGACAGACGGTCTGAGACAGACGGTCTGAGACAGACGGTCTGAGACAGACGGTCTGAGACAGACGGTCTGAGACAAACGGTCTGAGACAGACGGTCTGAGACAGACGGTCTGAGACAGACGGTCTGAGACAGACGGTCTGAGACAGACGGTCTGAGACAGACGGTCTGAGACAGACGGTCTGAGACAGACGGTCTGAGACAGACGGTCTGAGACAGACGGTCTGAGACAGACGGTCTGAGACAGACGGTCTGAGACAGACGGTCTGAGACAGACGGTCTGAGACAGACGGTCTGAGACAGACGGTCTGAGACAGACGGTCTGAGACAGACGGTCTGAGACAGACGGTCTGAGACAGACGGTCTGAGACAGACGGTCTGAGATAGACGGTCTGAGACAGACGGTCTGAGACAGACGGTCTGAGACAGACGGTCTGAGACAGACGGTCTGAGATAGACGGTCTGAGAGAGACGGGCCGAGACCGACGGGCTTGGACAGACGTACTGGGACAGACGGTCTGAGACAGACGGACAGAGACCGACGGTCTGAGACAGACGGTCTGAGATAGACGGTCTGAGAGAGATGGGCTGAGACCGACGGGCTTAGACAGACGTACTGGGACAGACGGTCTGAGACAGACGGACAGACACCGACGGTCTGAGACAGACGGACAGAGACAGACGGACAGAGACAGACGGTCTGAGACAGACGGTCTGAGACAGACGGTCTGAGACAGAGGGTCTGAGACAGACGGTCGGAAACAGACGGTCTGAGACAGACGGACTGAGACAGACGGTCTGAGACAGACGGTCTGAGACAGACGGTCTGAGACAGACGGTCTGAGACAGACGGTCGGAGACAGACGGTCGGAGACAGACGGTCTGAGACAGACGGTCTGAGACAGACGGTCTGAGACAGACGGTCTGAGACAGACGGTCTGAGACAGACGGTATGAGAAAGACAGGCTGAGTCCGCCGTTCATAGACAGTCGGTATGAGACAGAAGTACTGAGACAGACGGTCTGAGACAGACGGTCTGAGACAGACGGTCTGAGACAGACGGTCTGAGACAGACGGTCTGAGACAGACGGTATGAGAAAGACAGGCTGAGTCCGCCGTTCATAGACAGTCAGTATGAGACAGAAGTACTGAGACAGACGGTCTGTGACAGACGGTCTGAGACAGACGGTCTGAGACAGACGGTCTGAGACAGACGGTCTGAGACAGAGGGTCTGAGACAGACGGTCTCAGACAGACGGTCGGAGACAGACGGTCTGAGACAGACGGTCTGAGGCAGACGGTCTGAGACAGACGGTCTGAGACGGACGGTCTGAGACAGACGGTCTGAGACAGACGGTCTGAGACAGACGGTCTGAGACAGACGGTCTGAGACAGAGGGTCTGAGACAGACGGTCTGAGACAGACGGTCTGAGACAGACGGTATGAGAACGACAGGCTGAGTGCGCCGTTCATAGACAGTCAGTATGAGACAGAAGTACTGAGACAGACGGTCTGAGACGGACGGTCTGAGACAGACGGTCTGAGATAGACGGTCTGAGAGAGATGGGCTGAGACCGACGGGCTTAGACAGACGTACTGGGACAGACGGTCTGAGACAGACGGACAGAGACCGACGGTCTGCGACAGACGGTCTGAGACAGACGGTCTGAGACAGACGGTCTGATACAGACGGGCTTAGACAGACGTACTGGGACAGACGGTCTGAGACAGACGGACAGAGACAGACGGACAGAGACAGACGGACAGAGACAGACGGACAGAGACAGTCGGACAGAGACAGACGGACAGAGACAGACGGACAGAGACAGACGGACAGAGACAGACGGACAGAGACAGACGGACAGAGACAGACGGACATAGACAGACGGACTGAGACAGTCGGGGTGAGACTGACGGGCTGAGACAGACGGTCTGAGACAGACGGTCTGAGACAGACGGTCTGAGACAGACGGTCTGAGACAGACGGACAGAGACAGACGGACTGAGACAGTCGGGGTGAGACTGACGGGCTGAGACAGAGGGTCTGAGACAGACGGTCTGAGACAGACGGTCTGAGACAGACGGTCTGAGACAGACGGTATGAGAACGACAGGCTGAGTGCGACGTTCATGGACAGTCGGTATGAGACAGAAGTACTGAGACAGTCGGTATGAGACAGACGGTCTGAGACAGACGGTCTGAGACAGACGGTCTGAGACAGACGGTCTGAGACAGACGGTCTGAGACAGACGGTCTGAGACAGACGGTCTGAGACAGACGGTCTGAGACAGACGGTCTGAGACAGACGGTCTGAGACAGACGGTCTGAGACAGACGGTCTGAGACAGACGGTCTGAGACAGACGGTCTGAGACAGACGGTCTGAGACAGACGGTCTGAGACAGACGGTCTGAGACAGACGGTCTGAGACAGACGGTCTGAGACAGACGGTCTGAGACAGACGGTCTGAGACAGACGGTCTGAGACAGACGGTCTGAGACAGACGGTCTGAGACAGACGGTCTGAGATAGACGGTCTGAGAGAGACGGGCCGAGACCGACGGGCTTAGACAGACGTACTGGGACAGACGGTCTGAGACAGACGGACAGAGACCGACGGTCTGAGACAGACGGTCTGAGATAGACGGTCTGAGAGAGATGGGCTGAGACCGACGGGCTTAGACAGACGTACTGGGACAGACGGTCTGAGACAGACGGACAGACACCGACGGTCTGAGACAGACGGTCTGAGACAGACGGTCTGAGACAGACGGTCTGAGACAGACGGTCTGAGACAGACGGTCTGAGACAGACGGTCTGAGACAGACGGTCTGAGACAGACGGTCTGATACAGACGGGCTTAGACAGACGTACTGGGACAGACGGTCTGAGACAGACGGACAGAGACAGACGGACAGAGACAGACGGACAGAGACAGACGGACAGAGACAGACGGACAGAGACAGACGGACAGAGACAGACGGTCTGAGACAGACGGTCTGAGACAGACGGTCTGAGACAGACGGTCTGAGACAGACGGTCTGAGACAGACGGTCTGAGACAGACGGTCTGAGACAGACGGACAGAGACAGACGGACAGAGACAGACGGACAGAGACAGGCGGACAGAGACAGACGGACAGAGACGGACGGACAGAGACAGACGGACAGAGACAGACGGACAGAGACAGACGGACAGAGACAGACGGACAGAGACAGGCGGACAGAGACAGACGGACAGAGACGGACGGACAGAGACAGACGGACAGAGACAGACGGACAGAGACAGACGGACAGAGACAGGCAGACAGAGACAGACGGACTGAGACAGTCGGGGTGAGACTGACGGGCTGAGACAGACGGTCTGAGACAGACGGTCAGAGACAGACGGTCGGAGACAGACGGTCGGAGACAGACGGTCTGAGACAGACGGTCTGAGACAGACGGTCTGAGACAGACGGTCTGAGACAGAGGGTCTGAGACAGACGGTCTCAGACAGACGGTCGGAGACAGACGGTCTGAGACAGACGGTCTGAGACAGACGTTCTGAGACAGACGGTCTGAGACAGACGGTCTGAAACAGACGGTCGGAGACAGACGGTACGAGAAAGACAGGCTAAATCCGACGTTCATAGACAGTCGGTATGAGACAGAGGTACTGAGACAGACGGTCTGAGACAGACGGTCTGAGACAGACGGTCTGAGACAGACGGTCTGAGACAGACGGTCTGAGACAGACGGTCTGAGACAGAGGGTCTGAGACAGACGGTCTCAGACAGACGGTCGGAAACAGACGGTCTGAGACAGACGGACTGAGACAGACGGTCTGAGACAGACGGTCTGAGACAGACGGTCTGAGACAGACGGTCTGAGACAGACGGTCTGAGACAGACGGTCTGAGACAGACGGTCTGAGACAGGCGGTCTGAGACAGACGGTCTGAGACAGACGGTCTGAGACAGACGGTCTGAGACAGACGGTCTGAGACAGACGGTCTGAGATAGACGGTCTGAGAGAGACGGGCTGAGACAGACGTACTGGGACAGACGGTCTGAGACAGACGGACAGAGACCGACGGTCTGAGACAGACGGTCTGAGATAGACGGTCTGAGACAGACGGTCTGAGACAGACGGTCTGAGACAGACGGTCTGAGACAGACGGTCTGAGACAGACCGTCTGAGACAGACGGAATGAGAAAGACAGGGTGAGTCCGCCGTTCATAGACAGTCAGTATGAGACAGAAGTACTGAGACAGACGGTCTGAGACAGACGATCTGAGACAGACGGTCTGAGACAGACGGTCTGAGACAGACGGGCTTAGACAGACGTACTGGGACAGACGGTCTGAGACAGACGGACAGAGACAGACGGACAGAGACAGACGGACAGAGACAGACGGACAGAGACAGACGGACAGAGACAGACGGACAGAGACGGACGGACAGAGACAGACGGACAGAGACAGACGGACAGAGACAGACGGACAGAGACAGACGGACTGAGACAGTCGGGGTGAGACTGACGGGCTGAGACAGACGGTCTGAGACAGACGGTCAGAGACAGACGGTCGGAGACAGACGGTCTGAGACAGACGGTCTCAGACAGACGGTCTGAGACAGACGGTCTGAGACAGACGTTCTGAGACAGACGGTCTGAGACAGACGGTCTGAGACAGACGGTCTGAAACAGACGGTCGGAGACAGACGGTACGAGAAAGACAGGCTAAATCCGACGTTCATAGACAGTCGGTATGAGACAGAGGTACTGAGACAGACGGTCTGAGACAGACGGTCTGAGACAGACGGTCTGAGACAGACGGTCTGAGGCAGAGGGTCTGAGACAGACGGTCTCAGACAGACGGTCGGAGACAGACGGTCTGAGACAGACGGTCTGAGACAGACGGTCTGAGACAGACGGTCTGAGACAGACGGTCTGAGACAGACGGTCTGAGACAGACGGTCTGAGACAGACGGTCTGAGACAGGCGGTCTGAGACAGACGGTCTGAGACAGACGGTCTGAGACAGACGGTCTGAGACAGACGGTCTGAGACAGACGGTCTGAGATAGACGGGCTGAGAGAGACGGGCTGAGACAGACGTACTGGGACAGACGGTCTGAGACAGACGGACAGAGACCGACGGTCTGAGACAGACGGTCTGAGATAGACGGTCTGAGACAGACGGTCTGAGACAGACGGTCTGAGACAGACGGTCTGAGACAGACGGTCTGAGACAGACCGTCTGAGACAGACGGAATGAGAAAGACAGGCTGAGTCCGCCGTTCATAGACAGTCAGTATGAGACAGAAGTACTGAGACAGACGGTCTGAGACAGACGATCTGAGACAGACGGTCTGAGACAGACGGTCTGAGACAGACGGGCTTAGACAGACGTACTGGGACAGACGGTCTGAGACAGACGGACAGAGACAGACGGACAGAGACAGACGGACAGAGACAGACGGACAGAGACAGACGGACAGAGACAGACGGACAGAGACGGACGGACAGAGACAGACGGACAGAGACAGACGGACAGAGACAGACGGACAGAGACAGACGGACTGAGACAGTCGGGGTGAGACTGACGGGCTGAGACAGACGGTCTGAGACAGACGGTCAGAGACAGACGGTCGGAGACAGACGGTCTGAGACAGACGGTCTCAGACAGACGGTCTGAGACAGACGGTCTGAGACAGACGGTCTGAGACAGACGTTCTGAGACAGACGGTCTGAGACAGACGGTCTGAGACAGACGGTCTGAAACAGACGGTCGGAGACAGACGGTACGAGAAAGACAGGCTAAATCCGACGTTCATAGACAGTCGGTATGAGACAGAGGTACTGAGACAGACGGTCTGAGACAGACGGTCTGAGACAGACGGTCTGAGACAGACGGTCTGAGACAGACGGTCTGAGACAGACGGTCTGAGACAGAGGGTCTGAGACAGACGGTCTCAGACAGACGGTCGGAAACAGACGGTCTGAGACAGACGGACTGAGACAGACGGTCTGAGACAGACGGTCTGAGACAGACGGTCTGAGACAGACGGTCTGAGACAGACGGTCTGAGACAGAGGGTCTGAGACAGACGGTCTCAGACAGACGGTCGGAGACAGACGGTCTGAGACAGACGGTCTGAGACAGACGGTCTGAGACAGACGGTCTGAGACAGACGGTATGAGAAAGACAGGCTGAGTCCGCCATTCATAGACAGTCAGTATGAGACAGAAGTACTGAGACAGACGGTCTGAGACAGACGGTCTGAGACAGACGGTCTGAGACAGACGGTCTGAGACAGACGGTCTGAGACAGAGGGTCTGAGACAGACGGTCTCAGACAGACGGTCTGAGACAGACGGTATGAGAACGACAGGCTGAGTGCGACGTTCATGGACAGTCGGTATGAGACAGAAGTACTGAGACAGTCGGTATGAGACAGACGGTCTGAGACAGACGGTCTGAGACAGACGGTCTGAGACAGACGGTCTGAGACAGACGGTCTGAGACAGACGGTCTGAGACAGACGGTCTGAGACAGACGGTCTGAGACAGACGGTCTGAGACAGACGGTCTGAGACAGACGGTCTGAGACAGACGGTCTGAGACAGACGGTCTGAGACAGACGGTCTGAGACAGACGGTATGAGAACGACAGGCTGAGTGCGACGTTCATGGACAGTCGGTATGAGACAGAAGTACTGAGACAGTCGGTATGAGACAGACGGTCTGAGACAGACGGTCTGAGACAGACGGTCTGAGACAGACGGTCTGAGACAGACGGTCTGAGACAGACGGTCTGAGACAGACGGTCTGAGACAGACGGTCTGAGACAGACGGTCTGAGACAGACGGTCTGAGACAGACGGTCTGAGACAGACGGTCTGAGACAGACGGTCTGAGACAGACGGTCTGAGACAGACGGTCTGAGATAGACGGTCTGAGAGAGACGGGCTGAGACCGACGGGCTTAGACAGACGTACTGGGACAGACGGTCTGAGACAGACGGACAGAGACCGACGGTCTGAGACAGACGGTCTGAGATAGACGGTCTGAGAGAGATGGGCTGAGACCGACGGGCTTAGACAGACGTACTGGGACAGACGGTCTGAGACAGACCGACAGAGACCGACGGTCTGAGACAGACGGTCTGAGACAGACGGTCTGAGACAGACGGTCTGATACAGACGGGCTTAGACAGACGTACTGGGACAGACGGTCTGAGACAGACGGACAGAGACAGACGGACAGAGACAGACGGACAGAGACAGACGGACAGAGACAGACGGACAGAGACAGACGGACAGAGACAGACGGACAGAGACAGACGGACAGAGACAGACGGACAGAGACAGACGGACAGAGACAGACGGACAGAGACAGACGGACAGAGACAGACGGACAGAGACAGACGGTCTGAGACAGACGGTCTGAGACAGACGGTCTGAGACAGACGGTCTGAGACAGACGGTCTGAGACAGACGGTCTGAGACAGACGGTCTGAGACAGACGGTCTGAGACAGACGGTATGAGAAAGACAGGCTGAGTCCGCCGTTCATAGACAGTCGGTATGAGACAGAAGTACTGAGACAGACGGTCTGAGACAGACGGTATGAGAAAGACAGGCTGAGTCCGCCGTTCATAGACAGTCAGTATGAGACAGAAGTACTGAGACAGACGGTCTGAGACAGACGATCTGAGACAGACGGTCTGAGACAGACGGTCTGAGACAGACGGGCTTAGACAGACGTACTGGGACAGACGGTCTGAGACAGACGGACAGAGACAGACGGACAGAGACAGACGGACAGAGACAGACGGACAGAGACAGACGGACAGAGACGGACGGACAGAGACAGACGGACAGAGACAGACGGACAGAGACAGACGGACAGAGACAGACGGACAGAGACAGACGGACTGAGACAGTCGGGGTGAGACTGACGGGCTGAGACAGAGGGTCTGAGACAGACGGTCTGAGACAGACGGTCGGAGACAGACGGTCTGAGACAGGCGGTCTGAGGCAGACGGTCTGAGACAGACGGTCTGAGACGGACGGTCTGAGACAGACGGTCTGAGACAGACGGTCTGAGACAGACGGTCTGAGACAGAGGGTCTGAGACAGACGGTCTGAGACAGACGGTCTGAGACAGACGGTATGAGAACGACAGGCTGAGTGCGACGTTCATGGACAGTCGGTATGAGACAGAAGTACTGAGACAGTCGGTATGAGACAGACGGTCTGAGACAGACGGTCTGAGACAGACGGTCTGAGACAGACGGTCTGAGACAGACGGTCTGAGACAGACGGTCTGAGACAGACGGTCTGAGACAGACGGTCTGAGACAGACGGTCTGAGACAGACGGTCTGAGACAGACGGTCTGAGACAGACGGTCTGAGACAGACGGTCTGAGACAGACGGTCTGAGACAGACGGTCTGAGACAGACGGTCTGAGACAGACGGTCTGAGACAGACGGTCTGAGACAGACGGTCTGAGACAGACGGTCTGAGACAGACGGTCTGAGACAGACGGTCTGAGACAGACGGTCTGAGACAGACGGTCTGAGACAGACGGTCTGAGACAGACGGTCTGAGATAGACGGTCTGAGAGAGACGGGCCGAGACCGACGGGCTTAGACAGACGTACTGGGACAGACGGTCTGAGACAGACGGACAGAGACCGACGGTCTGAGACAGACGGTCTGAGATAGACGGTCTGAGAGAGATGGGCTGAGACCGACGGGCTTAGACAGACGTACTGGGACAGACGGTCTGAGACAGACGGACAGACACCGACGGTCTGAGACAGACGGTCTGAGACAGACGGTCTGAGACAGACGGTCTGAGACAGACGGTCTGAGACAGACGGTCTGAGACAGACGGTCTGATACAGACGGGCTTAGACAGACGTACTGGGACAGACGGTCTGAGACAGACGGACAGAGACAGACGGACAGAGACAGACGGACAGAGACAGACGGACAGAGACAGACGGACAGAGACAGACGGACAGAGACAGACGGACAGAGACAGACGGACAGAGACAGACGGACAGAGACAGACGGACAGAGACAGACGGTCTGAGACAGACGGTCTGAGACAGACGGTCTGAGACAGACGGTCTGACACAGACGGTCTGACACAGACGGTCTGACACAGACGGTCTGAGACAGACGGTCTGAGACAGACGGTATGAGAAAGACAGGCTGAGTCCGCCGTTCATAGACAGTCGGTATGAGACAGAAGTACTGAGACAGACGGTCTGAGACGGACGGTCTGAGACAGACGGTCTGAGACAGACGGTCTGAGACAGACGGTCTGGGACAGACCGTCTGAGACAGACGGTATGAGAAAGACAGGCTGAGTCCGCCGTTCATAGACAGTCAGTATGAGACAGAAGTACTGAGACAGACGGTCTGAGACAGACGATCTGAGACAGACGGTCTGAGACAGACGGTCTGAGACAGACGGGCTTAGACAGACGTACTGGGACAGACGGTCTGAGACAGACGGACAGAGACAGACGGACAGAGACAGACGGACAGAGACAGGCGGACAGAGACAGACGGACAGAGACGGACGGACAGAGACAGACGGACAGAGACAGACGGACAGAGACAGACAGACAGAGACAGACGGACTGAGACAATCGGGGTGAGACTGACGGGCTGAGACAGACGGTCTGAGACAGACGGTCAGAGACAGACGGTCGGAGACAGACGGTCGGAGACAGACGGTCTGAGACAGACAGACAGAGACAGACGGACTGAGACAATCGGGGTGAGACTGACGGTCTGAGACAGACGGTCTGAAACAGACGGTCGGAGACAGACGGTACGAGAAAGACAGGCTAAATCCGACGTTCATAGACAGTCGGTATGAGACAGAGGTACTGAGACAGACGGTCTGAGACAGACGGTCTGAGACAGACGGTCTGAGACAGACGGTCTGAGACAGACGGTCTGAGACAGACGGTCTGAGACAGAGGGTCTGAGACAGACGGTCTCAGACAGACGGTCGGAAACAGACGGTCTGAGACAGACGGACTGAGACAGACGGTCTGAGACAGACGGTCTGAGACAGACGGTCTGAGACGGACGGTCTGAGACAGACGGTCTGAGACAGACGGTCTGAGACAGACGGTCTGAGACAGAGGGTCTGAGACAGACGGTCTGAGACAGACGGTCTGAGACAGACGGTCTGAGACAGACGGTCTGAGACAGACGGTCTGAGACAGACGGTCTGAGACAGACGGTCTGAGACAGACGGTCTGAGACAGACGGTCTGAGACAGACGGTCTGAGACAGACGGTCTGAGACAGACGGTCTGAGACAGACGGTCTGAGATAGACGGTCTGAGAGAGACGGGCTGAGACCGACGGGCTTAGACAGACGTACTGGGACAGACGGTCTGAGACAGACGGACAGAGACCGACGGTCTGAGACAGACGGTCTGAGATAGACGGTCTGAGAGAGATGGGCTGAGACCGACGGGCTTAGACAGACGTACTGGGACAGACGGTCTGAGACAGACCGACAGAGACCGACGGTCTGAGACAGACGGTCTGAGACAGACGGTCTGAGACAGACGGTCTGATACAGACGGGCTTAGACAGACGTACTGGGACAGACGGTCTGAGACAGACGGACAGAGACAGACGGACAGAGACAGACGGACAGAGACAGACGGACAGAGACAGACGGACAGAGACAGACGGACAGAGACAGACGGACAGAGACAGACGGACAGAGACAGACGGACAGAGACAGACGGACAGAGACAGACGGACAGAGACAGACGGACAGAGACAGACGGTCTGAGACAGACGGTCTGAGACAGACGGTCTGAGACAGACGGTCTGAGACAGACGGTCTGAGACAGACGGTCTGAGACAGACGGTCTGAGACAGACGGTCTGAGACAGACGGTATGAGAAAGACAGGCTGAGTCCGCCGTTCATAGACAGTCGGTATGAGACAGAAGTACTGAGACAGACGGTCTGAGACAGACGGTATGAGAAAGACAGGCTGAGTCCGCCGTTCATAGACAGTCAGTATGAGACAGAAGTACTGAGACAGACGGTCTGAGACAGACGATCTGAGACAGACGGTCTGAGACAGACGGTCTGAGACAGACGGGCTTAGACAGACGTACTGGGACAGACGGTCTGAGACAGACGGACAGAGACAGACGGACAGAGACAGACGGACAGAGACAGACGGACAGAGACAGACGGACAGAGACGGACGGACAGAGACAGACGGACAGAGACAGACGGACAGAGACAGACGGACAGAGACAGACGGACAGAGACAGACGGACTGAGACAGTCGGGGTGAGACTGACGGGCTGAGACAGAGGGTCTGAGACAGACGGTCTCAGACAGACGGTCGGAGACAGACGGTCTGAGACAGGCGGTCTGAGGCAGACGGTCTGAGACAGACGGTCTGAGACGGACGGTCTGAGACAGACGGTCTGAGACAGACGGTCTGAGACAGACGGTCTGAGACAGAGGGTCTGAGACAGACGGTCTGAGACAGACGGTCTGAGACAGACGGTATGAGAACGACAGGCTGAGTGCGACGTTCATGGACAGTCGGTATGAGACAGAAGTACTGAGACAGTCGGTATGAGACAGACGGTCTGAGACAGACGGTCTGAGACAGACGGTCTGAGACAGACGGTCTGAGACAGACGGTCTGAGACAGACGGTCTGAGACAGACGGTCTGAGACAGACGGTCTGAGACAGACGGTCTGAGACAGACGGTCTGAGACAGACGGTCTGAGACAGACGGTCTGAGACAGACGGTCTGAGACAGACGGTCTGAGACAGACGGTCTGAGACAGACGGTCTGAGACAGACGGTCTGAGACAGACGGTCTGAGACAGACGGTCTGAGACAGACGGTCTGAGACAGACGGTCTGAGACAGACGGTCTGAGACAGACGGTCTGAGACAGACGGTCTGAGACAGACGGTCTGAGACAGACGGTCTGAGATAGACGGTCTGAGAGAGACGGGCCGAGACCGACGGGCTTAGACAGACGTACTGGGACAGACGGTCTGAGACAGACGGACAGAGACCGACGGTCTGAGACAGACGGTCTGAGATAGACGGTCTGAGAGAGATGGGCTGAGACCGACGGGCTTAGACAGACGTACTGGGACAGACGGTCTGAGACAGACGGACAGACACCGACGGTCTGAGACAGACGGTCTGAGACAGACGGTCTGAGACAGACGGTCTGAGACAGACGGTCTGAGACAGACGGTCTGAGACAGACGGTCTGATACAGACGGGCTTAGACAGACGTACTGGGACAGACGGTCTGAGACAGACGGACAGAGACAGACGGACAGAGACAGACGGACAGAGACAGACGGACAGAGACAGACGGACAGAGACAGACGGACAGAGACAGACGGACAGAGACAGACGGACAGAGACAGACGGACAGAGACAGACGGACAGAGACAGACGGACAGAGACAGACGGACAGAGACAGACGGTCTGAGACAGACGGTCTGAGACAGACGGTCTGAGACAGACGGTCTGAGACAGACGGTCTGAGACAGACGGTCTGACACAGACGGTCTGACACAGACGGTCTGACACAGACGGTCTGAGACAGACGGTCTGAGACAGACGGTATGAGAAAGACAGGCTGAGTCCGCCGTTCATAGACAGTCGGTATGAGACAGAAGTACTGAGACAGACGGTCTGAGACGGACGGTCTGAGACAGACGGTCTGAGACAGACGGTCTGAGACAGACGGTCTGGGACAGACCGTCTGAGACAGACGGTATGAGAAAGACAGGCTGAGTCCGCCGTTCATAGACAGTCAGTATGAGACAGAAGTACTGAGACAGACGGTCTGAGACAGACGATCTGAGACAGACGGTCTGAGACAGACGGTCTGAGACAGACGGGCTTAGACAGACGTACTGGGACAGACGGTCTGAGACAGACGGACAGAGACAGACGGACAGAGACAGACGGACAGAGACAGGCGGACAGAGACAGACGGACAGAGACGGACGGACAGAGACAGACGGACAGAGACAGACGGACAGAGACAGACAGACAGAGACAGACGGACTGAGACAATCGGGGTGAGACTGACGGGCTGAGACAGACGGTCTGAGACAGACGGTCAGAGACAGACGGTCGGAGACAGACGGTCGGAGACAGATGGTCTGAGACAGACAGACAGAGACAGACGGACTGAGACAATCGGGGTGAGACTGACGGTCTGAGACAGACGGTCTGAAACAGACGGTCGGAGACAGACGGTACGAGAAAGACAGGCTAAATCCGACGTTCATAGACAGTCGGTATGAGACAGAGGTACTGAGACAGACGGTCTGAGACAGACGGTCTGAGACAGACGGTCTGAGACAGACGGTCTGAGACAGACGGTCTGAGACAGAGGGTCTGAGACAGACGGTCTCAGACAGACGGTCGGAAACAGACGGTCTGAGACAGACGGACTGAGACAGACGGTCTGAGACAGACGGTCTGAGACAGACGGTCTGAGACAGACGGTCTGAGACAGACGGTCTGAGACAGACGGTCTGAGACAGACGGTCTGAGACAGACGGTCTGAGACAGACGGTCTGAGATAGACGGTCTGAGAGAGACGGGCTGAGACAGACGTACTGGGACAGACGGTCTGAGACAGACGGACAGAGACCGACGGTCTGAGACAGACGGTCTGAGATAGACGGTCTGAGAGAGATGGGCTGAGACCGACAGGCTTAGACAGACGTACTGGGACAGACGGTCTGAGACAGACGGACAGAGACCGACGGTCTGAGACAGACGGTCTGAGACAGACGGTCTGATACAGACGGGCATAGACAGGCGTACTGGGACAGACGGTCTGAGACAGACGGACAGAGACAGACGGACAGAGACAGACGGACAGAGACAGACGGACAGAGACAGACGGACAGAGACAGACGGACAGAGACAGACGGACAGAGACAGACGGACAGAGACAGACGGTCTGAGACAGACGGTCTGAAACAGACGGACAGAGACCGACGGTCTGAGACAGACGGTCTGAGACAGACGGTCTGAGACAGACGGTCTGAGACAGACGGTCTGAGACAGACGGTCTGAGACAGACGGTCTGAGACAGACGGTCTGAGATAGACGGTCTGAGAGAGACGGGCCGAGACCGACGGGCTTAGACAGACGTACTGGGACAGACGGTCTGAGACAGACGGACAGAGACCGACGGTCTGAGACAGACGGTCTGAGATAGACGGTCTGAGAGAGATGGGCTGAGACCGACGGGCTTAGACAGACGTACTGGGACAGACGGTCTGAGACAGACGGACAGACACCGACGGTCTGAGACAGACGGTCTGAGACAGACGGTCTGAGACAGACGGTCTGACACAGACGGTCTGACACAGACGGTCTGAGACAGACGGTCTGAGACAGACGGTATGAGAAAGACAGGCTGAGTCCGCCGTTCATAGACAGTCGGTATGAGACAGAAGTACTGAGACAGACGGTCTGAGACGGACGGTCTGAGACAGACGGTCTGAGACAGACGGTCTGAGACAGACGGTCTGAGACAGACCGTCTGAGACAGACGGACAGAGACAGACGGTCTGAGACAGACGGTCTGAGACAGACGGTCTGAGACAGACGGTCTGAGACAGACGGTCTGAGACAGACGGTCGGAGACAGACGGTCGGAGACAGACGGTCTGAGACAGACGGTCTGAGACAGACGGTCTGAGACAGACGGTCTGAGACAGACCGTCTGAGACAGACGGTATGAGAAAGACAGGCTGAGTCCGCCGTTCATAGACAGTCAGTATGAGACAGAAGTACTGAGACAGACGGTCTGAGACAGACGGACAGAGACAGACGGACAGAGACAGACGGACAGAGACAGGCGGACAGAGACAGACGGACAGAGACGGACGGACAGAGACAGACGGACAGAGACAGACGGACAGAGACAGACAGACAGAGACAGACGGACTGAGACAATCGGGGTGAGACTGACGGGCTGAGACAGACGGTCTGAGACAGACGGTCAGAGACAGACGGTCGGAGACAGACGGTCGGAGACAGACGGTCTGAGACAGACGGTCTGAGACAGACGGTCTGAGACAGAGGGTCTGAGACAGACGGTCTCAGACAGACGGTCGGAGACAGACGGTCTGAGACAGACGGTCTGAGACAGACGTTCTGAGACAGACGGTCTGAGACAGACGGTCTGAGACAGACGGTCTGAGACAGACGGTCTGAGACAGAGGGTCTGAGACAGTCGGTCTCAGACAGACGGTCGGAAACAGACGGTCTGAGACAGACGGACTGAGACAGACGGTCTGAGACAGACGGTCTGAGACAGACGGTCTGAGACAGACGGTCTGAGACAGACGGTCTGAGACAGACGGTCTGAGACAGACGGTCTGAGACAGACGGTCTGAGACAGACGGTCTGAGACAGACGGTCTGAGATAGACGGTCTGAGAGAGACGGGCTGAGACAGACGTACTGGGACAGACGGTCTGAGACAGACGGACAGAGACCGACGGTCTGAGACAGACGGTCTGAGATAGACGGTCTGAGAGAGATGGGCTGAGACCGACAGGCTTAGACAGACGTACTGGGACAGACGGTCTGAGACAGACGGACAGAGACCGACGGTCTGAGACAGACGGTCTGAGACAGACGGTCTGATACAGACGGGCATAGACAGGCGTACTGGGACAGACGGTCTGAGACAGACGGACAGAGACAGACGGACAGAGACAGACGGACAGAGACAGACGGACAGAGACAGACGGACAGAGACAGACGGACAGAGACAGACGGACAGAGACAGACGGACAGAGACAGACGGACAGAGACAGACGGTCTGAGACAGACGGTCTGAAACAGACGGTCTGAGACAGACGGTCTGAGACAGACGGTCTGAGACAGACGGTCTGAGACAGACGGTCTGAGACAGACGGTCTGAGACAGACGGTCTGAGACAGACGGTCTGAGACAGACGGTCTGAGACAGACGGTCTGAGACAGACGGTATGAGAAAGACAGGCTGAGTCCGCCGTTCATAGACAGTCAGTATGAGACAGAAGTACTGGGACAGACGGTCTGAGACAGACGGACAGAGACCGACGGTCTGAGACAGACGGTCTGAGACAGACGGTCTGATACAGACGGGCTTAGACAGACGTACTGGGACAGACGGTCTGAGACAGACGGACAGAGACAGACGGACAGAGACAGACGGACAGAGACAGACGGACAGAGACAGACGGACAGAGACAGACGGACAGAGACAGACGGACAGAGACAGACGGACAGAGACAGACGGACAGAGACAGACGGACAGAGACAGACGGACAGAGACAGACGGACAGAGACAGACGGACAGAGACAGACGGACAGAGACAGACGGACATAGACAGACGGACTGAGACAGTCGGGGTGAGACTGACGGGCTGAGACAGACGGTCTGAGACAGACGGTCTGAGACAGACGGTCTGAGACAGACGGTCTGAGACAGACGGTCTGAGACAGACGGTCTGAGACAGACGGTCTGAGACAGACGGTCTGAGACAGACGGTCTGAGACAGACGGTCTGAGACAGACGGTCTGAGACAGAGGTCTGAGACAGACGGTCTCAGACAGACGGTCGGAGACAGACGGTCTGAGACAGACGGTCTGAGACAGACGGTCTGAGACAGACGGTCTGAGACAGACGGTCTGAGACAGACGGTCTGAGACAGACGGTCTGAGACAGACGGTCTGAGACAGACGGTCTGAGACAGACGGGTCTGAGACAGACGGTCTGAGACAGACGGTCTGAGACAGACGGTCTGAGACAGACGGTCTGAGACAGACGGTCTGAGATAGACGGTCTGAGAGAGACGGGCTGAGACAGACGTACTGGACTGGGACAGACGGTCTGAGACAGACGGACAGAGACCGACGGTCTGAGACAGACGGTCTGAGATAGACGGTCTGAGAGAGATGGGCTGAGACCGACAGGCTTAGACAGACGTACTGGGACAGACGGTCTGAGACAGACGGACAGAGACCGACGGTCTGAGACAGACGGTCCGAGACAGACGGTCTGATACAGACGGGCATAGACAGGCGTACTGGGACAGACGGTCTGAGACAGACGGACAGAGACAGACGGACAGAGACAGACGGACAGAGACAGACGGACAGAGACAGACGGACAGAGACAGACGGACAGAGACAGACGGACAGAGACAGACGGACAGAGACAGACGGACAGAGACAGACGGACAGAGACAGACGGTCTGAGACAGACGGTCTGAGACAGACGGTCTGAGACAGACGGTCTGAGACAGACGGTCTGAGACAGACGGTCTGAGACAGACGGTCTGAGACAGACGGTATGAGAAAGACAGGCTGAGTCCGCCGTTCATAGACAGTCGGTATGAGACAGAAGTACTGAGACAGACGGTCTGAGACAGACGGTCTGAGACAGACGGTCTGAGACAGACGGTATGAGAAAGACAGGCTGAGTCCGCCGTTCATAGACAGTCAGTATGAGACAGAAGTACTGGGACAGACGGTCTGAGACAGACGGACAGAGACCGACGGTCTGAGACAGACGGTCTGAGACAGACGGTCTGATACAGACGGGCTTAGACAGACGTACTGGGACAGACGGTCTGAGACAGACGGACAGAGACAGACGGACAGAGACAGACGGACAGAGACAGACGGACAGAGACAGACGGACAGAGACAGACGGACAGAGACAGACGGACAGAGACAGACGGACATAGACAGACGGACTGAGACAGTCGGGGTGAGACTGACGGGCTGAGACAGACGGTCTGAGACAGACGGTCTGAGACAGACGGTCTGAGACAGACGGTCTGAGACAGACGGTCTGAGACAGACGGTCTGAGACAGACGGTCTGAGACAGACGGTCTGAGACAGACGGTCTGAGACAGACGGTCTGAGACAGACGGTCTGAGACAGACGGTCTGAGACAGACGGTCTGAGACAGACGGTCTGAGACAGAGGGTCTGAGACAGACGGTCTCAGACAGACGGTCGGAGACAGACGGTCTGAGACAGACGGTCTGAGACAGACGGTCTGAGACAGACGGTCTGAGACAGACGGTCTGAGACAGACGGTCTGAGACAGACGGTCTGAGACAGACGGTCTGAGACAGAGGGTCTGAGACAGACGGTCTCAGACAGACGGTCGGAAACAGACGGTCTGAGACAGACGGACTGAGACAGACGGTCTGAGACAGACGGTCTGAGACAGACGGTCTGAGACAGACGGTCTGAGACAGGACGGTCTGAGACAGACGGTCGGAGACAGACGGTCGGAGACAGACGGTCTGAGACAGACGGTCTGAGACAGACGGTCTGAGACAGACGGTCTGAGACAGACGGTATGAGAAAGACAGGCTGAGTCCGCCGTTCATAGACAGTCGGTATGAGACAGAAGTACTGAGACAGACGGTCTGAGACAGACGGTCTGAGACAGACGGTCTGAGACAGACGGTCTGAGACAGACGGTCTGAGACAGACGGTCTGAGACAGACGGTCTGAGACAGACGGTCTGAGACAGACGGTCTGAGACAGACGGTCTGAGACAGACGGTCTGAGACAGACGGTCTGAGACAGAGGGTCTGAGACAGAGGGTCTGAGACAGACGGTCTCAGACAGACGGTCTGAGACAGACGGACTGAGACAGACGGTCTGAGACAGACGGTCTGAGACAGACGGTCTGAGACAGACGGTCTGAGACAGACGGTCTGAGACAGACGGTCGGAGACAGACGGTCGGAGACAGACGGTCTGAGACAGACGGTCTGAGACAGACGGTCTGAGACAGACGGTCTGAGACAGACGGTATGAGAAAGACAGGCTGAGTCCGCCGTTCATAGACAGTCGGTATGAGACAGAAGTACTGAGACAGACGGTCTGAGACAGACGGTCTGAGACAGACGGTCTGAGACAGACGGTCTGAGACAGACGGTCTGAGACAGACGGTCTGAGACAGACGGTATGAGAAAGACAGGCTGAGTCCGCCGTTCATAGACAGTCAGTATGAGACAGAAGTACTGAGACAGACGGTCTGAGACAGACGGTCTGAGACAGACGGTCTGAGACAGACGGTCTGAGACAGAGGGTCTGAGACAGACGGTCTCAGACAGACGGTCGGAGACAGACGGTCTGAGACAGACGGTCTGAGGCAGACGGTCTGAGGCAGACGGTCTGAGACAGACGGTCTGAGACGGACGGTCTGAGACAGACGGTCTGAGACAGACGGTCTGAGACAGACGGTCTGAGACAGACGGTCTGAGACAGACGGTCTGAGACAGAGGGTCTGAGACAGACGGTCTGAGACAGACGGTCTGAGACAGACGGTATGAGAACGACAGGCTGAGTGCGCCGTTCATAGACAGTCAGTATGAGACAGAAGTACTGAGACAGACGGTCTGAGACGGACGGTCTGAGACAGACGGTCTGAGATAGACGGTCTGAGAGAGATGGGCTGAGACCGACGGGCTTAGACAGACGTACTGGGACAGACGGTCTGAGACAGACGGACAGAGACCGACGGTCTGAGACAGACGGTCTGAGACAGACGGTCTGATACAGACGGGCTTAGACAGACGTACTGGGACAGACGGTCTGAGACAGACGGACAGAGACAGACGGACAGAGACAGACGGACAGAGACAGACGGACAGAGACAGACGGACAGAGACAGACGGACAGAGACAGACGGACAGAGACAGACGGACAGAGACAGACGGACAGAGACAGACGGACAGAGACAGACGGACATAGACAGACGGACTGAGACAGTCGGGGTGAGACTGACGGGCTGAGACAGACGGTCTGAGACAGACGGTCTGAGACAGACGGTCTGAGACAGAGGGTCTGAGACAGACGGTCTGAGACAGACGGTCTGAGACAGACGGTATGAGAACGACAGGCTGAGTGCGCCGTTCATAGACAGTCAGTATGAGACAGAAGTACTGAGACAGACGGTCTGAGACGGACGGTCTGAGACAGACGGTCTGAGATAGACGGTCTGAGAGAGATGGGCTGAGACCGACGGGCTTAGACAGACGTACTGGGACAGACGGTCTGAGACAGACGGACAGAGACCGACGGTCTGAGACAGACGGTCTGAGACAGACGGTCTGATACAGACGGGCTTAGACAGACGTACTGGGACAGACGGTCTGAGACAGACGGACAGAGACAGACGGACAGAGACAGACGGACAGAGACAGACGGACAGAGACAGACGGACAGAGACAGACGGACAGAGACAGACGGACAGAGACAGACGGACAGAGACAGACGGACAGAGACAGACGGACAGAGACAGACGGACATAGACAGACGGACTGAGACAGTCGGGGTGAGACTGACGGGCTGAGACAGACGGTCTGAGACAGACGGTCTGAGACAGACGGTCTGAGACAGACGGTCTGAAACAGACGGTCGGAGACAGACGGTACGAGAAAGACAGGCTAAATCCGACGTTCATAGACAGTCGGTATGAGACAGAGGTACTGAGACAGACGGTCTGAGACAGACGGTCTGAGACAGACGGTCTGAGACAGACGGTCTGAGACAGACGGTCTGAGACAGACGGTCTGAGACAGACGGTCTGAGACAGACGGTCTGAGACAGACGGTCGGAAACAGACGGTCTGAGACAGACGGTCTGAGACAGACGGTCTGAGACAGACGGTCTGAGACAGACGGTCTGAGACAGACGGTCTGAGACAGACGGTCTGAGACAGACGGGCTTAGACAGACGTACTGGGACAGACGGACAGAGACGGACGGACAGAGACGGACGGACAGAGACAGACGGACAGAGACAGACGGACAGAGACAGACGGACAGAGACAGACGGACAGAGACAGACGGACAGAGACAGACGGACTGAGACAGTCGGGGTGAGACTGACGGGCTGAGACAGACGGTCTGAGACAGACGGTCAGAGACAGACGGTCGGAGACAGACGGTCGGAGACAGACGGTCTGAGACAGACGGTCTGAGACAGACGGTCTGAGACAGACGGTCTGAGACAGAGGGTCTGAGACAGACGGTCTCAGACAGACCGTCTGAGACAGACGGACAGAGACAGACGGTCTGAGACAGACGGTCTGAGACAGACGGTCTGAGACAGACGGTCTGAGACAGACGGTCTGAGACAGACGGTCGGAGACAGACGGTCGGAGACAGACGGTCTGAGACAGACGGTCTGAGACAGACGGTCTGAGACAGACGGTCTGAGACAGACCGTCTGAGACAGACGGTATGAGAAAGACAGGCTGAGTCCGCCGTTCATAGACAGTCAGTATGAGACAGAAGTACTGAGACAGACGGTCTGAGACAGACGGACAGAGACAGACGGACAGAGACAGACGGACAGAGACAGGCGGACAGAGACAGACGGACAGAGACGGACGGACAGAGACAGACGGACAGAGACAGACGGACAGAGACAGACAGACAGAGACAGACGGACTGAGACAATCGGGGTGAGACTGACGGGCTGAGACAGACGGTCTGAGACAGACGGTCAGAGACAGACGGTCGGAGACAGACGGTCGGAGACAGACGGTCTGAGACAGACGGTCTGAGACAGACGGTCTGAGACAGAGGGTCTGAGACAGACGGTCTCAGACAGACGGTCGGAGACAGACGGTCTGAGACAGACGGTCTGAGACAGACGGTCTGAGACAGACGGTCTGAGACAGACGGTCTGAGACAGACGGTCTGAGACAGACGGTCTGAGACAGACGGTCTGAGACAGACGGTCTGAGACAGACGGTCTGAGACAGACGGTCTGAGACAGACGGTCTGAGATAGACGGTCTGAGAGAGACGGGCTGAGACAGACGTACTGGGACAGACGGTCTGAGACAGACGGACAGAGACCGACGGTCTGAGACAGACGGTCTGAGATAGACGGTCTGAGAGAGATGGGCTGAGACCGACAGGCTTAGACAGACGTACTGGGACAGACGGTCTGAGACAGACGGACAGAGACCGACGGTCTGAGACAGACGGTCTGAGACAGACGGTCTGATACAGACGGGCATAGACAGGCGTACTGGGACAGACGGTCTGAGACAGACGGACAGAGACAGACGGACAGAGACAGACGGACAGAGACAGACGGACAGAGACAGACGGACAGAGACAGACGGACAGAGACAGACGGACAGAGACAGACGGACAGAGACAGACGGACAGAGACAGACGGACAGAGACAGACGGTCTGAGACAGACGGTCTGAAACAGACGGTCTGAGACAGACGGTCTGAGACAGACGGTCTGAGACAGACGGTCTGAGACAGACGGTCTGAGACAGACGGTCTGAGACAGACGGTCTGAGACAGACGGTCTGAGACAGACGGTCTGAGACAGACGGTCTGAGACAGACGGTCTGAGACAGACGGTATGAGAAAGACAGGCTGAGTCCGCCGTTCATAGACAGTCAGTATGAGACAGAAGTACTGGGACAGACGGTCTGAGACAGACGGACAGAGACCGACGGTCTGAGACAGACGGTCTGAGACAGACGGTCTGATACAGACGGGCTTAGACAGACGTACTGGGACAGACGGTCTGAGACAGACGGACAGAGACAGACGGACAGAGACAGACGGACAGAGACAGACGGACAGAGACAGACGGACAGAGACAGACGGACAGAGACAGACGGACAGAGACAGACGGACAGAGACAGACGGACAGAGACAGACGGACAGAGACAGACGGACAGAGACAGACGGACAGAGACAGACGGACAGAGACAGACGGACATAGACAGACGGACTGAGACAGTCGGGGTGAGACTGACGGGCTGAGACAGACGGTCTGAGACAGACGGTCTGAGACAGACGGTCTGAGACAGACGGTCTGAGACAGACGGTCTGAGACAGACGGTCTGAGACAGACGGTCTGAGACAGACGGTCTGAGACAGACGGTCTGAGACAGACGGTCTGAGACAGACGGTCTGAGACAGACGGTCTGAGACAGACGGTCTGAGACAGACGGTCTGAGACAGACGGTCTGAGACAGAGGGTCTGAGACAGACGGTCTCAGACAGACGGTCGGAGACAGACGGTCTGAGACAGACGGTCTGAGACAGACGGTCTGAGACAGACGGTCTGAGACAGACGGTCTGAGACAGACGGTCTGAGACAGACGGTCTGAGACAGACGGTCTGAGACAGACGGTCTGAGACAGACGGTCTGAGACAGACGGTCTGAGACAGACGGTCTGAGACAGACGGTCTGAGACAGACGGTCTGAGACAGACGGTCTGAGACAGACGGTCTGAGATAGACGGTCTGAGAGAGACGGGCTGAGACAGACGTACTGGGACAGACGGTCTGAGACAGACGGACAGAGACCGACGGTCTGAGACAGACGGTCTGAGATAGACGGTCTGAGAGAGATGGGCTGAGACCGACAGGCTTAGACAGACGTACTGGGACAGACGGTCTGAGACAGACGGACAGAGACCGACGGTCTGAGACAGACGGTCTGAGACAGACGGTCTGATACAGACGGGCATAGACAGGCGTACTGGGACAGACGGTCTGAGACAGACGGACAGAGACAGACGGACAGAGACAGACGGACAGAGACAGACGGACAGAGACAGATGGACAGAGACAGACGGACAGAGACAGACGGACAGAGACAGACGGACAGAGACAGACGGACAGAGACAGACGGTCTGAGACAGACGGTCTGAGACAGACGGTCTGAGACAGACGGTCTGAGACAGACGGTCTGAGACAGACGGTCTGAGACAGACGGTCTGAGACAGACGGTCTGAGACAGACGGTATGAGAAAGACAGGCTGAGTCCGCCGTTCATAGACAGTCGGTATGAGACAGAAGTACTGAGACAGACGGTCTGAGACAGACGGTCTGAGACAGACGGTCTGAGACAGACGGTATGAGAAAGACAGGCTGAGTCCGCCGTTCATAGACAGTCAGTATGAGACAGAAGTACTGGGACAGACGGTCTGAGACAGACGGACAGAGACCGACGGTCTGAGACAGACGGTCTGAGACAGACGGTCTGATACAGACGGGCTTAGACAGACGTACTGGGACAGACGGTCTGAGACAGACGGACAGAGACAGACGGACAGAGACAGACGGACAGAGACAGACGGACAGAGACAGACGGACAGAGACAGACGGACAGAGACAGACGGACAGAGACAGACGGACAGAGACAGACGGACAGAGACAGACGGACAGAGACAGACGGACAGAGACAGACGGACATAGACAGACGGACTGAGACAGTCGGGGTGAGACTGACGGGCTGAGACAGACGGTCTGAGACAGACGGTCTGAGACAGACGGTCTGAGACAGACGGTCTGAGACAGACGGTCTGAGACAGACGGTCTGAGACAGACGGTCTGAGACAGACGGTCTGAGACAGACGGTCTGAGACAGACGGTCTGAGACAGACGGTCTGAGACAGACGGTCTGAGACAGACGGTCTGAGACAGACGGTCTGAGACAGAGGGTCTGAGACAGACGGTCTCAGACAGACGGTCGGAGACAGACGGTCTGAGACAGACGGTCTGAGACAGACGGTCTGAGACAGACGGTCTGAGACAGACGGTCTGAGACAGACGGTCTGAGACAGAGGGTCTGAGACAGACGGTCTCAGACAGACGGTCGGAAACAGACGGTCTGAGACAGACGGACTGAGACAGACGGTCTGAGACAGACGGTCTGAGACAGACGGTCTGAGACAGACGGTCTGAGACAGACGGTCTGAGACAGACGGTCGGAGACAGACGGTCGGAGACAGACGGTCTGAGACAGACGGTCTGAGACAGACGGTCTGAGACAGACGGTATGAGAAAGACAGGCTGAGTCCGCCGTTCATAGACAGTCGGTATGAGACAGAAGTACTGAGACAGACGGTCTGAGACAGACGGTCTGAGACAGACGGTCTGAGACAGACGGTCTGAGACAGACGGTCTGAGACAGACGGTCTGAGACAGACGGTCTGAGACAGACGGTCTGAGACAGACGGTCTGAGACAGACGGTCTGAGACAGACGGTCTGAGACAGACGGTCTGAGACAGAGGGTCTGAGACAGAGGGTCTGAGACAGACGGTCTCAGACAGACGGTCTGAGACAGACGGACTGAGACAGACGGTCTGAGACAGACGGTCTGAGACAGACGGTCTGAGACAGACGGTCTGAGACAGACGGTCTGAGACAGACGGTCGGAGACAGACGGTCGGAGACAGACGGTCTGAGACAGACGGTCTGAGACAGACGGTCTGAGACAGACGGTCTGAGACAGACGGTATGAGAAAGACAGGCTGAGTCCGCCGTTCATAGACAGTCGGTATGAGACAGAAGTACTGAGACAGACGGTCTGAGACAGACGGTCTGAGACAGACGGTCTGAGACAGACGGTCTGAGACAGACGGTCTGAGACAGACGGTCTGAGACAGACGGTATGAGAAAGACAGGCTGAGTCCGCCGTTCATAGACAGTCAGTATGAGACAGAAGTACTGAGACAGACGGTCTGAGACAGACGGTCTGAGACAGACGGTCTGAGACAGACGGTCTGAGACAGAGGGTCTGAGACAGACGGTCTCAGACAGACGGTCGGAGACAGACGGTCTGAGACAGACGGTCTGAGGCAGACGGTCTGAGACAGACGGTCTGAGACGGACGGTCTGAGACAGACGGTCTGAGACAGACGGTCTGAGACAGACGGTCTGAGACAGACGGTCTGAGACAGACGGTCTGAGACAGAGGGTCTGAGACAGACGGTCTGAGACAGACGGTCTGAGACAGACGGTATGAGAACGACAGGCTGAGTGCGCCGTTCATAGACAGTCAGTATGAGACAGAAGTACTGAGACAGACGGTCTGAGACGGACGGTCTGAGACAGACGGTCTGAGATAGACGGTCTGAGAGAGATGGGCTGAGACCGACGGGCTTAGACAGACGTACTGGGACAGACGGTCTGAGACAGACGGACAGAGACCGACGGTCTGAGACAGACGGTCTGAGACAGACGGTCTGATACAGACGGGCTTAGACAGACGTACTGGGACAGACGGTCTGAGACAGACGGACAGAGACAGACGGACAGAGACAGACGGACAGAGACAGACGGACAGAGACAGACGGACAGAGACAGACGGACAGAGACAGACGGACAGAGACAGACGGACAGAGACAGACGGACAGAGACAGACGGACAGAGACAGACGGACATAGACAGACGGACTGAGACAGTCGGGGTGAGACTGACGGGCTGAGACAGACGGTCTGAGACAGACGGTCTGAGACAGACGGTCTGAGACAGACGGTCTGAGACAGACGGTCTGAGACAGACGGTCTGAGACAGACGGTATGAGAACGACAGGCTGAGTGCGCCGTTCATAGACAGTCAGTATGAGACAGAAGTACTGAGACAGACGGTCTGAGACGGACGGTCTGAGACAGACGGTCTGAGATAGACGGTCTGAGAGAGATGGGCTGAGACCGACGGGCTTAGACAGACGTACTGGGACAGACGGTCTGAGACAGACGGACAGAGACCGACGGTCTGAGACAGACGGTCTGAGACAGACGGTCTGATACAGACGGGCTTAGACAGACGTACTGGGACAGACGGTCTGAGACAGACGGACAGAGACAGACGGACAGAGACAGACGGACAGAGACAGACGGACAGAGACAGACGGACAGAGACAGACGGACAGAGACAGACGGACAGAGACAGACGGACAGAGACAGACGGACAGAGACAGACGGACAGAGACAGACGGACATAGACAGACGGACTGAGACAGTCGGGGTGAGACTGACGGGCTGAGACAGACGGTCTGAGACAGACGGTCTGAGACAGACGGTCTGAGACAGACGGTCTGAAACAGACGGTCGGAGACAGACGGTACGAGAAAGACAGGCTAAATCCGACGTTCATAGACAGTCGGTATGAGACAGAGGTACTGAGACAGACGGTCTGAGACAGACGGTCTGAGACAGACGGTCTGAGACAGACGGTCTGAGACAGACGGTCTGAGACAGACGGTCTGAGACAGACGGTCGGAAACAGACGGTCTGAGACAGACGGTCTGAGACAGACGGTCTGAGACAGACGGTCTGAGACAGACGGTCTGAGACAGACGGTCTGAGACAGACGGTCGGAGACAGACGGGCTTAGACAGACGTACTGGGACAGACGGACAGAGACGGACGGACAGAGACGGACGGACAGAGACAGACGGACAGAGACAGACGGACAGAGACAGACGGACAGAGACAGACGGACAGAGACAGACGGACAGAGACAGACGGACTGAGACAGTCGGGGTGAGACTGACGGGCTGAGACAGACGGTCTGAGACAGACGGTCAGAGACAGACGGTCGGAGACAGACGGTCGGAGACAGACGGTCTGAGACAGACGGTCTGAGACAGACGGTCTGAGACAGACGGTCTGAGACAGAGGGTCTGAGACAGACGGTCTCAGACAGACGGTCGGAGACAGACGGTCTGAGACAGACGGTCTGAGACAGACGTTCTGAGACAGACGGTCTGAGACAGACGGTCTGAGACAGACGGTCTGAAACAGACGGTCGGAGACAGACGGTACGAGAAAGACAGGCTAAATCCGACGTTCATAGACAGTCGGTATGAGACAGAGGTACTGAGACAGACGGTCTGAGACAGACGGTCTGAGACAGACGGTCTGAGACAGACGGTCTGAGACAGACGGTCTGAGACAGACGGTCTGAGACAGACGGTCTGAGACAGACGGTCTGAGACAGACGGTCTGAGACAGACGGTCTGAGACAGAGGGTCTGAGACAGACGGTCTCAGACAGACGGTCGGAAACAGACGGTCTGAGACAGACGGTCTGAGACAGACGGTCTGAGACAGACGGGCTTAGACAGACGTACTGGGACAGACGGTCTGAGACAGACGGACAGAGACAGACGGACAGAGACAGACGGACAGAGACAGACGGTCTGAGATAGACGGTCTGAGAGAGATGGGCTGAGACCGACAGGCTTAGACAGACGTACTGGGACAGACGGTCTGAGACAGACGGTCTGAGACAGACGGTCTGAGACAGACGGTCTGAGACAGACGGTCTGAGACAGACGGTCTGAGACAGACGGTATGAGAAAGACAGGCTGAGTCCGCCGTTCATAGACAGTCAGTATGAGACAGAAGTACTGAGACAGACGGTCTGAGACAGACGGTCTGAGACAGACGGTCTGAGACAGACGGTCTGAGACAGAGGGTCTGAGACAGACGGTCTCAGACAGACGGTCGGAGACAGACGGTCTGAGACAGACGGTCTGAGGCAGACGGTCTGAGACAGACGGTCTGAGACGGACGGTCTGAGACAGACGGTCTGAGACAGACGGTCTGAGACAGACGGTCTGAGACAGACGGTCTGAGACAGACGGTCTGAGACAGAGGGTCTGAGACAGACGGTCTGAGACAGACGGTCTGAGACAGACGGTATGAGAACGACAGGCTGAGTGCGCCGTTCATAGACAGTCAGTATGAGACAGAAGTACTGAGACAGACGGTCTGAGACGGACGGTCTGAGACAGACGGTCTGAGATAGACGGTCTGAGAGAGATGGGCTGAGACCGACGGGCTTAGACAGACGTACTGGGACAGACGGTCTGAGACAGACGGACAGAGACCGACGGTCTGAGACAGACGGTCTGAGACAGACGGTCTGATACAGACGGGCTTAGACAGACGTACTGGGACAGACGGTCTGAGACAGACGGACAGAGACAGACGGACAGAGACAGACGGACAGAGACAGACGGACAGAGACAGACGGACAGAGACAGACGGACAGAGACAGACGGACAGAGACAGACGGACAGAGACAGACGGACAGAGACAGACGGACAGAGACAGACGGACATAGACAGACGGACTGAGACAGTCGGGGTGAGACTGACGGGCTGAGACAGACGGTCTGAGACAGACGGTCTGAGACAGACGGTCTGAGACAGAGGGTCTGAGACAGACGGTCTGAGACAGACGGTCTGAGACAGACGGTATGAGAACGACAGGCTGAGTGCGCCGTTCATAGACAGTCAGTATGAGACAGAAGTACTGAGACAGACGGTCTGAGACGGACGGTCTGAGACAGACGGTCTGAGATAGACGGTCTGAGAGAGATGGGCTGAGACCGACGGGCTTAGACAGACGTACTGGGACAGACGGTCTGAGACAGACGGACAGAGACCGACGGTCTGAGACAGACGGTCTGAGACAGACGGTCTGATACAGACGGGCTTAGACAGACGTACTGGGACAGACGGTCTGAGACAGACGGACAGAGACAGACGGACAGAGACAGACGGACAGAGACAGACGGACAGAGACAGACGGACAGAGACAGACGGACAGAGACAGACGGACAGAGACAGACGGACAGAGACAGACGGACAGAGACAGACGGACAGAGACAGACGGACATAGACAGACGGACTGAGACAGTCGGGGTGAGACTGACGGGCTGAGACAGACGGTCTGAGACAGACGGTCTGAGACAGACGGTCTGAGACAGACGGTCTGAAACAGACGGTCGGAGACAGACGGTACGAGAAAGACAGGCTAAATCCGACGTTCATAGACAGTCGGTATGAGACAGAGGTACTGAGACAGACGGTCTGAGACAGACGGTCTGAGACAGACGGTCTGAGACAGACGGTCTGAGACAGACGGTCGGAAACAGACGGTCTGAGACAGACGGTCTGAGACAGACGGTCTGAGACAGACGGTCTGAGACAGACGGTCTGAGACAGACGGTCTGAGACAGACGGTCTGAGACAGACGGGCTTAGACAGACGTACTGGGACAGACGGACAGAGACGGACGGACAGAGACGGACGGACAGAGACAGACGGACAGAGACAGACGGACAGAGACAGACGGACAGAGACAGACGGACAGAGACAGACGGACAGAGACAGACGGACTGAGACAGTCGGGGTGAGACTGACGGGCTGAGACAGACGGTCTGAGACAGACGGTCAGAGACAGACGGTCGGAGACAGACGGTCGGAGACAGACGGTCTGAGACAGACGGTCTGAGACAGACGGTCTGAGACAGACGGTCTGAGACAGAGGGTCTGAGACAGACGGTCTCAGACAGACGGTCGGAGACAGACGGTCTGAGACAGACGGTCTGAGACAGACGTTCTGAGACAGACGGTCTGAGACAGACGGTCTGAGACAGACGGTCTGAAACAGACGGTCGGAGACAGACGGTACGAGAAAGACAGGCTAAATCCGACGTTCATAGACAGTCGGTATGAGACAGAGGTACTGAGACAGACGGTCTGAGACAGACGGTCTGAGACAGACGGTCTGAGACAGACGGTCTGAGACAGACGGTCTGAGACAGACGGTCTGAGACAGACGGTCTGAGACAGACGGTCTGAGACAGACGGTCTGAGACAGACGGTCTGAGACAGAGGGTCTGAGACAGACGGTCTCAGACAGACGGTCGGAAACAGACGGTCTGAGACAGACGGTCTGAGACAGACGGTCTGAGACAGACGGGCTTAGACAGACGTACTGGGACAGACGGTCTGAGACAGACGGACAGAGACAGACGGACAGAGACAGACGGACAGAGACAGACGGTCTGAGATAGACGGTCTGAGAGAGATGGGCTGAGACCGACAGGCTTAGACAGACGTACTGGGACAGACGGTCTGAGACAGACGGACAGAGACCGACGGTCTGAGACAGACGGTCTGAGACAGACGGTCTGATACAGACGGGCATAGACAGACGTACTGGGACAGACGGTCTGAGACAGACGGACAGAGACAGACGGACAGAGACAGACGGACAGAGACAGACGGACAGAGACAGACGGACAGAGACAGACGGACAGAGACAGACGGACAGAGACAGACGGACAGAGACAGACGGACAGAGACAGACGGACAGAGACAGACGGACAGAGACAGACGGTCTGAGACAGACGGTCTGAGACAGACGGTCTGAGACAGACGGTCTGAGACAGACGGTCTGAGACAGACGGTCTGAGACAGACGGTCTGAGACAGACGGTCTGAGACAGACGGTCTGAGACAGACGGTCTGAGACAGACGGTCTGAGACAGACGGTCTGAGACAGACGGTCTGAGACAGACGGTATGAGAAAGACAGGCTGAGTCCGCCGTTCATAGACAGTCGGTATGAGACAGAAGTACTGAGACAGACGGTCTGAGACAGACGGTCTGAGACAGACGGTCTGAGACAGACGGTCTGAGACAGACGGTCTGAGACAGACCGTCTGAGACAGACGGAATGAGAAAGACAGGCTGAGTCCGCCGTTCATAGACAGTCAGTATGAGACAGAAGTACTGAGACAGACGGTCTGAGACAGACGGTCTGAGACAGACGGGCTTAGACAGACGTACTGGGACAGACGGTCTGAGACAGACGGACAGAGACAGACGGACAGAGACAGACGGACAGAGACAGACGGACAGAGACAGACGGACAGAGACAGACGGACAGAGACGGACGGACAGAGACAGACGGACAGAGACAGACGGACAGAGACAGACGGACAGAGACAGACGGACAGAGACAGACGGACATAGACAGACGGACTGAGACAGTCGGGGTGAGACTGACGGGCTGAGACAGACGGTCTGAGACAGACGGTCGGAGACAGACGGTCTGAGACAGACGGTCTCAGACAGACGGTCTGAGACAGACGGTCTGAGACAGACGGTCTGAGACAGACGTTCTGAGACAGACGGTCTGAGACAGACGGTCTGAGACAGACGGTCTGAAACAGACGGTCGGAGACAGACGGTACGAGAAAGACAGGCTAAATCCGACGTTCATAGACAGTCGGTATGAGACAGAGGTACTGAGACAGACGGTCTGAGACAGACGGTCTGAGACAGACGGTCTGAGACAGACGGTCTGAGACAGACGGTCTGAGACAGACGGTCTGAGACAGACGGTCTGAGACAGACGGTCTGAGACAGAGGGTCTGAGACAGACGGTCTCAGACAGACGGTCGGAAACAGACGGTCTGAGACAGACGGACTGAGACAGACGGTCTGAGACAGACGGTCTGAGACAGACGGTCTGAGACAGACGGTCTGAGACAGACGGTCTGAGACAGAGGGTCTGAGACAGACGGTCTCAGACAGACGGTCGGAGACAGACGGTCTGAGACAGACGGTCTGAGACAGACGGTCTGAGACAGACGGTCTGAGACAGACGGTCTGAGACAGACGGTCTGAGACAGACGGTCTGAGACAGACGGTCTGAGACAGACGGTCTGAGACAGACGGTCTGAAACAGACGGTCGGAGACAGACGGTACGAGAAAGACAGGCTAAATCCGACGTTCATAGACAGTCGGTATGAGACAGAGGTACTGAGACAGACGGTCTCAGACAGACGGTCGGAGACAGACGGTCTGAGACAGACGGTCTGAGGCAGACGGTCTGAGACAGACGGTCTGAGACGGACGGTCTGAGACAGACGGTCTGAGACAGACGGTCTGAGACAGACGGTCTGAGACAGACGGTCTGAGACAGAGGGTCTGAGACAGACGGTCTGAGACAGACGGTATGAGAACGACAGGCTGAGTGCGACGTTCATGGACAGTCGGTATGAGACAGAAGTACTGAGACAGTCGGTATGAGACAGACGGTCTGAGACAGACGGTCTGAGACAGACGCTCTGAGATAGACGGTCTGAGACAGACGGTCTGAGACAGACGGTCTGAGATAGACGGTCTGAGAGAGATGGGCTGAGACCGACGGGCTTAGACAGACGTACTGGGACAGACGGTCTGAGACAGACGGACAGAGACCGACGGTCTGAGACAGACGGTCTGATACAGACGGGCTTAGACAGACGTACTGGGACAGACGGTCTGAGACAGACGGACAGAGACAGACGGACAGAGACAGACGGACAGAGACAGACGGACAGAGACAGACGGACAGAGACAGACGGACAGAGACAGACGGACAGAGACAGACGGACAGAGACAGACGGACAGAGACAGACGGACAGAGACAGACGGACATAGACAGACGGACTGAGACAGTCGGGGTGAGACTGACGGGCTGAGACAGACGGTCTGAGACAGACGGTCTGAGACAGACGGTCTGAGACAGACGGTCTGAGACAGACGGTCTGAGACAGACGGTCTGAGACAGACGGTCTGAGACAGACGGTCTGAGACAGACGGTCTGAGACAGACGGTCTGAGACAGAGGGTCTGAGACAGACGGTCTCAGACAGACGGTCGGAGACAGACGGTCTGAGACAGACGGTCTGAGACAGACGGTCTGAGACAGACGGTCGGAGACAGACGGTCTGAGACAGAGGGTCTGAGACAGACGGTCTGAGGCAGACGGTCTGAGACAGACGGTCTGAGACGGACGGTCTGAGACAGACGGTCTGAGACAGACGGTCTGAGACAGACGGTCTGAGACAGACGGTCTGAGACAGAGGGTCTGAGACAGACGGTCTGAGACAGACGGTCTGAGACAGACGGTATGAGAACGACAGGCTGAGTGCGACGTTCATGGACAGTCGGTATGAGACAGAAGTACTGAGACAGTCGGTATGAGACAGACGGTCTGAGACAGACGGTCTGAGACAGACGGTACGAGAAAGACAGGCTAAATCCGACGTTCATAGACAGTCGGTATGAGACAGAGGTACTGAGAAAGACGGTCTGAGACAGACGGTCTGAGACAGACGGTCTGAGACAGACGGTCTGAGACAGACGGTCTGAGACAGACGGTCTGAGACAGACGGTCTGAGACAGACGGTCTGAGACAGACGGTCGGAAACAGACGGTCTGAGACAGACGGTCAGAGACAGACGGTCTGAGACAGACGGTCTGAGACAGACGGTCTGAGACAGACGGTCTGAGACAGACGGGCTTAGACAGACGTACTGGGACAGACGGTCTGAGACAGACGGACAGAGACAGACGGACAGAGACAGACGGACAGAGACAGACGGACAGAGACAGACGGACAGAGACAGACGGACAGAGACGGACGGACAGAGACAGACGGACAGAGACAGACGGACAGAGACAGACGGACAGAGACAGACGGACAGACACAGACGGACTGAGACAGTCGGGGTGAGACTGACGGGCTGAGACAGACGGTCTGAGACAGACGGTCAGAGACAGGCGGTCGGAGACAGACGGTCGGAGACAGACGGTCTGAGACAGACGGTCTGAGACAGACGGTCTGAGACAGACGGTCTGAGACAGAGGGTCTGAGACAGACGGTCTCAGACAGACGGTCGGAGACAGACGGTCTGAGACAGACGGTCTGAGACAGACGTTCTGAGACAGACGGTCTGAGACAGACGGTCTGAGACAGACGGTCTGAAACAGACGGTCGGAGACAGACGGTACGAGAAAGACAGGCTAAATCCGCCGTTCATAGACAGTCGGTATGAGACAGAAGTACTGAGACAGACGGTCTGAGACAGACGGTCTGAGACAGACGGTCTGAGACCGACGGTCTGAGACAGACGGTCTGAGACAGACGGTATGAGAAAGACAGGCTGAGTCCGCCGTTCATAGACAGTCAGTATGAGACAGAAGTACTGAGACAGACGGTCTGAGACAGACGGTCTGAGACAGACGGTCTGAGACAGACGGTCTGAGACAGACGGTCTGAGACAGAGGGTCTGAGACAGACGGTCTCAGACAGACGGTCGGAGACAGACGGTCTGAGACAGACGGTCTGAGGCAGACGGTCTGAGACAGACGGTCTGAGACGGACGGTCTGAGACAGACGGTCTGAGACAGACGGTCTGAGACAGACGGTCTGAGACAGACGGTCTGAGACAGACGGTCTGAGACAGAGGGTCTGAGACAGACGGTCTGAGACAGACGGTCTGAGACAGACGGTCTGAGACAGACGGTCTGAGACAGACGCTATGAGAACGACAGGCTGAGTGCGACGTTCATGTACAGTCGGTATGAGACAGAAGTACTGAGACAGTCGGTATGAGACAGACGGTCTGAGACAGACGGTCTGAGACAGACGGTCTGAGACAGACGGTCTGAGACAGACGGTCTGAGACAGACGGTCGGAAACAGACGGTCTGAGACAGACGGTCAGAGACAGACGGTCTGAGACAGACGGTCTGAGACAGACGGTCTGAGACAGACGGTCTGAGACAGACGGGCTTAGACAGACGTACTGGGACAGACGGTCTGAGACAGACGGACAGAGACAGACGGACAGAGACAGACGGACAGAGACAGACGGACAGAGACAGACGGACAGAGACGGACGGACAGAGACAGACGGACAGAGACAGACGGACAGAGACAGACGGACAGAGACAGACGGACAGAGACAGACGGACTGAGACAGTCGGGGTGAGACTGACGGGCTGAGACAGACGGTCTGAGACAGACGGTCAGAGACAGGCGGTCGGAGACAGACGGTCGGAGACAGACGGTCTGAGACAGACGGTCTGAGACAGACGGTCTGAGACAGACGGTCTGAGACAGAGGGTCTGAGACAGACGGTCTCAGACAGACGGTCGGAGACAGACGGTCTGAGACAGACGGTCTGAGACAGACGTTCTGAGACAGGCGGTCTGAGACAGACGGTCTGAGACAGACGGTCTGAAACAGACGGTCGGAGACAGACGGTACGAGAAAGACAGGCTAAATCCGACGTTCATAGACAGTCGGTATGAGACAGAGGTACTGAGACAGACGGTCTGAGACAGACGGTCTGAGACAGACGGTCTGAGACAGAGGGTCTGAGACAGACGGTCTCAGACAGACGGTCGGAGACAGACGGTCTGAGACAGACGGTCTGAGACAGGCGGTCTGAGACAGACGGTCTGAGACAGACGGTCTGAGACAGACGGTCTGAGACAGACGGTCTGAGACAGACGGTCTGAGACAGACGGTCTGAGACAGACGGTATGAGAAAGACAGGCTGAGTCCGCCGTTCATAGACAGTCGGTATGAGACAGAAGTACTGAGACAGACGGTCGGAGACAGACGGTCTGAGACAGACGGTCTGAGACAGACGGTCTGAGACAGACGGTCTGAGACAGACGGTCTGAGACAGACGGTCGGAAACAGACGGTCTGAGACAGACGGTCTGAGACAGACGGTCTGAGACAGACGGTCTGAGACAGACGGTCTGAGACAGACGGTCTGAGACAGACGGGCTTAGACAGACGTACTGGGACAGACGGTCTGAGACAGACGGACAGAGACAGACGGACAGAGACAGACGGACAGAGACAGACGGACAGAGACAGACGGACAGAGACAGACGGACAGAGACGGACGGACAGAGACAGACGGACAGAGACAGACGGACAGAGACAGACGGACAGAGACAGACGGACAGAGACAGACGGACTGAGACAGTCGGGGTGAGACTGACGGGCTGAGACAGACGGTCTGAGACAGACGGTCAGAGACAGACGGTCGGAGACAGACGGTCGGAGACAGACGGTCTGAGACAGACGGTCTGAGACAGACGGTCTGAGACAGACGGTCTGAGACAGAGGGTCTGAGACAGACGGTCTCAGACAGACGGTCGGAGACAGACGGTCTGAGACAGACGGTCTGAGACAGACGTTCTGAGACAGACGGTCTGAGACAGACGGTCTGAGACAGACGGTCTGAAACAGACGGTCGGAGACAGACGGTACGAGAAAGACAGGCTAAATCCGACGTTCATAGACAGTCGGTATGAGACAGAGGTACTGAGACAGACGGTCTGAGACAGACGGTCTGAGACAGACGGTCTGAGACAGACGGTCTGAGACAGACGGTCTGAGACAGACGGTCTGAGACAGAGGGTCTGAGACAGACGGTCTCAGACAGACGGTCGGAAACAGACGGTCTGAGACAGACGGACTGAGACAGACGGTCTGAGACAGACGGTCTGAGACAGACGGTCTGAGACAGAGGGTCTGAGACAGACGGTCTCAGACAGACGGTCGGAGACAGACGGTCTGAGACAGACGGTCTGAGACAGACGGTCTGAGACAGACGGTATGAGAAAGACAGGCTGAGTCCGCCGTTCATAGACAGTCGGTATGAGACAGAAGTACTGAGACAGACGGTCTGAGACAGACGGTCTGAGACAGACGGTCTGAGACAGACGGTCTGAGACAGACGGTCTGAGACAGACGGTATGAGAAAGACAGGCTGAGTCCGCCGTTCATAGACAGTCAGTATGAGACAGAAGTACTGAGACAGACGGTCTGAGACAGACGGTCTGAGACAGACGGTCTGAGACAGACGGTCTGAGACAGAGGGTCTGAGACAGACGGTCTCAGACAGACGGTCGGAGACAGACGGTCTGAGACAGACGGTCTGAGGCAGACGGTCTGAGACAGACGGTCTGAGACGGACGGTCTGAGACATACGGTCTGAGACAGACGGTCTGAGACAGACGGTCTGAGACAGACGGTCTGAGACAGAGGGTCTGAGACAGACGGTCTGAGACAGACGGTCTGAGACAGACGGTATGAGAACGACAGGCTGAGTGCGACGTTCATGGACAGTCGGTATGAGACAGAAGTACTGAGACAGTCGGTATGAGACAGACGGTCTGAGACAGACGGTCTGAGACAGACGGTCTGAGACAGACGGTCTGAGACAGACGGTCTGAGACAGACGGGCTTAGACAGACGTACTGGGACAGACGGTCTGAGACAGACGGACAGAGACAGACGGACAGAGACAGACGGACAGAGACAGACGGACAGAGACAGACGGACAGAGACAGACGGACAGAGACGGACGGACAGCGACAGACGGACAGAGACAGACGGACAGAGACAGACGGACAGAGACAGACGGACAGAGACAGACGGACTGAGACAGTCGGGGTGAGACTGACGGGCTGAGACAGACGGTCTGAGACAGACGGTCGGAGACAGACGGTCGGAGACAGACGGTCTGAGACAGACGGTCTGAGACAGACGGTCTGAGACAGACGGTCTGAGACAGACGGTCTGAGACAGACGGTCTGAAACAGACGGTCGGAGACAGACGGTACGAGAAAGACAGGCTAAATCCGACGTTCATAGACAGTCGGTATCAGACAGAGGTACTGAGACAGACGGTCTGAGACAGACGGTCTGAGACAGACGGTCTGAGACAGACGGTCTGAGACAGACGGTCTGAGACAGACGGTCTGAGACAGACGGTCTGAGACAGAGGGTCTGAGACAGACGGTCTCAGACAGACGGTCGGAAACAGACGGTCTCAGACAGACGGTCGGAAACAGACGGTCTGAGACAGACGGACTGAGACAGACGGTCTGAGACAGACGGTCTGAGACAGACGGTCTGAGACAGACGGTCTGAGACAGACGGTCTGAGACAGAGGGTCTGAGACAGACGGTCTCAGACAGACGGTCGGAGACAGACGGTCTGAGACAGACGGTCTGAGACAGACGGTCTGAGACAGACGGTCTGAGACAGACGGTCTGAGACAGACGGTATGAGAAAGACAGGCTGAGTCCGCCGTTCATAGACAGTCAGTATGAGACAGAAGTACTGAGACAGACGGTCTGAGACAGACGGTCTGAGACAGACGGTCTGAGACAGACGGTCTGAGACAGAGGGTCTGAGACAGACGGTCTCAGACAGACGGTCGGAGACAGACGGTCTGAGACAGACGGTCTGAGACAGACGTTCTGAGACAGACGGTCTGAGACAGACGGTCTGAGACAGACGGTCTGAGACAGACGGTCTGAGACAGACGGTCTGAGACAGACGGTCTGAGACAGAGGGTCTGAGACAGACGGTCTCAGACAGACGGTCGGAAACAGACGGTCTGAGACAGACGGACTGAGACAGACGGTCTGAGACAGACGGTCTGAGACAGACGGTCTGAGACAGACGGTCTGAGACAGACGGTCTGAGACAGAGGGTCTGAGACAGACGGTCTCAGACAGACGGTCGGAGACAGACGGTCTGAGACAGACGGTCTGAGACAGACGGTCTGAGACAGACGGTCTGAGACAGACGGTATGAGAAAGACAGGCTGAGTCCGCCGTTCATAGACAGTCGGTATGAGACAGAAGTACTGAGACAGACGGTCTGAGACAGACGGTCTGAGACAGACGGTCTGAGACAGACGGTCTGAGACAGACGGTATGAGAAAGACAGGCTGAGTCCGCCGTTCATAGACAGTCAGTATGAGACAGAAGTACTGAGACAGACGGTCTGAGACAGACGGTCTGAGACAGACGGTCTGAGACAGAGGGTCTGAGACAGACGGTCTCAGACAGACGGTCGGAGACAGACGGTCTGAGACAGACGGTCTGAGGCAGACGGTCTGAGACAGACGGTCTGAGACGGACGGTCTGAGACAGACGGTCTGAGACAGACGGTCTGAGACAGACGGTCTGAGACAGACGGTCTGAGACAGAGGGTCTGAGACAGACGGTCTGAGACAGACGGTCTGAGACAGACGGTATGAGAACGACAGGCTGAGTGCGACGTTCATGGACAGTCGGTATGAGACAGAAGTACTGAGACAGTCGGTATGAGACAGACGGTCTGAGACAGACGGTCTGAGACAGACGGTCTGAGACAGACGGTCTGAGACAGACGGTCTGAGACAGACGGTCTGAGACAGACGGGCTTAGACAGACGTACTGGGACAGACGGTCTGAGACAGACGGACAGAGACAGACGGACAGAGACAGACGGACAGAGACAGACGGACAGAGACAGACGGACAGAGACGGACGGACAGAGACAGACGGACAGAGACAGACGGACAGAGACAGACGGACAGAGACAGACGGACAGAGACAGACGGACTGAGACAGTCGGGGTGAGACTGACGGGCTGAGACAGACGGTCTGAGACAGACGGTCTGAGACAGACGGTCGGAGACAGACGGTCGGAGACAGACGGTCTGAGACAGACGGTCTGAGACAGACGGTCGGAGACAGACGGTACGAGAAAGACAGGCTAAATCCGACGTTCATAGACAGTCGGTATGAGACAGAGGTACTGAGACAGACGGTCTGAGACAGACGGTCTGAGACAGACGGTCGGAGACAGACGGTCTGAGACAGACGGTCTGAGACAGGCGGTCTGAGACAGACGGTCTGAGACAGACGGTCTGAGACAGACGGTCTGAGACAGACGGTCTGAGACAGACGGTATGAGAAAGACAGGCTGAGTCCGCCGTTCATAGACAGTCGGTATGAGACAGAAGTACTGAGACAGACGGTCGGAGACAGACGGTCTGAGACAGACGGTCTGAGACAGACGGTCTGAGACAGACGGTCTGAGACAGACGGTCTGAGACAGACGGTCTGAGGCAGACGGTCGGAAACAGACGGTCTGAGACAGACGGTCAGAGACAGACGGTCTGAGACAGACGGTCTGAGACAGACGGTCTGAGACAGACGGTCTGAGACAGACGGGCTTAGACAGACGTACTGGGACAGACGGTCTGAGACAGACGGACAGAGACAGACGGACTGAGACAGACGGACAGAGACAGACGGACAGAGACAGACGGACAGAGACAGACGGACAGAGACGGACGGACAGAGACAGACGGACAGAGACAGACGGACAGAGACAGACGGACAGAGACAGACGGACAGAGACAGACGGACTGAGACAGTCGGGGTGAGACTGACGGGCTGAGACAGACGGTCTGAGACAGACGGTCAGAGACAGACGGTCGGAGACAGACGGTCGGAGACAGACGGTCTGAGACAGACGGTCTGAGACAGACGGTCTGAGACAGACGGTCTGAGACAGAGGGTCTGAGACAGACGGTCTCAGACAGACGGTCGGAGACAGACGGTCTGAGACAGACGGTCTGAGACAGACGTTCTGAGACAGACGGTCTGAGACAGACGGTCTGAGACAGACGGTCTGAAACAGACGGTCGGAGACAGACGGTACGAGAAAGACAGGCTAAATCCGACGTTCATAGACAGTCGGTATGAGACAGAGGTACTGAGACAGACGGTCTGAGACAGACGGTCTGAGACAGACGGTCTGAGACAGACGGTCTGAGACAGACGGTCTGAGACAGACGGTCTGAGACAGACGGTCTGAGACAGAGGGTCTGAGACAGACGGTCTCAGACAGACGGTCGGAAACAGACGGTCTGAGACAGACGGACTGAGACAGACGGTCTGAGACAGACGGTCTGAGACAGACGGTCTGAGACAGACGGTCTGAGACAGACGGTCTGAGACAGAGGGTCTGAGACAGACGGTCTCAGACAGACGGTCGGAGACAGACGGTCTGAGACAGACGGTCTGAGACAGACGGTCTGAGACAGACGGTATGAGAAAGACAGGCTGAGTCCGCCGTTCATAGACAGTCGGTATGAGACAGAAGTACTGAGACAGACGGTCTGAGACAGACGGTCTGAGACAGACGGTCTGAGACAGACGGTCTGAGACAGACGGTCTGAGACAGACGGTCTGAGACAGACGGTATGAGAAAGACAGGCTGAGTCCGCCGTTCATAGACAGTCAGTATGAGACAGAAGTACTGAGACAGACGGTCTGAGACAGACGGTCTGAGACAGACGGTCTGAGACAGACGGTCTGAGACAGAGGGTCTGAGACAGACGGTCTCAGACAGACGGTCGGAGACAGACGGTCTGAGACAGACGGTCTGAGGCAGACGGTCTGAGACAGACGGTCTGAGACGGACGGTCTGAGACAGACGGTCTGAGACAGACGGTCTGAGACAGACGGTCTGAGACAGACGGTCTGAGACAGAGGGTCTGAGACAGACGGTCTGAGACAGACGGTCTGAGACAGACGGTATGAGAACGACAGGCTGAGTGCGACGTTCATGGACAGTCGGTATGAGACAGAAGTACTGAGACAGTCGGTATGAGACAGACGGTCTGAGACAGACGGTCTGAGACAGACGGTCTGAGACAGACGGTCTGAGACAGACGGTCTGAGACAGACGGGCTTAGACAGACGTACTGGGACAGACGGTCTGAGACAGACGGACAGAGACAGACGGACAGAGACAGACGGACAGAGACAGACGGACAGAGACAGACGGACAGAGACAGACGGACAGAGACGGACGGACAGAGACAGACGGACACAGACAGACGGACAGAGACAGACGGACAGAGACAGACGGACAGAGACAGACGGACTGAGACAGTCGGGGTGAGACTGACGGGCTGAGACAGACGGTCTGAGACAGACGGTCAGAGACAGACGGTCGGAGACAGACGGTCGGAGACAGACGGTCTGAGACAGACGGTCTGAGACAGACGGTCTGAGACAGACGGTCTGAGACAGAGGGTCTGAGACAGACGGTCTCAGACAGACGGTCGGAGACAGACGGTCTGAGACAGACGGTCTGAGACAGACGTTCTGAGACAGACGGTCTGAGACAGACGGTCTGAGACAGACGGTCTGAAACAGACGGTCGGAGACAGACGGTACGAGAAAGACAGGCTAAATCCGACGTTCATAGACAGTCGGTATGAGACAGAGGTACTGAGACAGACGGTCTGAGACAGACGGTCTGAGACAGACGGTCTGAGACAGACGGTCTGAGACAGACGGTCTGAGACAGACGGTCTGAGACAGACGGTCTGAGACAGAGGGTCTGAGACAGACGGTCTCAGACAGACGGTCGGAAACAGACGGTCTCAGACAGACGGTCGGAAACAGACGGTCTGAGACAGACGGACTGAGACAGACGGTCTGAGACAGACGGTCTGAGACAGACGGTCTGAGACAGACGGTCTGAGACAGACGGTCTGAGACAGACGGTCTGAGACAGACGGTCTGAGACAGAGGGTCTGAGACAGACGGTCTCAGACAGACGGTCGGAGACAGACGGTCTGAGACAGACGGTCTGAGACAGACGGTCTGAGACAGACGGTCTGAGACAGACGGTATGAGAAAGACAGGCTGAGTCCGCCGTTCATAGACAGTCAGTATGAGACAGAAGTACTGAGACAGACGGTCTGAGACAGACGGTCTGAGACAGACGGTCTGAGACAGACGGTCTGAGACAGAGGGTCTGAGACAGACGGTCTCAGACAGACGGTCGGAGACAGACGGTCTGAGACAGACGGACAGAGACCGACGGTCTGAGACAGACGGTCTGAGACAGACGGTCTGAGACAGACGGTCTGATACAGACGGGCTTAGACAGACGGACAGAGACAGACGGACAGAGACAGACGGACAGAGACAGACGGACAGAGACAGACGGACTGAGACAGTCGGGGTGAGACTGACGGGCTGAGACAGACGGTCTGAGACAGACGGTCAGAGACAGACGGTCGGAGACAGACGGTCGGAGACAGACGGTCTGAGACAGACGGTCTGAGACAGACGGTCTGAGACAGACGGTCTGAGACAGAGGGTCTGAGACAGACGGTCTCAGACAGACGGTCGGAGACAGACGGTCTGAGACAGACGGTCTGAGACAGACGTTCTGAGACAGACGGTCTGAGACAGACGGTCTGAGACAGACGGTCTGAGACAGACGGTCTGAGACAGACGGTCTGAGACAGACGGTCTGAGACAGACGGTCTGAGACAGACGGTCTGAGACAGACGGTCTGAGACAGAGGGTCTGAGACAGACGGTCTCAGACAGACGGTCGGAAACAGACGGTCTGAGACAGACGGACTGAGACAGACGGTCTGAGACAGACGGTCTGAGACAGACGGTCTGAGACAGACGGTCTGAGACAGACGGTCTGAGACAGACGGTCTGAGACAGAGGGTCTGAGACAGACGGTCTCAGACAGACGGTCGGAGACAGACGGTCTGAGACAGACGGTCTGAGACAGACGGTCTGAGACAGACGGTCTGAGACAGACGGTATGAGAAAGACAGGCTGAGTCCGCCGTTCATAGACAGTCGGTATGAGACAGAAGTACTGAGACAGACGGTCTGAGACAGACGGTCTGAGACAGACGGTCTGAGACAGACGGTCTGAGACAGACGGTATGAGAAAGACAGGCTGAGTCCGCCGTTCATAGACAGTCAGTATGAGACAGAAGTACTGAGACAGACGGTCTGAGACAGACGGTCTGAGACAGACGGTCTGAGACAGACGGTCTGAGACAGAGGGTCTGAGACAGACGGTCTCAGACAGACGGTCGGAGACAGACGGTCTGAGACAGACGGTCTGAGGCAGACGGTCTGAGACAGACGGTCTGAGACGGACGGTCTGAGACAGACGGTCTGAGACAGACGGTCTGCGACAGACGGTCTGAGACAGACGGTCTGAGACAGAGGGTCTGAGACAGACGGTCTGAGACAGACGGTATGAGAACGACAGGCTGAGTGCGACGTTCATGGACAGTCGGTATGAGACAGAAGTACTGAGACAGTCGGTATGAGACAGACGGTCTGAGACAGACGGTCTGAGACAGACGGTCTGAGACAGACGGTCTGAGACAGACGGTCTGAGACAGACGGTCTGAGACAGACGGTCTGAGACAGACGGTCTGAGACAGACGGGCTTAGACAGACGTACTGGGACAGACGGTCTGAGACAGACGGACAGAGACAGACGGACAGAGACAGACGGACAGAGACAGACGGACAGAGACAGACGGACAGAGACAGACGGACAGAGACGGACGGACAGAGACAGACGGACAGAGACAGACGGACAGAGACAGACGGACAGAGACAGACGGACAGAGACAGACGGACTGAGACAGTCGGGGTGAGACTGACGGGCTGAGACAGACGGTCTGAGACAGACGGTCAGAGACAGACGGTCGGAGACAGACGGTCGGAGACAGACGGTCTGAGACAGACGGTCTGAGACAGACGGTCTGAGACAGAGGGTCTGAGACAGACGGTCTCAGACAGACGGTCGGAGACAGACGGTCTGAGACAGACGGTCTGAGACAGACGTTCTGAGACAGACGGTCTGAGACAGACGGTCTGAGACAGACGGTCTGAAACAGACGGTCGGAGACAGACGGTACGAGAAAGACAGGCTAAATCCGACGTTCATAGACAGTCGGTATGAGACAGAGGTACTGAGACAGACGGTCTGAGACAGACGGTCTGAGACAGACGGTCTGAGACAGACGGTCTGAGACAGACGGTCTGAGACAGACGGTCTGAGACAGACGGTCTGAGACAGAGGGTCTGAGACAGACGGTCTCAGACAGACGGTCGGAAACAGACGGTCTCAGACAGACGGTCGGAAACAGACGGTCTGAGACAGACGGACTGAGACAGACGGTCTGAGACAGACGGTCTGAGACAGACGGTCTGAGACAGACGGTCTGAGACAGACGGTCTGAGACAGAGGGTCTGAGACAGACGGTCTGAGACAGACGGTCTGAGACAGACGGTCTGAGACAGACGGTCTGAGACAGAGGGTCTGAGACAGACGGTCTCAGACAGACGGTCGGAGACAGACGGTCTGAGACAGACGGTCTGAGACAGACGGTCTGAGACAGACGGTCTGAGACAGACGGTATGAGAAAGACAGGCTGAGTCCGCCGTTCATAGACAGTCGGTATGAGACAGAAGTACTGAGACAGACGGTCTGAGACAGACGGTCTGAGACAGACGGTCTGAGACAGACGGTCTGAGACAGACGGTCTGAGACAGACGGTATGAGAAAGACAGGCTGAGTCCGCCGTTCATAGACAGTCAGTATGAGACAGAAGTACTGAGACAGACGGTCTGAGACAGACGGTCTGAGACAGACGGTCTGAGACAGACGGTCTGAGACAGAGGGTCTGAGACAGACGGTCTCAGACAGACGGTCGGAGACAGACGGTCTGAGACAGACGGTCTGAGGCAGACGGTCTGAGACAGACGGTCTGAGACGGACGGTCTGAGACAGACGGTCTGAGACAGACGGTCTGAGACAGACGGTCTGAGACAGACGGTCTGAGACAGAGGGTCTGAGACAGACGGTCTGAGACAGACGGTCTGAGACAGACGGTATGAGAACGACAGGCTGAGTGCGACGTTCATGGACAGTCGGTATGAGACAGAAGTACTGAGACAGTCGGTATGAGACAGACGGTCTGAGACAGACGGTCTGAGACAGACGGTCTGAGACAGACGGTCTGAGACAGACGGTCTGAGACAGACGGGCTTAGACAGACGTACTGGGACAGACGGTCTGAGACAGACGGACAGAGACAGACGGACAGAGACAGACGGACAGAGACAGACGGACAGAGACAGACGGACAGAGACAGACGGACAGAGACGGACGGACAGAGACAGACGGACACAGACAGACGGACAGAGACAGACGGACAGAGACAGACGGACAGAGACAGACGGACTGAGACAGTCGGGGTGAGACTGACGGGCTGAGACAGACGGTCTGAGACAGACGGTCAGAGACAGACGGTCGGAGACAGACGGTCGGAGACAGACGGTCTGAGACAGACGGTCTGAGACAGACGGTCTGAGACAGACGGTCTGAGACAGAGGGTCTGAGACAGACGGTCTCAGACAGACGGTCGGAGACAGACGGTCTGAGACAGACGGTCTGAGACAGACGTTCTGAGACAGACGGTCTGAGACAGACGGTCTGAGACAGACGGTCTGAAACAGACGGTCGGAGACAGACGGTACGAGAAAGACAGGCTAAATCCGACGTTCATAGACAGTCGGTATGAGACAGAGGTACTGAGACAGACGGTCTGAGACAGACGGTCTGAGACAGACGGTCTGAGACAGACGGTCTGAGACAGACGGTCTGAGACAGACGGTCTGAGACAGACGGTCTGAGACAGAGGGTCTGAGACAGACGGTCTCAGACAGACGGTCGGAAACAGACGGTCTCAGACAGACGGTCGGAAACAGACGGTCTGAGACAGACGGACTGAGACAGACGGTCTGAGACAGACGGTCTGAGACAGACGGTCTGAGACAGACGGTCTGAGACAGACGGTCTGAGACAGACGGTCTGAGACAGACGGTCTGAGACAGAGGGTCTGAGACAGACGGTCTCAGACAGACGGTCGGAGACAGACGGTCTGAGACAGACGGTCTGAGACAGACGGTCTGAGACAGACGGTCTGAGACAGACGGTCTGAGACAGACGGTCTGAGACAGACGGTCTGAGACAGACGGTATGAGAAAGACAGGCTGAGTCCGCCGTTCATAGACAGTCAGTATGAGACAGAAGTACTGAGACAGACGGTCTGAGACAGACGGTCTGAGACAGACGGTCTGAGACAGACGGTCTGAGACAGAGGGTCTGAGACAGACGGTCTCAGACAGACGGTCGGAGACAGACGGTCTGAGACAGACGGACAGAGACCGACGGTCTGAGACAGACGGTCTGAGACAGACGGTCTGAGACAGACGGTCTGATACAGACGGGCTTAGACAGACGGACAGAGACAGACGGACAGAGACAGACGGACAGAGACAGACGGACAGAGACAGACGGACTGAGACAGTCGGGGTGAGACTGACGGGCTGAGACAGACGGTCTGAGACAGACGGTCAGAGACAGACGGTCGGAGACAGACGGTCGGAGACAGACGGTCTGAGACAGACGGTCTGAGACAGACGGTCTGAGACAGACGGTCTGAGACAGAGGGTCTGAGACAGACGGTCTCAGACAGACGGTCGGAGACAGACGGTCTGAGACAGACGGTCTGAGACAGACGTTCTGAGACAGACGGTCTGAGACAGACGGTCTGAGACAGACGGTCTGAGACAGACGGTCTGAGACAGACGGTCTGAGACAGACGGTCTGAGACAGAGGGTCTGAGACAGACGGTCTCAGACAGACGGTCGGAAACAGACGGTCTGAGACAGACGGACTGAGACAGACGGTCTGAGACAGACGGTCTGAGACAGACGGTCTGAGACAGACGGTCTGAGACAGACGGTCTGAGACAGACGGTCTGAGACAGAGGGTCTGAGACAGACGGTCTCAGACAGACGGTCGGAGACAGACGGTCTGAGACAGACGGTCTGAGACAGACGGTCTGAGACAGACGGTCTGAGACAGACGGTATGAGAAAGACAGGCTGAGTCCGCCGTTCATAGACAGTCGGTATGAGACAGAAGTACTGAGACAGACGGTCTGAGACAGACGGTCTGAGACAGACGGTCTGAGACAGACGGTCTGAGACAGAGGGTCTGAGACAGACGGTCTCAGACAGACGGTCGGAGACAGACGGTCTGAGACAGACGGTCTGAGACAGAGGGTCTGAGACAGACGGTCTGAGACAGACGGTATGAGAACGACAGGCTGAGTGCGACGTTCATGGACAGTCGGTATGAGACAGAAGTACTGAGACAGTCGGTATGAGACAGACGGTCTGAGACAGACGGTCTGAGACAGACGGTCTGAGACAGACGGTCTGAGACAGACGGTCTGAGACAGACGGTCTGAGACAGACGGTCTGAGACAGACGGTCTGAGACAGACGGTCTGAGACAGACGGGCTTAGACAGACGTACTGGGACAGACGGTCTGAGACAGACGGACAGAGACAGACGGACAGAGACAGACGGACAGAGACAGACGGACAGAGACAGACGGACAGAGACAGACGGACAGAGACGGACGGACAGAGACAGACGGACAGAGACAGACGGACAGAGACAGACGGACAGAGACAGACGGACAGAGACAGACGGACTGAGACAGTCGGGGTGAGACTGACGGGCTGAGACAGACGGTCTGAGACAGACGGTCAGAGACAGACGGTCGGAGACAGACGGTCGGAGACAGACGGTCTGAGACAGACGGTCTGAGACAGACGGTCTGAGACAGACGGTCTGAGACAGAGGGTCTGAGACAGACGGTCTCAGACAGACGGTCGGAGACAGACGGTCTGAGACAGACGGTCTGAGACAGACGTTCTGAGACAGACGGTCTGAGACAGACGGTCTGAGACAGACGGTCTGAAACAGACGGTCGGAGACAGACGGTACGAGAAAGACAGGCTAAATCCGACGTTCATAGACAGTCGGTATGAGACAGAGGTACTGAGACAGACGGTCTGAGACAGACGGTCTGAGACAGACGGTCTGAGACAGACGGTCTGAGACAGACGGTCTGAGACAGACGGTGTGAGACAGACGGTCTGAGACAGAGGGTCTGAGACAGACGGTCTCAGACAGACGGTCGGAAACAGACGGTCTCAGACAGACGGTCGGAAACAGACGGTCTGAGACAGACGGACTGAGACAGACGGTCTGAGACAGACGGTCTGAGACAGACGGTCTGAGACAGACGGTCTGAGACAGACGGTCTGAGACAGAGGGTCTGAGACAGACGGTCTCAGACAGACGGTCGGAGACAGACGGTCTGAGACAGACGGGCTTAGACAGACGTACTGGGACAGACGGTCTGAGACAGACGGACAGAGACAGACGGACAGAGACAGACGGACAGAGACAGACGGACAGAGACAGACGGACAGAGACAGACGGACAGAGACGGACGGACAGAGACAGACGGACAGAGACAGACGGACAGAGACAGACGGACAGAGACAGACGGACAGAGACAGACGGACTGAGACAGTCGGGGTGAGACTGACGGGCTGAGACAGACGGTCTGAGACAGACGGTCAGAGACAGACGGTCGGAGACAGACGGTCGGAGACAGACGGTCTGAGACAGACGGTCTGAGACAGACGGTCTGAGACAGACGGTCTGAGACAGAGGGTCTGAGACAGACGGTCTCAGACAGACGGTCGGAGACAGACGGTCTGAGACAGACGGTCTGAGACAGACGTTCTGAGACAGACGGTCTGAGACAGACGGTCTGAGACAGACGGTCTGAAACAGACGGTCGGAGACAGACGGTACGAGAAAGACAGGCTAAATCCGACGTTCATAGACAGTCGGTATGAGACAGAGGTACTGAGACAGACGGTCTGAGACAGACGGTCTGAGACAGACGGTCTGAGACAGACGGTCTGAGACAGACGGTCTGAGACAGACGGTCTGAGACAGACGGTCTGAGACAGAGGGTCTGAGACAGACGGTCTCAGACAGACGGTCGGAAACAGACGGTCTCAGACAGACGGTCGGAAACAGACGGTCTGAGACAGACGGACTGAGACAGACGGTCTGAGACAGACGGTCTGAGACAGACGGTCTGAGACAGACGGTCTGAGACAGACGGTCTGAGACAGAGGGTCTGAGACAGACGGTCTCAGACAGACGGTCGGAGACAGACGGTCTGAGACAGACGGTCTGAGACAGACGGTCTGAGACAGACGGTCTGAGACAGACGGTCTGAGACAGACGGTATGAGAAAGACAGGCTGAGTCCGCCGTTCATAGACAGTCAGTATGAGACAGAAGTACCGAGACAGACGGTCTGAGACAGACGGTCTGAGACAGACGGTCTGAGACAGACGGTCTGAGACAGAGGGTCTGAGACAGACGGTCTCAGACAGACGGTCGGAGACAGACGGTCTGAGACAGACGGTCTGAGGCAGACGGTCTGAGACAGACGGTCTGAGACGGACGGTCTGAGACAGACGGTCTGAGACAGACGGTCTGAGACAGACGGTCTGCGACAGACGGTCTGAGACAGAGGGTCTGAGACAGACGGTCTGAGACAGACGGTATGAGAACGACAGGCTGAGTGCGACGTTCATGGACAGTCGGTATGAGACAGAAGTACTGAGACAGTCGGTATGAGACAGACGGTCTGAGACAGACGGTCTGAGACAGACGGTCTGAGACAGACGGTCTGAGACAGACGGTCTGAGACAGACGGTCTGAGATAGACGGTCTGAGAGAGATGGGCTGAGACCGACGGGCTTAGACAGACGTACTGGGACAGACGGTCTGAGACAGACGGACAGAGACCGACGGTCTGAGACAGACGGTCTGATACAGACGGGCTTAGACAGACGTACTGGGACAGACGGTCTGAGACAGACGGACAGAGACAGACGGACAGAGACAGACGGACAGAGACAGACGGACAGAGACAGACGGACAGAGACAGACGGGCAGAGACAGACGGACAGAGACAGACGGACAGAGACAGACGGACAGAGACAGACGGACAGAGACAGACGGACAGAGACAGACGGACATAGACAGACGGACTGAGACAGTCGGGGTGAGACTGACGGGCTGAGACAGACGGTCTGAGACAGACGGTCTGAGACAGACGGTCTGAGACAGACGGTCTGAGACAGACGGTCTGAGACAGACGGTCTGAGACAGACGGTCTGAGACAGACGGTCTGAGACAGACGGTCTGAGACAGACGGTCTGAGACAGACGGTCTGAGACAGACGGTCTGAGACAGACGGTCTGAGAAAGACAGGCTGAGTCCGCCGTTCATAGACAGTCAGTATGAGACAGAAGTACTGGGACAGACGGTCTGAGACAGACGGTCTGAGACAGACGGTCTGAGACAGACGGTCTGAGACAGAGGGTCTGAGACAGACGGTCTCAGACAGACGGTCGGAGACAGACGGTCTGAGACAGACGGTCTGAGGCAGACGGTCTGAGACAGACGGTCTGAGACGGACGGTCTGAGACAGACGGTCTGAGACAGACGGTCTGAGACAGACGGTCTGAGACAGACGGTCTGAGACAGAGGGTCTGAGACAGACGGTCTGAGACAGACGGTCTGAGACAGACGGTATGAGAACGACAGGCTGAGTGCGACGTTCATGGACAGTCGGTATGAGACAGAAGTACCGAGACAGTCGGTATGAGACAGACGGTCTGAGACAGCCGGTCTGAGACAGACAGTCTGAGACAGACGGTCTGAGACAGACGGTCTGAGACAGACGGTCTGAGATAGACGGTCTGAGAGAGATGGGCTGAGACCGACGGGCTTAGACAGACGTACTGGGACAGACGGTCTGAGACAGACGGTCTGAGACAGACGGTCTGAGACAGACGGTCTGAGACAGACGGTCTGAGACAGACGGTCTGAGACAGACGGTCTGAGAGAGACGGTATGAGAAAGACAGGCTGAGACAGACGGTCTGAGACAGACGGTCTGAGACAGACGGTCTGAGACAGACGGTCTGAGACAGACGGTCTGAGACAGACGGTCTGAGACAGACGGTCTGAGACAGACGGTCTGAGACAGACGGTTTGAGACAGACGGTCTGAGACAGACGGTCTGAGACAGACGGTATGAGAAAGACAGGCTGAGTCCGCCGTTCATAGACAGTCGGTATGAGACAGAAGTACTGAGACAGACGGTCTGAGACAGACGGTCTGAGACAGACGGTCTGAGACAGACGGTCTGAGACAGACGGTCTGAGACAGACGGTCTGAGACAGACGGTATGAGAAAGACAGGCTGAGTCCGCCGTTCATAGACAGTCAGTATGAGACAGACGGACAGAGACAGACGGACAGAGACAGACGGACAGAGACAGACGGACAGAGACAGACGGACAGAGACAGACGGACAGAGACGGACGGACAGAGACAGACGGACAGAGACAGACGGTCGGAGACAGACGGACAGAGACAGACGGACAGAGACAGACGGACTGAGACAGTCGGGGTGAGACTGACGGGCTGAGACAGACGGTCTGAGACAGACGGTCAGAGACAGACGGTCGGAGACAGACGGTCGGAGACAGACGGTCTGAGACAGACGGTCTGAGACCGACGGTCTGAGACAGACGGTCTGAGACAGACGGTCTGAGATAGACGGTCTGAGAGAGATGGGCTGAGACCGACGGGCTTAGACAGACGTACTGGGACAGACGGTCTGAGACAGACGGACAGAGACCGACGGTCTGAGACAGACGGTCTGAGACAGACGGTCTGAGACAGACGGTCTGAGACAGACGGTCTGATACAGACGGGCTTAGACAGACGTACTGGGACAGACGGTCTGAGACAGACGGACAGAGACAGACGGACAGAGACAGACGGACAGAGACAGACGGACAGAGACAGACGGACATAGACAGACGGACTGAGACAGTCGGGGTGAGACTGACGGGCTGAGACAGACGGTCTGAGACAGACGGTCTGAGACAGACGGTCTGAGACAGACGGTCTGAGACAGACGGTCTGAGACAGACGGTCTGAGACAGACGGTCTGAGACAGACGGTTTGAGACAGACGGTCTGAGACAGACGGTCTGAGACAGACGGTCTGAGACAGACGGTCTGAGACAGATGGTCTGAGACAGACGGTATGAGAAAGACAGGCTGAGTCCGCCGTTCATAGACAGTCGGTATGAGACAGAAGTACTGAGACAGACGGTCTGAGACAGACGGTCTGAGACAGACGGTCTGAGACAGACGGTCTGAGACAGAGGGTCTGAGACAGACGGTCTGAGACAGACGGTCTGAGACAGACGGTCTGAGACAGACGGTCTGAGACAGACGGTCTGAGACAGACGGTATGAGAAAGACAGGCTGAGTCCGCCGTTCATAGACAGTCAGTATGAGACAGAAGTACTGAGACAGACGGTCTGAGACAGACGGTCTGAGACAGACGGTCTGAGACAGACGGTCTGAGACAGAGGGTCTGAGACAGACGGTCTCAGACAGACGGTCGGAGACAGACGGTCTGAGACAGACGGTCTGAGGCAGACGGTCTGAGACAGACGGTCTGAGACGGACGGTCTGAGACAGACGGTCTGAGACAGACGGTCTGAGACAGACGGTCTGAGACAGAGGGTCTGAGACAGACGGTCTGAGACAGACGGTCTGAGACAGACGGTATGAGAACGACAGGCTGAGTGCGACGTTCATGGACAGTCGGTATGAGACAGAAGTACTGAGACAGTCGGTATGAGACAGACGGTCTGAGACAGACGGTCTGAGACAGACGGTCTGAGACAGACGGTCTGAGACAGACGGTCTGAGACAGACGGGCTTAGACAGACGTACTGGGACAGACGGTCTGAGACAGACGGACAGAGACAGACGGACAGAGACAGACGGACAGAGACAGACGGACAGAGACAGACGGACAGAGACAGACGGACAGAGACGGACGGACAGAGACAGACGGACAGAGACAGACGGACAGAGACAGACGGACAGAGACAGACGGACAGAGACAGACGGACTGAGACAGTCGGGGTGAGACTGACGGGCTGAGACAGACGGTCTGAGACAGACGGTCAGAGACAGACGGTCGGAGACAGACGGTCGGAGACAGACGGTCTGAGACATACGGTCTGAGACAGACGGTCTGAGACAGACGGTCTGAGACAGAGGGTCTGAGACAGACGGTCTCAGACAGACGGTCGGAGACAGACGGTCTGAGACAGACGGTCTGAGACAGACGTTCTGAGACAGACGGTCTGAGACAGACGGTCTGAGACAGACGGTCTCAAACAGACGGTCGGAGACAGACGGTACGAGAAAGACAGGCTAAATCCGACGTTCATAGACAGTCGGTATGAGACAGAGGTACTGAGACAGACGGTCTGAGACAGACGGTCTGAGACAGACGGTCTGAGACAGACGGTCTGAGACAGACGGTCTGAGACAGACGGTCTGAGACAGACGGTCTGAGACAGACGGTCTGAGACAGAGGGTCTGAGACAGACGGTCTCAGACAGACGGTCGGAAACAGACGGTCTCAGACAGACGGTCGGAAACAGACGGTCTGAGACAGACGGACTGAGACAGACGGTCTGAGACAGACGGTCTGAGACAGACGGTCTGAGACAGACGGTCTGAGACAGACGGTCTGAGACAGAGGGTCTGAGACAGACGGTCTCAGACAGACGGTCGGAGACAGACGGTCTGAGACAGACGGGCTTAGACAGACGTACTGGGACAGACGGTCTGAGACAGACGGACAGAGACAGACGGACAGAGACAGACGGACAGAGACAGACGGACAGAGACAGACGGACAGAGACAGACGGACAGAGACGGACGGACAGAGACAGACGGACAGAGACAGACGGACAGAGACAGACGGACAGAGACAGACGGACAGAGACAGACGGACTGAGACAGTCGGGGTGAGACTGACGGGCTGAGACAGACGGTCTGAGACAGACGGTCAGAGACAGACGGTCGGAGACAGACGGTCGGAGACAGACGGTCTGAGACAGACGGTCTGAGACAGACGGTCTGAGACAGACGGTCTGAGACAGAGGGTCTGAGACAGACGGTCTCAGACAGACGGTCGGAGACAGACGGTCTGAGACAGACGGTCTGAGACAGACGTTCTGAGACAGACGGTCTGAGACAGACGGTCTGAGACAGACGGTCTGAAACAGACGGTCGGAGACAGACGGTACGAGAAAGACAGGCTAAATCCGACGTTCATAGACAGTCGGTATGAGACAGAGGTACTGAGACAGACGGTCTGAGACAGACGGTCTGAGACAGACGGTCTGAGACAGACGGTCTGAGACAGACGGTCTGAGACAGACGGTCTGAGACAGACGGTCTGAGACAGAGGGTCTGAGACAGACGGTCTCAGACAGACGGTCGGAAACAGACGGTCTCAGACAGACGGTCGGAAACAGACGGTCTGAGACAGACGGACTGAGACAGACGGTCTGAGACAGACGGTCTGAGACAGACGGTCTGAGACAGACGGTCTGAGACAGACGGTCTGAGACAGAGGGTCTGAGACAGACGGTCTCAGACAGACGGTCGGAGACAGACGGTCTGAGACAGACGGTCTGAGACAGACGGTCTGAGACAGACGGTCTGAGACAGACGGTCTGAGACAGACGGTATGAGAAAGACAGGCTGAGTCCGCCGTTCATAGACAGTCAGTATGAGACAGAAGTACCGAGACAGACGGTCTGAGACAGACGGTCTGAGACAGACGGTCTGAGACAGACGGTCTGAGACAGAGGGTCTGAGACAGACGGTCTCAGACAGACGGTCGGAGACAGAGGGTCTGAGACAGACGGTCTCAGACAGACGGTCGGAGACAGACGGTCTGAGACAGACGGTCTGAGGCAGACGGTCTGAGACAGACGGTCTGAGACGGACGGTCTGAGACAGACGGTCTGAGACAGACGGTCTGAGACAGACGGTCTGCGACAGACGGTCTGAGACAGAGGGTCTGAGACAGACGGTCTGAGACAGACGGTATGAGAACGACAGGCTGAGTGCGACGTTCATGGACAGTCGGTATGAGACAGAAGTACTGAGACAGTCGGTATGAGACAGACGGTCTGAGACAGACGGTCTGAGACAGACGGTCTGAGACAGACGGTCTGAGACAGACGGTCTGAGACAGACGGTCTGAGACAGACGGTCTGAGATAGACGGTCTGAGAGAGATGGGCTGAGACCGACGGGCTTAGACAGACGTACTGGGACAGACGGTCTGAGACAGACGGACAGAGACCGACGGTCTGAGACAGACGGTCTGATACAGACGGGCTTAGACAGACGTACTGGGACAGACGGTCTGAGACAGACGGACAGAGACAGACGGACAGAGACAGACGGACAGAGACAGACGGACAGAGACAGACGGACAGAGACAGACGGACAGAGACAGACGGACAGAGACAGACGGACAGAGACAGACGGACAGAGACAGACGGACAGAGACAGACGGACAGAGACAGACGGACAGAGACAGACGGACAGAGACAGACGGACATAGACAGACGGACTGAGACAGTCGGGGTGAGACTGACGGGCTGAGACAGACGGTCTGAGACAGACGGTCTGAGACAGACGGTCTGAGACAGACGGTCTGAGACAGACGGTCTGAGACAGACGGTCTGAGACAGACGGTCTGAGACAGACGGTCTGAGACAGACGGTCTGAGACAGACGGTCTGAGACAGACGGTCTGAGACAGACGGTCTGAGACAGACGGTCTGAGACAGACGGTCTGAGACAGACGGTCTGAGAAAGACAGGCTGAGTCCGCCGTTCATAGACAGTCAGTATGAGACAGAAGTACTGGGACAGACGGTCTGAGACAGACGGTCTGAGACAGACGGTCTGAGACAGACGGTCTGAGACAGAGGGTCTGAGACAGACGGTCTCAGACAGACGGTCGGAGACAGACGGTCTGAGACAGACGGTCTGAGGCAGACGGTCTGAGACAGACGGTCTGAGACGGACGGTCTGAGACAGACGGTCTGAGACAGACGGTCTGAGACAGACGGTCTGAGACAGACGGTCTGAGACAGAGGGTCTGAGACAGACGGTCTGAGACAGACGGTCTGAGACAGACGGTATGAGAACGACAGGCTGAGTGCGACGTTCATGGACAGTCGGTATGAGACAGAAGTACCGAGACAGTCGGTATGAGACAGACGGTCTGAGACAGCCGGTCTGAGACAGACAGTCTGAGACAGACGGTCTGAGACAGACGGTCTGAGACAGACGGTCTGAGATAGACGGTCTGAGAGAGATGGGCTGAGACCGACGGGCTTAGACAGACGTACTGGGACAGACGGTCTGAGACAGACGGTCTGAGACAGACGGTCTGAGACAGACGGTCTGAGACAGACGGTCTGAGACAGACGGTCTGAGACAGACGGTCTGAGAGAGACGGTATGAGAAAGACAGGCTGAGACAGACGGTCTGAGACAGACGGTCTGAGACAGACGGTCTGAGACAGACGGTCTGAGACAGACGGTCTGAGACAGACGGTCTGAGACAGACGGTCTGAGACAGACGGTCTGAGACAGACGGTCTGAGACAGACGGTTTGAGACAGACGGTCTGAGACAGACGGTCTGAGACAGACGGTATGAGAAAGACAGGCTGAGTCCGCCGTTCATAGACAGTCGGTATGAGACAGAAGTACTGAGACAGACGGTCTGAGACAGACGGTCTGAGACAGACGGTCTGAGACAGACGGTCTGAGACAGACGGTCTGAGACAGACGGTCTGAGACAGACGGTATGAGAAAGACAGGCTGAGTCCGCCGTTCATAGACAGTCAGTATGAGACAGACGGACAGAGACAGACGGACAGAGACAGACGGACAGAGACAGACGGACAGAGACAGACGGACAGAGACAGACGGACAGAGACGGACGGACAGAGACAGACGGACAGAGACAGACGGTCGGAGACAGACGGACAGAGACAGACGGACAGAGACAGACGGACTGAGACAGTCGGGGTGAGACTGACGGGCTGAGACAGACGGTCTGAGACAGACGGTCAGAGACAGACGGTCGGAGACAGACGGTCGGAGACAGACGGTCTGAGACAGACGGTCTGAGACCGACGGTCTGAGACAGACGGTCTGAGACAGACGGTCTGAGATAGACGGTCTGAGAGAGATGGGCTGAGACCGACGGGCTTAGACAGACGTACTGGGACAGACGGTCTGAGACAGACGGACAGAGACCGACGGTCTGAGACAGACGGTCTGAGACAGACGGTCTGAGACAGACGGTCTGATACAGACGGGCTTAGACAGACGTACTGGGACAGACGGTCTGAGACAGACGGACAGAGACAGACGGACAGAGACAGACGGACAGAGACAGACGGACATAGACAGACGGACTGAGACAGTCGGGGTGAGACTGACGGGCTGAGACAGACGGTCTGAGACAGACGGTCTGAGACAGACGGTCTGAGACAGACGGTCTGAGACAGACGGTCTGAGACAGACGGTCTGAGACAGACGGTCTGAGACAGACGGTTTGAGACAGACGGTCTGAGACAGACGGTCTGAGACAGACGGTCTGAGACAGACGGTCTGAGACAGATGGTCTGAGACAGACGGTATGAGAAAGACAGGCTGAGTCCGCCGTTCATAGACAGTCGGTATGAGACAGAAGTACTGAGACAGACGGTCTGAGACAGACGGTCTGAGACAGACGGTCTGAGACAGACGGTCTGAGACAGACGGTCTGAGACAGACGGTCTGAGACAGACGGTCTGAGACAGACGGTCTGAGACAGACCGTCTGAGACAGACGGTATGAGAAAGACAGGCTGAGTCCGCCGTTCATAGACAGTCAGTATGAGACAGAAGTACTGAGACAGACGGTCTGAGACAGACGATCTGAGACAGACGGTCTGAGACAGACGGTCTGAGACAGACGGGCTTAGACAGACGTACTGGGACAGACGGTCTGAGACAGACGGACAGAGACAGATGGACAGAGACAGACGGACAGAGACAGACGGACAGAGACAGACGGACAGAGACAGACGGACAGAGACGGACGGACAGAGACAGACGGACAGAGACAGACGGACAGAGACAGACGGACAGAGACAGACGGACAGAGACAGACGGACTGAGACAGTCGGGGTGAGACTGACGGGCTGAGACAGACGGTCTGAGACAGACGGTCAGAGACAGACGGTCGGAGACAGACGGTCGGAGACAGACGGTCTCAGACAGACGGTCTGAGACAGACGGTCTGAGACAGACGGTCTGAGACAGAGGGTCTGAGACAGACGGTCTCAGACAGACGGTCGGAGACAGACGGTCTGAGACAGACGGTCTGAGACAGACGTTCTGATACAGACGGTCTGAGACAGACGGTCTGAGACAGACGGTCTGAAACAGACGGTCGGAGACAGACGGTACGAGAAAGACAGGCTAAATCCGACGTTCATAGACAGTCGGTATGAGACAGAGGTACTGAGACAGACGGTCTGAGACAGACGGTCTGAGACAGACGGTCTGAGACAGACGGTCTGAGACAGACGGTCTGAGACAGACGGTCTGAGACAGACGGTCTGAGACAGAGGGTCTGAGACAGACGGTCTCAGACAGACAGTCGGAAACAGACGGTCTGAGACAGACGGTCTGAGACAGACGGTCTGAGACGGACGGTCTGAGACAGACGGTCTGAGACAGACGGTCTGAGACAGACGGTCTGAGACAGACGGTCTGAGACAGACGGTCTGAGACAGACGGTATGAGAAAGACAGGCTGAGTCCGCCGTTCATAGACAGTCGGTATGAGACAGAAGTACTGAGACAGACGGTCTGCGACAGACGGTCTGAGACAGACGGTCTGAGACAGACGGTCTGAGACAGACGGAATGAGAAAGGCAGGCTGAGTCCGCCGTTCATAGACAGTCAGTATGAGACAGAAGTACTGAGACAGACGGTCTGAGACAGACGGTCTGAGACAGACGGTCTGAGACAGACGGTCTGAGACAGACGGTCTGAGACAGAGGGTCTGAGACAGACGGTCTCAGACAGACGGTCGGAGACAGACGGTCTGAGACAGACGGTCTGAGGCAGACGGTCTGAGACAGACGGTCTGAGACGGACGGTCTGAGACAGACGGTCTGAGACAGACGGTCTGAGACAGACGGTCTGAGACAGACGGTCTGAGACAGACGGTCTGAGACAGACGGTCTGAGACAGATGGTCTGAGACAGACGGTATGAGAAAGACAGGCTGAGTCCGCCGTTCATAGACAGTCGGTATGAGACAGAAGTACTGAGACAGACGGTCTGAGACAGACGGTCTGAGGCAGACGGTCTGAGACAGACGGTCTGAGACAGACGGTCTGAGACAGACGGTCTGAGACAGACGGTCTGAGACAGACCGTCTGAGACAGACGGTATGAGAACGACAGGCTGAGTCCGCCGTTCATAGACAGTCAGTATGAGACAGAAGTACTGAGACAGACGGTCTGAGACAGACGATCTGAGACAGACGGTCTGAGACAGACGGTCGGAGACAGACGGTCTGAGACAGACGGTCTGAGACAGACGGTCTGAGACAGACGGTCTGAGACAGACGGTCTGAGACAGACGGTCTGAGACAGACCGTCTGAGACAGACGGTATGAGAAAGACAGACTGAGTCCGCCGTTCATAGACAGTCAGTATGAGACAGAAGTACTGAGACAGACGGTCTGAGACAGACGATCTGAGACAGACGGTCTGAGACAGACGGGCTTAGACAGACGTACTGGGACAGACGGTCTGAGACAGACGGACAGAGACAGACGGACAGAGACAGACGGGCAGAGACAGACGGACAGAGACAGACGGACAGAGACAGACGGACAGAGACGGACGGACAGAGACAGACGGACAGAGATAGACGGACAGAGACAGACGGACAGAGACAGACGGACTGAGACAGTCGGGGTGAGACTGACGGGCTGAGACAGACGGTCTGAGACAGACGGTCAGAGACAGACGGTCGGAGACAGACGGTCGGAGACAGACGGTCTGAGACAGACGGTCTGAGACAGACGGGCTGAGACAGACGGTCTGAGACAGAGGGTCTGAGACAGACGGTCTCAGACAGACGGTCGGAGACAGACGGTCTGAGACAGACGGTCTGAGACAGACGTTCTGATACAGACGGTCTGAGACAGACGGTCTGAGACAGACGGTCTGAAACAGACGGTCGGAGACAGACGGTACGAGAAAGACAGGCTAAATCCGACGTTCATAGACAGTCGGTATGAGACAGACGGTCGGAGACAGACGGTCTGAGACAGACGGTCTGAGGCAGACGGTCTGAGACAGACGGTCTGAGACGGACGGTCTGAGACAGACGGTCTGAGACAGACGGTCTGAGACAGACGGTCTGAGACAGACGGTCTGAGACAGACGGTCTGAGACAGACGGTCTGAGACAGATGGTCTGAGACAGACGGTATGAGAAAGACAGGCTGAGTCCGCCGTTCATAGACAGTCGGTATGAGACAGAAGTACTGAGACAGACGGTCTGAGACAGACGGTCTGAGACAGACGGTCTGAGACAGACGGTCTGAGACAGACGGTCTGAGACAGACGGTCTGAGACAGACGGTCTGAGACAGACCGTCTGAGACAGACGGTATGAGAAAGACAGGCTGAGTCCGCCGTTCATAGACAGTCAGTATGAGACAGAAGTACTGAGACAGACGGTCTGAGACAGACGATCTGAGACAGACGGCCTGAGACAGACGGTCCGAGACAGACGGGCTTAGACAGACGTACTGGGACAGACGGTCTGAGACAGACGGACAGAGACAGACGGACAGAGACAGACGGACAGAGACAGACGGACAGAGACAGACGGACAGAGACAGACGGACAGAGACGGACGGACAGAGACAGACGGACAGAGACAGACGGACAGAGACAGACGGACAGAGACAGACGGACAGAGACAGACGGACTGAGACAGTCGGGGTGAGACTGACGGGCTGAGACAGACGGTCTGAGACAGACGGTCAGAGACAGACGGTCGGAGACAGACGGTCGGAGACAGACGGTCTGAGACAGACGGTCTGAGACAGACGGGCTGAGACAGACGGTCTGAGACAGAGGGTCTGAGACAGACGGTCTCAGACAGACGGTCGGAGACAGACGGTCTGAGACAGACGGTCTGAGACAGACGGTCTGAGACAGACGGTCTGAGACAGACGGTCTGAGACAGACGGTCTGAGACAGACGGTCTGAGACAGATGGTCTGAGACAGACGGTCTGAGACAGACGGTCTGAGACAGAGGGTCTGAGACAGACGGTCTCAGACAGACAGTCGGAAACAGACGGTCTGAGACAGACGGTCTGAGACAGACGGTCTGAGGCAGACGGTCTGAGACAGACGGTCTGAGACGGACGGTCTGAGACAGACGGTCTGAGACAGACGGTCTGAGACAGACGGTCTGAGACAGACGGTCTGAGACAGACGGTCTGAGACAGACGGTATGAGAAAGACAGGCTGAGTCCGCCGTTCATAGACAGTCGGTATGAGACAGAAGTACTGAGACAGACGGTCTGAGACAGACGGTCTGAGACAGACGGTCTGAGACAGACGGTCTGAGACAGACGGTCTGAGACAGACGGAATGAGAAAGGCAGGCTGAGTCCGCCGTTCATAGACAGTCAGTATGAGACAGAAGTACTGAGACAGACGGTCTGAGACAGACGGTCTGAGACAGACGGTCTGAGACAGACGGTCTGAGACAGACGGTCTGAGACAGACGGTCTGAGGCAGACGGTCTGAGACAGACGGTCTGAGACGGACGGTCTGAGACAGACGGTCTGAGACCGACGGTCTGAGACAGACGGTCTGAGACAGACGGTCTGAGACAGACGGTCTGAGACAGACGGTCTGAGACAGACGGTCTGAGACAGACGGTCGGAAACAGACGGTCTGAGACAGACGGTCTGAGACAGACGGTCTGAGACAGACGGTCTGAGACAGACGGTCTGAGACAGACGGTCTGAGACAGACGGTCTGAGACAGACGGTCTGAGACAGACGGTATGAGAAAGACAGGCTGAGTCCGACGTTCATAGACAGTCAGTATGAGACAGAAGTACTGAGACAGTCGGTATGAGACAGACGGTCTGAGACAGACGGTCTGAGACAGACGGTCTGAGACAGACGGTCTGAGACAGACGGTCTGAGACAGACGGTCTGAGACAGACGGTCTGAGACAGACGGTCTGAGACAGACGGTCTGAGACAGACGGTCTGAGACAGACGGTCTGAGACAGACGGTCTGAGACAGACGGTCTGAGACAGACTGTCTGAGACAGACGGTCTGAGACAGACGGTCTGAGACAGACGGTCTGAGACAGACGGTCTGAGACAGACGGTCTGAGACAGACGGTCTGAGACAGACCGTCTGAGACAGACGGTATGAGAAAGACAGGCTGAGTCCGCCGTTCATAGACAGTCAGTATGAGACAGAAGTACTGAGACAGACGGTCTGAGACAGACGGTCTGAGACAGACGGTCTGAGACAGACGGTCTGAGACAGACGGTCTGAGACAGACGGTCTGAGACAGACGGTCTGAGACAGACCGTCTGAGACAGACGGTATGAGAAAGACAGGCTGAGTCCGCCGTTCATAGACAGTCAGTATGAGACAGAAGTACTGAGACAGACGGTCTGAGACAGACGATCTGAGACAGACGGTCTGAGACAGACGGTCTGAGACAGACGGGCTTAGACAGACGTACTGGGACAGACGGTCTGAGACAGACGGACAGAGACAGACGGACAGAGACAGACGGACAGAGACAGACGGACAGAGACAGACGGACAGAGACAGACGGACAGAGACGGACGGACAGAGACAGACGGACAGAGACAGACGGACAGAGACAGACGGACAGAGACAGACGGACAGAGACAGACGGACTGAGACAGTCGGGGTGAGACTGACGGGCTGAGACAGACGGTCTGAGACAGACGGTCAGAGACAGACGGTCGGAGACAGACGGTCGGAGACAGACGGTCTGAGACAGACGGTCTGAGACAGACGGGCTGAGACAGACGGTCTGAGACAGAGGGTCTGAGACAGACGGTCTCAGACAGACGGTCGGAGACAGACGGTCTGAGACAGACGGTCTGAGACAGACGTTCTGATACAGACGGTCTGAGACAGACGGTCTGAGACAGACGGTCTGAAACAGACGGTCGGAGACAGACGGTACGAGAAAGACAGGCTAAATCCGACGTTCATAGACAGTCGGTATGAGACAGAGGTACTGAGACAGACGGTCTGAGACAGACGGTCTGAGACAGACGGTCTGAGACAGACGGTCTGAGACAGACGGTCTGAGACAGACGGTCTGAGACAGACGGTCTGAGACAGACGGTCTGAGACAGACGGTCTGAGACAGACGGTCTGAGACAGACGGTCTGAGACAGACGGTCTGAGACAGAGGGTCTGAGACAGACGGTCTCAGACAGACAGTCGGAAACAGACGGTCTGAGACAGACGGTCTGAGACAGACGGTCTGAGACGGACGGTCTGAGACAGACGGTCTGAGACAGACGGTCTGAGACAGACGGTCTGAGACAGACGGTCTGAGACAGACGGTCTGAGACAGACGGTCTGAGACAGACGGTCTGAGACAGACGGTCTGAGACAGACGGTCTGAGACAGACCGTCTGAGACAGACGGTATGAGAAAGACAGGCTGAGTCCGCCGTTCATAGACAGTCAGTATGAGACAGAAGTACTGAGACAGACGGTCTGAGACAGACGATCTGAGACAGACGGTCTGAGACAGACGGTCTGAGACAGACGGGCTTAGACAGACGTACTGGGACAGACGGTCTGAGACAGACGGACAGAGACAGACGGACAGAGACAGACGGACAGAGACAGACGGACAGAGACAGACGGACAGAGACGGACGGACAGAGACAGACGGACAGAGACAGACGGACGGAGACAGACGGACAGAGACAGACGGACAGAGACAGACGGACTGAGACAGTCGGGGTGAGACTGACGGGCTGAGACAGACGGTCTGAGACAGACGGTCAGAGACAGACGGTCGGAGACAGACGGTCGGAGACAGACGGTCTGAGACAGACGGTCTGAGACAGACGGTCTGATACAAACGGTCTGAGACAGACGGTCTGAGACAGACGGTCTGAGACAGACGGTCTGAGACAGACGGTCTGAGACAGAGGGTCTGAGACAGACGGTCTCAGACAGACGGTCGGAAACAGACGGTCTGAGACAGACGGTCTGAGACAGACGGTCTGAGGCAGACGGTCTGAGACTGACGGTCTGAGACGGACGGTCTGAGACAGACGGTCTGAGACAGACGGTCTGAGACAGACGGTCTGAGACAGACGGTCTGAGACAGACGGTCTGAGACAGACGGTCTGAGACAGACGGTATGAGAAAGGCAGGCTGAGTCCGCCGTTCATAGACAGTCAGTATGAGACAGAAGTACTGAGACAGACGGTCTGAGACAGACGGTCTGAGACAGACGGTCTGAGACAGACGGTCTGAGACAGAGGGTCTGAGACAGACGGTCTCAGACAGACGGTCGGAGACAGACGGTCTGAGACAGACGGTCTGAGGCAGACGGTCTGAGACAGACGGTCTGAGACGGACGGTCTGAGACAGACGGTCTGAGACAGACGGTCTGAGACAGACGGTTTGAGACAGACGGTCTGAGACAGACGGTCTGAGACAGACGGTCTGAGACAGACGGTCTGAGACAGACGGTCTGAGACAGACGGTCTGAGACAGACGGTCGGAAACAGACGGTCTGAGACAGACGGTCTGAGACAGACGGTCTGAGACAGACGGTCTGAGACAGACGGTCTGAGACAGACGGTATGAGAAAGACAGGCTGAGTCCGCCGTTCATAGACAGTCAGTATGAGACAGAAGTACTGAGACAGTCGGTATGAGACAGACGGTCTGAGACAGACGGTCTGAGACAGACGGTCTGAGACAGACGGTCTGAGACAGACGGTCTGAGACAGACGGTCTGAGACAGACGGTCTGAGACAGACGGTCTGAGACAGACGGTCTGAGACAGACGGTCTGAGACAGACGGTATGAGAAAGACAGGCTGAGTCCGCCGTTCATAGACAGTCGGTATGAGACAGAAGTACTGAGACAGACGGTCTGAGACAGACGGTCTGAGACAGACGGTCTGAGACAGACGGTCTGAGACAGACGGTCTGAGACAGACGGTCTGAGACAGACGGAATGAGAAAGGCAGGCTGAGTCCGCCGTTCATAGACAGTCAGTATGAGACAGAAGTACTGAGACAGACGGTCTGAGACAGACGGTCTGAGACAGACGGTCTGAGACAGACGGTCTGAGACAGACGGTCTGAGGCAGACGGTCTGAGACAGACGGTCTGAGACGGACGGTCTGAGACAGACGGTCTGAGACCGACGGTCTGAGACAGACGGTCTGAGACAGACGGTCTGAGACAGACGGTCTGAGACAGACGGTCTGAGACAGACGGTCTGAGACAGACGGTCGGAAACAGACGGTCTGAGACAGACGGTCTGAGACAGACGGTCTGAGACAGACGGTCTGAGACAGACGGTCTGAGACAGACGGTCTGAGACAGACGGTCTGAGACAGACGGTATGAGAAAGACAGGCTGAGTCCGACGTTCATAGACAGTCAGTATGAGACAGAAGTACTGAGACAGTCGGTATGAGACAGACGGTCTGAGACAGACGGTCTGAGACAGACGGTCTGAGACAGACGGTCTGAGACAGACGGTCTGAGACAGACGGTCTGAGACAGACGGTCTGAGACAGACGGTCTGAGACAGACGGTCTGAGACAGACGGTCTGAGACAGACGGTCTGAGACAGACGGTCTGAGACAGACGGTCTGAGACAGACTGTCTGAGACAGACGGTCTGAGACAGACGGTCTGAGACAGACGGTCTGAGACAGACGGTCTGAGACAGACGGTCTGAGACAGACGGTCTGAGACAGACCGTCTGAGACAGACGGTATGAGAAAGACAGGCTGAGTCCGCCGTTCATAGACAGTCAGTATGAGACAGAAGTACTGAGACAGACGGTCTGAGACAGACGGTCTGAGACAGACGGTCTGAGACAGACGGTCTGAGACAGACGGTCTGAGACAGACGGTCTGAGACAGACGGTCTGAGACAGACCGTCTGAGACAGACGGTATGAGAAAGACAGGCTGAGTCCGCCGTTCATAGACAGTCAGTATGAGACAGAAGTACTGAGACAGACGGTCTGAGACAGACGATCTGAGACAGACGGTCTGAGACAGACGGTCTGAGACAGACGGGCTTAGACAGACGTACTGGGACAGACGGTCTGAGACAGACGGACAGAGACAGACGGACAGAGACAGACGGACAGAGACAGACGGACAGAGACAGACGGACAGAGACAGACGGACAGAGACGGACGGACAGAGACAGACGGACAGAGACAGACGGACAGAGACAGACGGACAGAGACAGACGGACAGAGACAGACGGACTGAGACAGTCGGGGTGAGACTGACGGGCTGAGACAGACGGTCTGAGACAGACGGTCAGAGACAGACGGTCGGAGACAGACGGTCGGAGACAGACGGTCTGAGACAGACGGTCTGAGACAGACGGGCTGAGACAGACGGTCTGAGACAGAGGGTCTGAGACAGACGGTCTCAGACAGACGGTCGGAGACAGACGGTCTGAGACAGACGGTCTGAGACAGACGTTCTGATACAGACGGTCTGAGACAGACGGTCTGAGACAGACGGTCTGAAACAGACGGTCGGAGACAGACGGTACGAGAAAGACAGGCTAAATCCGACGTTCATAGACAGTCGGTATGAGACAGAGGTACTGAGACAGACGGTCTGAGACAGACGGTCTGAGACAGACGGTCTGAGACAGACGGTCTGAGACAGACGGTCTGAGACAGACGGTCTGAGACAGACGGTCTGAGACAGACGGTCTGAGACAGACGGTCTGAGACAGACGGTCTGAGACAGAGGGTCTGAGACAGACGGTCTCAGACAGACAGTCGGAAACAGACGGTCTGAGACAGACGGTCTGAGACAGACGGTCTGAGGCAGACGGTCTGAGACAGACGGTCTGAGACGGACGGTCTGAGACAGACGGTCTGAGACAGACGGTCTGAGACAGACGGTCTGAGACAGACGGTCTGAGACAGACGGTCTGAGACAGACGGTCTGAGACAGACGGTCTGAGACAGACGGTCTGAGACAGACGGTCTGAGACAGACCGTCTGAGACAGACGGTATGAGAAAGACAGGCTGAGTCCGCCGTTCATAGACAGTCAGTATGAGACAGAAGTACTGAGACAGACGGTCTGAGACAGACGATCTGAGACAGACGGTCTGAGACAGACGGTCTGAGACAGACGGGCTTAGACAGACGTACTGGGACAGACGGTCTGAGACAGACGGACAGAGACAGACGGACAGAGACAGACGGACAGAGACAGACGGACAGAGACAGACGGACAGAGACGGACGGACAGAGACAGACGGACAGAGACAGACGGACGGAGACAGACGGACAGAGACAGACGGACAGAGACAGACGGACTGAGACAGTCGGGGTGAGACTGACGGGCTGAGACAGACGGTCTGAGACAGACGGTCAGAGACAGACGGTCGGAGACAGACGGTCGGAGACAGACGGTCTGAGACAGACGGTCTGAGACAGACGGTCTGATACAAACGGTCTGAGACAGACGGTCTGAGACAGACGGTCTGAGACAGACGGTCTGAGACAGACGGTCTGAGACAGACGGTATGAGAAAGGCAGGCTGAGTCCGCCGTTCATAGACAGTCAGTATGAGACAGAAGTACTGAGACAGACGGTCTGAGACAGACGGTCTGAGACAGACGGTCTGAGACAGACGGTCTGAGACAGAGGGTCTGAGACAGACGGTCTCAGACAGACGGTCGGAGACAGACGGTCTGAGACAGACGGTCTGAGGCAGACGGTCTGAGACAGACGGTCTGAGACGGACGGTCTGAGACAGACGGTCTGAGACAGACGGTCTGAGACAGACGGTTTGAGACAGACGGTCTGAGACAGACGGTCTGAGACAGACGGTCTGAGACAGACGGTCTGAGACAGACGGTCTGAGACAGACGGTCTGAGACAGACGGTCTGAGACAGACGGTCTGAGACAGACGGTCTGAGACAGACTGTCTGAGACAGACGGTCTGAGACAGACGGTCTGAGACAGACGGTCTGAGACAGACGGTCTGAGACAGACGGTCTGAGACAGACGGTCTGAGACAGACCGTCTGAGACAGACGGTATGAGAAAGACAGGCTGAGTCCGCCGTTCATAGACAGTCAGTATGAGACAGAAGTACTGAGACAGACGGTCTGAGACAGACGGTCTGAGACAGACGGTCTGAGACAGACGGTCTGAGACAGACGGTCTGAGACAGACGGTCTGAGACAGACGGTCTGAGACAGACCGTCTGAGACAGACGGTATGAGAAAGACAGGCTGAGTCCGCCGTTCATAGACAGTCAGTATGAGACAGAAGTACTGAGACAGACGGTCTGAGACAGACGATCTGAGACAGACGGTCTGAGACAGACGGTCTGAGACAGACGGGCTTAGACAGACGTACTGGGACAGACGGTCTGAGACAGACGGACAGAGACAGACGGACAGAGACAGACGGACAGAGACAGACGGACAGAGACAGACGGACAGAGACAGACGGACAGAGACGGACGGACAGAGACAGACGGACAGAGACAGACGGACAGAGACAGACGGACAGAGACAGACGGACAGAGACAGACGGACTGAGACAGTCGGGGTGAGACTGACGGGCTGAGACAGACGGTCTGAGACAGACGGTCAGAGACAGACGGTCGGAGACAGACGGTCGGAGACAGACGGTCTGAGACAGACGGTCTGAGACAGACGGGCTGAGACAGACGGTCTGAGACAGAGGGTCTGAGACAGACGGTCTCAGACAGACGGTCGGAGACAGACGGTCTGAGACAGACGGTCTGAGACAGACGTTCTGATACAGACGGTCTGAGACAGACGGTCTGAGACAGACGGTCTGAAACAGACGGTCGGAGACAGACGGTACGAGAAAGACAGGCTAAATCCGACGTTCATAGACAGTCGGTATGAGACAGAGGTACTGAGACAGACGGTCTGAGACAGACGGTCTGAGACAGACGGTCTGAGACAGACGGTCTGAGACAGACGGTCTGAGACAGACGGTCTGAGACAGACGGTCTGAGACAGACGGTCTGAGACAGACGGTCTGAGACAGAGGGTCTGAGACAGACGGTCTCAGACAGACAGTCGGAAACAGACGGTCTGAGACAGACGGTCTGAGACAGACGGTCTGAGGCAGACGGTCTGAGACAGACGGTCTGAGACGGACGGTCTGAGACAGACGGTCTGAGACAGACGGTCTGAGACAGACGGTCTGAGACAGACGGTCTGAGACAGACGGTCTGAGACAGACGGTCTGAGACAGACGGTCTGAGACAGACGGTCTGAGACAGACGGTCTGAGACAGACCGTCTGAGACAGACGGTATGAGAAAGACAGGCTGAGTCCGCCGTTCATAGACAGTCAGTATGAGACAGAAGTACTGAGACAGACGGTCTGAGACAGACGATCTGAGACAGACGGTCTGAGACAGACGGTCTGAGACAGACGGGCTTAGACAGACGTACTGGGACAGACGGTCTGAGACAGACGGACAGAGACAGACGGACAGAGACAGACGGACAGAGACAGACGGACAGAGACAGACGGACAGAGACGGACGGACAGAGACAGACGGACAGAGACAGACGGACGGAGACAGACGGACAGAGACAGACGGACAGAGACAGACGGACTGAGACAGTCGGGGTGAGACTGACGGGCTGAGACAGACGGTCTGAGACAGACGGTCAGAGACAGACGGTCGGAGACAGACGGTCGGAGACAGACGGTCTGAGACAGACGGTCTGAGACAGACGGTCTGATACAAACGGTCTGAGACAGACGGTCTGAGACAGACGGTCTGAGACAGACGGTCTGAGACAGACGGTCTGAGACAGAGGGTCTGAGACAGACGGTCTCAGACAGACGGTCGGAAACAGACGGTCTGAGACAGACGGTCTGAGACAGACGGTCTGAGGCAGACGGTCTGAGACTGACGGTCTGAGACGGACGGTCTGAGACAGACGGTCTGAGACAGACGGTCTGAGACAGACGGTCTGAGACAGACGGTCTGAGACAGACGGTCTGAGACAGACGGTCTGAGACAGACGGTATGAGAAAGGCAGGCTGAGTCCGCCGTTCATAGACAGTCAGTATGAGACAGAAGTACTGAGACAGACGGTCTGAGACAGACGGTCTGAGACAGACGGTCTGAGACAGACGGTCTGAGACAGAGGGTCTGAGACAGACGGTCTCAGACAGACGGTCGGAGACAGACGGTCTGAGACAGACGGTCTGAGGCAGACGGTCTGAGACAGACGGTCTGAGACGGACGGTCTGAGACAGACGGTCTGAGACAGACGGTCTGAGACAGACGGTTTGAGACAGACGGTCTGAGACAGACGGTCTGAGACAGACGGTCTGAGACAGACGGTCTGAGACAGACGGTCTGAGACAGACGGTCTGAGACAGACGGTCGGAAACAGACGGTCTGAGACAGACGGTCTGAGACAGACGGTCTGAGACAGACGGTCTGAGACAGACGGTCTGAGACAGACGGTATGAGAAAGACAGGCTGAGTCCGCCGTTCATAGACAGTCAGTATGAGACAGAAGTACTGAGACAGTCGGTATGAGACAGACGGTCTGAGACAGACGGTCTGAGACAGACGGTCTGAGACAGACGGTCTGAGACAGACGGTCTGAGACAGACGGTCTGAGACAGACGGTCTGAGACAGACGGTCTGAGACAGACGGTCTGAGACAGACGGTCTGAGACAGACGGTCTGAGACAGACGGTCTGAGACAGACGGTCTGAGACAGACGGTCTGAGACAGACGGTCTGAGACAGACGGTCTGAGACAGACTGTCTGAGACAGACGGTCTGAGACAGACGGTCTGAGACAGACGGTCTGAGACAGACGGTCTGAGACAGACGGTCTGAGACAGACGGTCTGAGACAGACGGTATGAGAAAGACAGGCTGAGTCCGCCGTTCATAGACAGTCGGTATGAGACAGAAGTACTGAGACAGACGGTCTGAGACAGACGGTCTGAGACAGACGGTCTGAGACAGACGGTCTGAGACAGACGGTCTGAGACAGACGGTCTGAGACAGACGGTCTGAGACAGACGGTATGAGAAAGACAGGCTGAGTCCGCCGTTCATAGACAGTCAGTATGAGACAGAAGTACTGAGACAGACGGTCTGAGACAGACGGTCTGAGACAGACGGTCTGAGACAGACGGTCTGAGACAGAGGGTCTGAGACAGACGGTCTCAGACAGACGGTCGGAGACAGACGGTCTGAGACAGACGGTCTGAGACAGACGGTCTGAGACAGACGGTCTGAGACAGACGGTCTGAGAGAGACGGGCTGAGACCGACGGGCTTAGACAGACGTACTGGGACAGACGGTCTGAGACAGACGGACAGAGACAGACGGTCTGAGACAGACGGTCTGAGACAGACGGTCTGAGACAGACGGTCTGAGACAGACGGTCTGAGACAGACGGTCTGAGACAGACGGTCTGAGACAGACGGTCTGAGACAGACGGTCTGAGACAGACGGTCTGAGACAGACGGTCTGAGACAGACGGTCTGAGACAGACGGTCTGAGACAGACGGTCTGAGACAGATGGTCTGAGACAGACGGTATGAGAAAGACAGGCTGAGTCCGCCGTTCATAGACAGTCGGTATGAGACAGAAGTACTGAGACAGACGGTCTGAGACAGACGGTCTGAGACAGACGGTCTGAGACAGACGGTCTGAGACAGACGGTCTGAGACAGACGGTCTGAGACAGACGGTCTGAGACAGACCGTCTGAGACAGACGGTATGAGAAAGACAGGCTGAGTCCGCCGTCCATAGACAGTCAGTATGAGACAGAAGTACTGAGACAGACGGTCTGAGACAGACGATCTGAGACAGACGGTCTGAGACAGACGGTCTGAGACAGACGGTCTGAGACAGACGGTCTGAGACAGACGGGCTTAGACAGACGTACTGGGACAGACGGTCTGAGACAGACGGACAGAGACAGACGGACAGAGACAGACGGACAGAGACAGACGGACAGAGACAGACGGACAGAGACGGACGGACAGAGACAGACGGACAGAGACAGACGGACAGAGACAGACGGACAGAGACAGACGGACAGAGACAGACGGACTGAGACAGTCGGGGTGAGACTGACGGGCTGAGACAGACGGTCTGAGACAGACGGTCAGAGACAGACGGTCGGAGACAGACGGTCGGAGACAGACGGTCTGAGACAGACGGTCTGAGACAGACGGTCTGAGACAGACGGTCTGAGACAGACGGTCTGAGACAGAGGGTCTGAGACAGACGGTCTCAGACAGACGGTCGGAGACAGACGGTCTGAGACAGACGGTCTGAGACAGACGGTCTGAGACAGACGTTCTGAGAAAGACGGTCTGAGACAGACGGTCTGAGACAGACGGTCTGAAACAGACGGTCGGAGACAGACGGTACGAGAAAGACAGGCTAAATCCGACGTTCATAGACAGTCGGTATGAGACAGAGGTACTGAGACAGACGGTCTGAGACAGACGGTCTGAGACAGACGGTCTGAGACAGACGGTCTGAGACAGACGGTCTGAGACAGACGGTCTGAGACAGACGGTCTGAGACAGACGGTCTGAGACAGACGGTCTGAGACAGAGGGTCTGAGACAGACGGTCTCAGACAGACGGTCGGAAACAGACGGTCTGAGACAGACGGTCTGAGACAGACGGTCTGAGACAGACGGTCTGAGACAGACGGTCTGAGACAGACGGTCTGAGACAGACGGTCTGAGACAGACGGTCTGAGACAGAGGGTCTGAGACAGACGGTCTCTGACAGACGGTCGGAGACAGACGGTCTGAGACAGACGGTCTGAGACAGACGGTCTGAGACAGACGGTCTGAGACAGACGGTCTGAGACAGACTGTCTGAGACAGACGGTCTGAGACAGACGGTCTGAGACAGACGGTATGAGAAAGACAGGCTGAGTCCGCCGTTCATAGACAGTCGGTATGAGACAGAAGTACTGAGACAGACGGTCTGAGACAGACGGTCTGAGACAGACGGTCTGAGACAGACGGTCTGAGACAGACGGTCTGAGACAGACGGTATGAGACAGACTGTCTGAGACAGACGGTCTGAGACAGACGGTCTGAGACAGACGGTATGAGAAAGACAGGCTGATTCCGCCGTTCATAGACAGTCGGTATGAGACAGAAGTACTGAGACAGACGGTCTGAGACAGACGGTCTGAGACAGAGGGTCTGAGACAGACGGTCTGAGACAGACGGTCTGAGACAGACGGTATGAGAACGACAGGCTGAGTGCGACGTTGATGGACAGTCGGTATGAGACAGAAGTACTGAGACAGTCGGTATGAGACAGACGGTCTGAGACAGACGGTCTGAGACAGACGGTCTGAGACAGACGGTCTGAGACAGACGGTCTGAGACAGACGGTCTGAGACAGACGGTCTGAGACAGACGGTCTGAGACAGACGGTCTGAGACAGACGGTCTGAGACAGACGGTCTGAGACAGACGGTCTGAGACAGACGGTCTGAGACAGACGGTCTGAGATAGACGGTCTGAGAGAGACGGGCTGAGACCGACGGGCTTAGACAGACGTACTGGGACAGACGGTCTGAGACAGACGGACAGAGACCGACGGTCTGAGACAGACGGTCTGAGATAGACGGTCTGAGAGAGATGGGCTGAGACCGACGGGCTTAGACAGACGTACTGGGACAGACGGTCTGAGACAGACGGACAGAGACCGACGGTCTGAGACAGACGGTCTGAGACAGACGGTCTGATACAGACGGGCTTAGACAGACGTACTGGGACAGACGGTCTGAGACAGACGGACAGAGACAGACGGACAGAGACAGACGGACAGAGACAGACGGACAGAGACAGACGGACAGAGACAGACGGACAGAGACAGACGGACAGAGACAGACGGACAGAGACAGACGGACAGAGACAGACGGACATAGACAGACGGACTGAGACAGTCGGGGTGAGACAGACGGTCTGAGACAGACGGTCTGAGACAGACGGTCTGAGACAGACGGTCTGAGACAGACGGTCTGAGACAGACGGTCTGAGACAGACGGTCTGAGACGGACGGTCTGAGACAGACGGTCTGAGACGGACGGTCTGAGACAGACGGTCTGAGACAGACGGTCTGAGACAGACGGTCTGAGACAGACGGTCTGAGACAGACGGTCTGAGACAGAGGGTCTGAGACAGACGGTCTCAGACAGACGGTCGGAGACAGACGGTCTGAGACAGACGGTCTGAGACAGACGGTCTGAGACAGACGGTCTGAGACAGACGGTCTGAGACAGACGGTCTGAGACAGACGGTCTGAGACAGACGGTCTGAGACAGACGGTCTGAGACAGACGGTCTGAGACAGACGGTCTGAGACAGACGGGCTTAGACAGACGTACTGGGACAGACGGTCTGAGACAGACGGACAGAGACAGACGGACAGAGACAGACGGACAGAGACAGACGGACAGAGACAGACGGACAGAGACAGACGGTCTGAGACAGACGGTCTGAGACAGACGGTCTGAAACAGACGGTCGGAGACAGACGGTACGAGAAAGACAGGCTAAATCCGACGTTCATAGACAGTCGGTATGAGACAGAGGTACTGAGACAGACGGTCGGAAGCAGACGGTCTGAGACTGACGGTCTGAGACAGACGGTCTGAGACAGACGGTCTGAGACAGACGGTCTGAGACAGACGGTCTGAGACAGACGGTCTGAGACAGACGGTCTGAGACAGACGGTCTGAGACAGAGGGTCTGAGACAGACGGTCTCAGGCAGACGGTCGGAGACAGACGGTCTGCGACAGACGGTCTGAGACAGACGGTCTGAGACAGACGGTCTGAGACAGACGGTCTGAGACAGACGGTCTGAGACAGACGGTCTGAGACAGACGGTCTGAAACAGACGGTCGGAGACAGACGGTACGAGAAAGACAGGCTAAATCCGACGTTCATAGACAGTCGGTATGAGACAGAGGTACTGAGACAGACGGTCTGAGACAGACGGTCTGAGACAGACGGTCTGAGACAGACGGTCTGAGACAGACGGTCTGAGACAGAGGGTCTGAGACAGACGGTCTCAGACAGACGGTCTGAGACAGACGGTCTGAGACAGACGGTCTGAGACAGACGGTCTGAGACAGACGGTCTGAGACAGACGGTCTGAGACAGACGGTATGAGAAAGACAGGCTGAGTCCGCCGTTCATAGACAGTCAGTATGAGACAGAAGTACTGAGACAGACGGTCTGAGACAGACGGTATGAGAAAGACAGGCTGAGTCCGACGTTCATAGACAGTCAGTATGAGACAGAAGTACTGAGACAGTCGGTATGAGACAGACGGTCTGAGACAGACGGTCTGAGACAGACGGTCTGAGACAGACGGTCTGAGACAGACGGTCTGAGACAGACGGTCTGAGACAGACGGTCTGAGACAGACGGTCTGAGACAGACGGTCTGAGACAGACGGTCTGAGACAGACGGTCTGAGACAGACGGTCTGAGACAGACGGTCTGAGACAGACGGTCTGAGACAGACGGTCTGAGACAGACGGTCTGAGACAGATGGTCTGAGACAGACGGTATGAGAAAGACAGGCTGAGTCCGCCGTTCATAGACAGTCGGTATGAGACAGAAGTACTGAGACAGACGGTCTGAGACAGACGGTCTGAGACAGACGGTCTGAGACAGACGGTCTGAGACAGACGGTCTGAGACAGACGGTCTGAGACAGACGGTCTGAGACAGACCGTCTGAGACAGACGGTATGAGAAAGACAGGCTGAGTCCGCCGTTCATAGACAGTCAGTATGAGACAGAAGTACTGAGACAGACGGTCTGAGACAGACGATCTGAGACAGACGGTCTGAGACAGACGGTCTGAGACAGACGGGCTTAGACAGACGTACTGGGACAGACGGTCTGAGACAGACGGACAGAGACAGACGGACAGAGACAGACGGACAGAGACAGACGGACAGAGACAGACGGACAGAGACGGACGGACAGAGACAGACGGACAGAGACAGACGGACACAGACAGACGGACAGAGACAGACGGACAGAGACAGACGGACTGAGACAGTCGGGGTGAGACTGACGGGCTGAGACAGACGGTCTGAGACAGACGGTCAGAGACAGACGGTCGGAGACAGACGGTCGGAGACAGACGGTCTGAGACAGACGGTCTGAGACAGACGGTCTGAGACAGACGGTCTGAGACAGAGGGTCTGAGACAGACGGTCTCAGACAGACGGTCGGAGACAGACGGTCTGAGACAGACGGTCTGAGACAGACGTTCTGAGAAAGACGGTCTGAGACAGACGGTCTGAGACAGACGGTCTGAGACAGACGGTCTGAGACAGACGGTCTGAGACAGACGGTCTGAGACAGACGGTCTGAGACAGAGGGTCTGAGACAGACGGTCTCAGACAGACGGTCGGAGACAGACGGTCTGAGACAGACGGTCTGAGACAGACGGTCTGAGACAGACGGTCTGAGACAGACGGTCTGAGACAGACGGGCTTAGACAGACGTACTGGGACAGACGGTCTGAGACAGACGGACAGAGACAGACGGACAGAGACAGACGGACAGAGACAGACGGACAGAGACAGACGGTCTGAGACAGACGGTCTGAGACAGACGGTCTGAAACAGACGGTCGGAGACAGACGGTACGAGAAAGACAGGCTAAATCCGACGTTCATAGACAGTCGGTATGAGACAGAGGTACTGAGACAGACGGTCGGAAGCAGACGGTCTGAGACTGACGGTCTGAGACAGACGGTCTGAGACAGACGGTCTGAGACAGACGGTCTGAGACAGACGGTCTGAGACAGACGGTCTGAGACAGACGGTCTGAGACAGACGGTCTGAGACAGAGGGTCTGAGACAGACGGTCTCAGGCAGACGGTCGGAGACAGACGGTCTGCGACAGACGGTCTGAGACAGACGGTCTGAGACAGACGGTCTGAGACAGACGGTCTGAGACAGACGGTCTGAGACAGACGGTCTGAGACAGACGGTCTGAAACAGACGGTCGGAGACAGACGGTACGAGAAAGACAGGCTAAATCCGACGTTCATAGACAGTCGGTATGAGACAGAGGTACTGAGACAGACGGTCTGAGACAGACGGTCTGAGACAGACGGTCTGAGACAGACGGTCTGAGACAGACGGTCTGAGACAGAGGGTCTGAGACAGACGGTCTCAGACAGACGGTCTGAGACAGACGGTCTGAGACAGACGGTCTGAGACAGACGGTCTGAGACAGACGGTCTGAGACAGACGGTCTGAGACAGACGGTATGAGAAAGACAGGCTGAGTCCGCCGTTCATAGACAGTCAGTATGAGACAGAAGTACTGAGACAGACGGTCTGAGACAGACGGTATGAGAAAGACAGGCTGAGTCCGACGTTCATAGACAGTCAGTATGAGACAGAAGTACTGAGACAGTCGGTATGAGACAGACGGTCTGAGACAGACGGTCTGAGACAGACGGTCTGAGACAGACGGTCTGAGACAGACGGTCTGAGACAGACGGTCTGAGACAGACGGTCTGAGACAGACGGTCTGAGACAGACGGTCTGAGACAGACGGTCTGAGACAGACGGTCTGAGACAGACGGTCTGAGACAGACGGTCTGAGACAGACGGTCTGAGACAGACGGTCTGAGACAGATGGTCTGAGACAGACGGTATGAGAAAGACAGGCTGAGTCCGCCGTTCATAGACAGTCGGTATGAGACAGAAGTACTGAGACAGACGGTCTGAGACAGACGGTCTGAGACAGACGGTCTGAGACAGACGGTCTGAGACAGACGGTCTGAGACAGACGGTCTGAGACAGACGGTCTGAGACAGACCGTCTGAGACAGACGGTATGAGAAAGACAGGCTGAGTCCGCCGTTCATAGACAGTCAGTATGAGACAGAAGTACTGAGACAGACGGTCTGAGACAGACGATCTGAGACAGACGGTCTGAGACAGACGGTCTGAGACAGACGGGCTTAGACAGACGTACTGGGACAGACGGTCTGAGACAGACGGACAGAGACAGACGGACAGAGACAGACGGACAGAGACAGACGGACAGAGACAGACGGACAGAGACGGACGGACAGAGACAGACGGACAGAGACAGACGGACACAGACAGACGGACAGAGACAGACGGACAGAGACAGACGGACTGAGACAGTCGGGGTGAGACTGACGGGCTGAGACAGACGGTCTGAGACAGACGGTCAGAGACAGACGGTCGGAGACAGACGGTCGGAGACAGACGGTCTGAGACAGACGGTCTGAGACAGACGGTCTGAGACAGACGGTCTGAGACAGACGGTCTGAGACAGAGGGTCTGAGACAGACGGTCTCAGACAGACGGTCGGAGACAGACGGTCTGAGACAGACGGTCTGAGACAGACGTTCTGAGAAAGACGGTCTGAGACAGACGGTCTGAGACAGACGGTCTGAAACAGACGGTCGGAGACAGACGGTACGAGAAAGACAGGCTAAATCCGACGTTCATAGACAGTCGGTATGAGACAGAGGTACTGAGACAGACGGTCTGAGACAGACGGTCTGAGACAGACGGTCTGAGACAGACGGTCTGAGACAGACGGTCTGAGACAGACGGTCTGAGACAGACGGTCTGAGACAGACGGTCTGAGACAGAGGGTCTGAGACAGACGGTCTCAGACAGACGGTCGGAAACAGACGGTCTGAGACAGACGGTCTGAGACAGACGGTCTGAGACAGACGGTCTGAGACAGACGGTCTGAGACAGACGGTCTGAGACAGACGGTCTGAGACAGAGGGTCTGAGACAGACGGTCTCAGACAGACGGTCGGAGACAGACGGTCTGAGACAGACGGTCTGAGACAGACGGTCTGAGACAGACGGTCTGAGACAGACGGTCTGAGACAGACGGTCTGAGACAGACTGTCTGAGACAGACGGTCTGAGACAGACGGTCTGAGACAGACGGTATGAGAAAGACAGGCTGAGTCCGCCGTTCATAGACAGTCGGTATGAGACAGAAGTACTGAGACAGACGGTCTGAGACAGACGGTCTGAGACAGACGGTCTGAGACAGACGGTCTGAGACAGACGGTCTGAGACAGACGGTCTGAGACAGACGGTCTGAGACAGACGGTCTGAGACAGACGGTATGAGAAAGACAGGCTAAATCCGACGTTCATAGACAGTCGGTATGAGACAGAGGTACTGAGACAGACGGTCTGAGACAGACGGTCTGAGACAGACGGTCTGAGACAGACGGTCTGAGACAGACGGTCTGAGACAGACGGTCTGAGACAGACGGTCTGAGACAGACGGTCTGAGACAGACGGTCTGAGACAGACGGTCTGAGACAGACGGTCTGAGATAGACGGTCTGAGAGAGACGGGCTGAGACCGACGGGCTTAGACAGACGTACTGGGACAGACGGTCTGAGACAGACGGACAGAGACCGACGGTCTGAGACAGACGGTCTGAGATAGACGGTCTGAGAGAGATGGGCTGAGACCGACGGGCTTAGACAGACGTACTGGGACAGACGGTCTGAGACAGACGGACAGAGACAGACGGACAGAGACAGACGGACAGAGACAGACGGACAGAGACAGACGGACAGAGACAGACGGACAGAGACAGACGGACAGAGACAGACGGACAGAGACAGACGGACATAGACAGACGGACTGAGACAGTCGGGGTGAGACTGACGGGCTGAGACAGACGGTCTGAGATAGACGGTCTGAGACAGATGGTCTGAGACAGACGGTCTGAGACAGACGGTCTGAGACAGACGGTCTGAGACAGACGGTCTGAGACAGACGGTCTGAGACAGACGGTCTGAGACAGACGGTCTGAGACAGACGGTCTGAGACAGACGGTCTGAGACAGAGGGTCTGAGACAGACGGTCTCAGACAGACGGTCGGAGACAGACGGTCTGAGACAGACGGTCTGAGACAGACGGTCTGAGACAGACGGTCTGAGACAGACGGTCTGAGACAGACGGTCTGAGACAGACGGTCTGAGACAGACGGTCTGAGACAGACGGTCTGAGACAGACGGTCTGAGACAGACGGTCTGAGACAGACAGGCTGAGTCCGACGTTCATAGACAGTCAGTATGAGACAGAAGTACTGAGACAGTCGGTATGAGACAGACGGTCTGAGACAGACGGTCTGAGACAGACGGTCTGAGACAGACGGTCTGAGACAGACGGTCTGAGACAGACGGTCTGAGACAGACGGTCTGAGACAGACGGTCTGAGACAGACGGTCTGAGACAGACGGTATGAGAAAGACAGGCTGAGTCCGCCGTTCATAGACAGTCGGTATGAGACAGAAGTACTGAGACAGACGGTCTGAGACAGACGGTCTGAGACAGACGGTCTGAGATGGACGGTCTGAGAGAGACGGGCTGAGACCGACGGGCTTAGACAGACGTACTGGGACAGACGGTCTGAGACAGACGGACAGAGACCGACGGTCTGAGACAGACGGTCTGAGATAGACGGTCTGAGAGAGATGGGCTGAGACCGACGGGCTTAGACAGACGTACTGGGACAGACGGTCTGAGACAGACGGACAGAGACAGACGGACAGAGACAGACGGACAGAGACAGACGGACAGAGACAGACGGACAGAGACAGACGGACAGAGACAGACGGACAGAGACAGACGGACAGAGACAGACGGACAGAGACAGACGGACATAGACAGACGGACTGAGACAGTCGGGGTGAGACTGACGGGCTGAGACAGACGGTCTGAGATAGACGGTCTGAGACAGATGGTCTGAGACAGACGGTCTGAGACAGACGGTCTGAGACAGACGGTCTGAGACAGACGGTCTGAGACAGACGGTCTGAGACAGACGGTCTGAGACAGACGGTCTGAGACAGACGGTCTGAGACAGACGGTCTGAGACAGAGGGTCTGAGACAGACGGTCTCAGACAGACGGTCGGAGACAGACGGTCTGAGACAGACGGTCTGAGACAGACGGTCTGAGACAGACGGTCTGAGACAGACGGTCTGAGACAGACGGTCTGAGACAGACGGTCTGAGACAGACGGTCTGAGACAGACGGTCTGAGACAGACGGTCTGAGACAGACGGTCTGAGACAGACGGTCTGAGACAGACGGTCTGAGACAGACGGTCTGAGACAGACGGTCTGAGACAGACGGTCTGAGACAGACGGTCTGAGACAGACGGTATGAGAAAGACAGGCTGAGTCCGCCGTTCATAGACAGTCAGTATGAGGCAGAAGTACTGAGACAGACGGTCTGAGACAGACGGTCTGAGACAGACGGTCTGAGACAGACGGTCTGAGACAGAGGGTCTGATACAGACGGTCTCAGACAGACGGTCGGAGACAGACGGTCTGAGACAGACGGTCTGAGGCAGACGGTCTGAGACAGACGGTCTGAGACGGACGGTCTGAGACAGACGGTCTGAGACAGACGGTCTGAGACAGACGGTCTGAGACAGAGGGTCTGAGACAGACGGTCTGAGACAGACGGTCTGAGACAGACGGTATGAGAACGACAGGCTGAGTGCGACGTTCATGGACAGTCGTTATGAGACAGAAGTACTGAGACAGTCGGTATGAGACAGACGGTCTGAGACAGACGGTCTGAGACAGACGGTCTGAGACAGACGGTCTGAGACAGACGGTCTGAGACAGACGGTCTGAGACAGACGGTCTGAGACAGACGGTCTGAGACAGACGGTCTGAGACAGACGGTCTGAGACAGACGGTCTGAGACAGACGGTCTGAGACAGACGGTCTGAGACAGACGGTCTGAGACAGACGGTCTGAGACAGACGGTCTGAGATAGACGGTCTGAGAGAGACGGGCTGAGACCGACGGGCTTAGACAGACGTACTGGGACAGACGGTCTGAGACAGACGGACAGAGACCGACGGTCTGAGACAGACGGTCTGAGATAGACGGTCTGAGAGAGATGGGCTGAGACCGACGGGCTTAGACAGACGTACTGGGACAGACGGTCTGAGACAGACGGACAGAGACAGACGGACAGAGACAGACGGACAGAGACAGACGGACAGAGACAGACGGACAGAGACAGACGGACAGAGACAGACGGACAGAGACAGACGGACAGAGACAGACGGACAGAGACAGACGGACATAGACAGACGGACTGAGACAGTCGGGGTGAGACTGACGGGCTGAGACAGACGGTCTGAGATAGACGGTCTGAGACAGATGGTCTGAGACAGACGGTCTGAGACAGACGGTCTGAGACAGACGGTCTGAGACAGACGGTCTGAGACAGACGGTCTGAGACAGACGGTCTGAGACAGACGGTCTGAGACAGACGGTCTGACACAGACGGTCTGAGACAGAGGGTCTGAGACAGACGGTCTCAGACAAACGGTCGGAGACAGACGGTCTGAGACAGACGGTCTGAGACAGACGGTCTGAGACAGACGGTCTGAGACAGACGGTCTGAGACAGACGGTCTGAGACAGACGGTCTGAGACAGACGGTCTGAGACAGACGGTCTGAGACAGACGGTCTGAGACAGACGGTCTGAGACAGACGGTCTGAGACAGACGGTCTGAGACAGACGGTCTGAGACAGACGGTATGAGAAAGACAGGCTGAGTCCGACGTTCATAGACAGTCAGTATGAGACAGAAGTACTGAGACAGTCGGTATGAGACAGACGGTCTGAGACAGACGGTCTGAGACAGACGGTCTGAGACAGACGGTCTGAGACAGACGGTCTGAGACAGACGGTCTGAGACAGACGGTCTGAGACAGACGGTCTGAGACAGACGGTCTGAGACAGACGGTCTGAGACAGACGGTATGAGAAAGACAGGCTGAGTCCGCCGTTCATAGACAGTCGGTATGAGACAGAAGTACTGAGACAGACGGTCTGAGACAGACGGTCTGAGATAGACGGTCTGAGACAGATGGTCTGAGACAGACGGTCTGAGACAGACGGTCTGAGACAGACGGTCTGAGACAGACGGTCTGAGACAGACGGTCTGAGACAGACGGTCTGAGACAGACGGTCTGAGACAGACGGTCTGAGACAGACGGTCTGAGACAGACGGTCTGAGACAGAGGGTCTGAGACAGACGGTCTCAGACAGACGGTCGGAGACAGACGGTCTGAGACAGACGGTCTGAGACAGACGGTCTGAGACAGACGGTCTGAGACAGACGGTCTGAGAGAGATGGGCTGAGACCGACGGGCTTAGACAGACGTACTGGGACAGACGGTCTGAGACAGACGGACAGAGACAGACGGACAGAGACAGACGGACAGAGACAGACGGACAGAGACAGACGGACAGAGACAGACGGACAGAGACAGACGGACAGAGACAGACGGACAGAGACAGACGGACATAGACAGACGGACTGAGACAGACGGTCTGAGACAGACGGTCTGAGACAGACGGTCTGAGACAGACGGTCTGAGACAGACGGTCTGAGACAGACGGTATGAGAAAGACAGGCTGAGTCCGCCGTTCATAGACAGTCGGTATGAGACAGAAGTACTGAGACAGACGGTCTGAGACAGACGGTCTGAGATAGACGGTCTGAGACAGATGGTCTGAGACAGACGGTCTGAGACAGACGGTCTGAGACAGACGGTCTGAGACAGACGGTCTGAGACAGACGGTCTGAGACAGACGGTCTGAGACAGACGGTCTGAGACAGACGGTCTGAGACAGACGGTCTGAGACAGACGGTCTGAGACAGAGGGTCTGAGACAGACGGTCTCAGACAGACGGTCGGAGACAGACGGTCTGAGACAGACGGTCTGAGACAGACGGTCTGAGACAGACGGTCTGAGACAGACGGTCTGAGACAGACGGTCTGAGAGAGATGGGCTGAGACCGACGGGCTTAGACAGACGTACTGGGACAGACGGTCTGAGACAGACGGACAGAGACAGACGGACAGAGACAGACGGACAGAGACAGACGGACAGAGACAGACGGACAGAGACAGACGGACAGAGACAGACGGACAGAGACAGACGGACAGAGACAGACGGACATAGACAGACGGACTGAGACAGTCGGGGTGAGACTGACGGGCTGAGACAGACGGTCTGAGATAGACGGTCTGAGACAGATGGTCTGAGACAGACGGTCTGAGACAGACGGTCTGAGACAGACGGTCTGAGACAGACGGTCTGAGACAGACGGTCTGAGACAGACGGTCTGAGACAGACGGTCTGAGACAGACGGTCTGAGACAGACGGTCTGAGACAGACGGTCTGAGACAGAGGGTCTGAGACAGACGGTCTCAGACAGACGGTCGGAGACAGACGGTCTGAGACAGACGGTCTGAGACAGACGGTCTGAGACAGACGGTCTGAGACAGACGGTCTGAGACAGACGGTCTGAGACAGACGGTCTGAGACAGACGGTCTGAGACAGACGGTCTGAGACAGACGGTCTGAGACAGACGGTCTGAGACAGACGGTCTGAGACAGACGGTCTGAGACAGACGGTCTGAGACAGACGGTATGAGAAAGACAGGCTGAGTCCGACGTTCATAGACAGTCAGTATGAGACAGAAGTACTGAGACAGTCGGTATGAGACAGACGGTCTGAGACAGACGGTCTGAGACAGACGGTCTGAGACAGACGGTCTGAGACAGACGGTCTGAGACAGACGGTCTGAGACAGACGGTCTGAGACAGACGGTCTGAGACAGACGGTATGAGAAAGACAGGCTGAGTCCGCCGTTCATAGACAGTCGGTATGAGACAGAAGTACTGAGACAGACGGTCTGAGACAGACGGTCTGAGACAGACGGTCTGAGACAGACGGTCTGAGACAGACGGTCTGAGACAGACGGTCTGAGACAGACGGTCTGAGACAGACGGTATGAGAAAGACAGGCTGAGTCCGCCGTTCATAGACAGTCAGTATGAGACAGAAGTACTGAGACAGACGGTCTGAGACAGACGGTCTGAGACAGACGGTCTGAGACAGAGGGTCTGATACAGACGGTCTCAGACAGACGGTCGGAGACAGACGGTCTGAGACAGACGGTCTGAGGCAGACGGTCTGAGACAGACGGTCTGAGACGGACGGTCTGAGACAGACGGTCTGAGACAGACGGTCTGAGACAGACGGTCTGAGACAGAGGGTCTGAGACAGACGGTCTGAGACAGACGGTCTGAGACAGACGGTATGAGAACGACAGGCTGAGTGCGACGTTCATGGACAGTCGTTATGAGACAGAAGTACTGAGACAGTCGGTATGAGACAGACGGTCTGAGACAGACGGTCTGAGACAGACGGTCTGAGACAGACGGTCTGAGACAGACGGTCTGAGACAGACGGTCTGAGACAGACGGTCTGAGACAGACGGTCTGAGACAGACGGTCTGAGACAGACGGTCTGAGACAGACGGTCTGAGACAGACGGTCTGAGACAGACGGTCTGAGACAGACGGTCTGAGACAGACGGTCTGAGATAGACGGTCTGAGAGAGACGGGCTGAGACCGACGGGCTTAGACAGACGTACTGGGACAGACGGTCTGAGACAGACGGACAGAGACCGACGGTCTGAGACAGACGGTCTGAGATAGACGGTCTGAGAGAGATGGGCTGAGACCGACGGGCTTAGACAGACGTACTGGGACAGACGGTCTGAGACAGACGGACAGAGACCGACGGTCTGAGACAGACGGTCTGAGACAGACGGTCTGAGACAGACGGTCTGATACAGACGGGCTTAGACAGACGTACTGGGACAGACGGTCTGAGACAGACGGACAGAGACAGACGGACAGAGACAGACGGACAGAGACAGACGGACAGAGACAGACGGACAGAGACAGACGGACAGAGACAGACGGACAGAGACAGACGGACAGAGACAGACGGACAGAGACAGACGGACATAGACAGACGGACTGTGACAGTCGGGGTGAGACTGACGGGCTGAGACAGACGGTCTGAGACAGACGGTCTGAGACAGATGGTCTGAGACAGACGGTATGAGAAAGACAGGCTGAGTCCGCCGTTCATAGACAGTCGGTATGAGACAGAAGTACTGAGACAGACGGTCTGAGACAGACGGTCTGAGACAGACGGTCTGAGACAGACGGTCTGAGACAGAGGGTCTGAGACAGACGGTCTCAGACAGACGGTCGGAGACAGACGGTCTGAGACAGACGGCCTGAGACAGACGGTCTGAGACAGACGGTCTGAGAAAGACGGTCTGAGACAGACGGTCTGAGACAGACGGTATGAGAAAGACAGGCTGAGTCCGCCGTTCATAGACAGTCAGTATGAGACAGAAGTACTGAGACAGACGGTCTGAGACAGACGATCTGAGACAGACGGTCTGAGACAGACGGTCTGAGACAGACGGGCTTAGACAGACGTACTGGGACAGACGGTCTGAGACAGACGGACAGAGACAGACGGACAGACACAGACGGACAGAGACAGACGGACAGAGACAGACGGACAGAGACGGACGGACAGAGACAGACGGACAGAGACAGACGGACAGAGACAGACGGACAGAGACAGACGGACAGAGACAGACGGACAGAGACAGACGGACTGAGACAGTCGGGGTGAGACTGACGGGCTGAGACAGACGGTCTGAGACAGACGGTCAGAGACAGACGGTCGGAGACAGACGGTCGGAGACAGACGGTCTGAGACAGACGGTCTGAGACAGACGGTCTGAGACAGACGGTCTGAGACAGAGGGTCTGAGACAGACGGTCTCAGACAGACGGTCGGAGACAGACGGTCTGAGACAGACGGTCTGAGACAGACGTTCTGAGACAGACGGTCTGAGACAGACGGTCTGAGACAGACGGTCTGAGACAGACGGTCTGAGACAGACGGTCTGAAACAGACGGTCGGAGACAGACGGTACGAGAAAGACAGGCTAAATCCGACGTTCATAGACAGTCGGTATGAGACAGAGGTACTGAGACAGACGGTCTGAGACAGACGGTCTGAGACAGACGGTCTGAGACAGACGGTCTGAGACAGAGGGTCTGAGACAGACGGTCTCAGACAGACGGTCGGAAACAGACGGTCTGAGACAGGCGGTCTGAGACAGACGGTCTGAGACAGACGGTCTGAGACAGACGGTCTGAGACAGACGGTCTGAGACAGACGGTCTGAGACAGAGGGTCTGAGACAGACGGTCTCAGACAGACGGTCGGAGACAGACGGTCTGAGACAGACGGTCTGAGACAGACGGTCTGAGACAGACGGTCTGAGACAGACGGTCTGAGACAGACGGTCTGAGACAGACGGTCTGAGACAGACGGTCTGAGACAGACGGTATGAGAAAGACAGGCTGAGTCCGCCGTTCATAGACAGTCAGTATGAGACAGAAGTACTGAGACAGACGGTCTGAGACAGACGGTCTGAGACAGACGGTCTGAGACAGAGGGTCTGAGACAGACGGTCTCAGACAGACGGTCGGAGACAGACGGTCTGAGACAGACGGTCTGAGGCAGACGGTCTGAGACAGACGGTCTGAGACGGACGGTCTGAGACAGACGGTTTGAGACAGACGGTCTGAGACAGACGGTCTGAGACAGAGGGTCTGAGACAGACGGTCTGAGACAGACGGTCTGAGACAGACGGTATGAGAACGACAGGCTGAGTGCGACGTTCATGGACAGTCGGTATGAGACAGAAGTACTGAGACAGTCGGTATGAGACAGACGGTCTGAGACAGACGGTCTGAGACAGACGGTCTGAGACAGACGGTCTGAGACAGACGGTCTGAGACAGACGGTCTGAGACAGACGGTCTGAGACAGACGGTCTGAGACAGAGGGTCTGAGACAGACGGTCTCAGACAGACGGTCGGAGACAGACGGTCTGAGACAGACGGTCTGAGACAGACGGTCTGAGACAGACGGTCTGAGACAGACGGTCTGAGACAGACGGTCTGAGACAGACGGTCTGAGACAGACGGTCTGAGACAGACGGTCTGAGACAGACGGTCTGAGACAGACGGTATGAGAAAGACAGGCTGAGTCCGACGTTCATAGACAGTCAGTATGAGACAGAAGTACTGAGACAGTCGGTATGAGACAGACGGTCTGAGACAGACGGTCTGAGACAGACGGTCTGAGACAGACGGTCTGAGACAGACGGTCTGAGACAGACGGTCTGAGACAGACGGTCTGAGACAGACGGTCTGAGACAGACGGTATGAGAAAGACAGGCTGAGTCCGCCGTTCATAGACAGTCGGTATGAGACAGAAGTACTGAGACAGACGGTCTGAGACAGACGGTCTGAGACAGACGGTCTGAGACAGACGGTCTGAGACAGACGGTCTGAGACAGACGGTCTGAGACAGACGGTCTGAGACAGACGGTCTGAGACAGACGGTCTGAGACAGACGGTATGAGAAAGACAGGCTGAGTCCGCCGTTCATAGACAGTCAGTATGAGACAGAAGTACTGAGACAGACGGTCTGAGACAGACGGTCTGAGACAGACGGTCTGAGACAGACGGTCTGAGACAGAGGGTCTGATACAGACGGTCTCAGACAGACGGTCTGAGACAGACGGTCTGAGGCAGACGGTCTGAGACAGACGGTCTGAGACGGACGGTCTGAGACAGACGGTCTGAGACAGACGGTCTGAGACAGACGGTCTGAGACAGAGGGTCTGAGACAGACGGTCTGAGACAGACGGTCTGAGACAGACGGTATGAGAACGACAGGCTGAGTGCGACGTTCATGGACAGTCGTTATGAGACAGAAGTACTGAGACAGTCGGTATGAGACAGACGGTCTGAGACAGACGGTCTGAGACAGACGGTCTGAGACAGACGGTCTGAGACAGACGGTCTGAGACAGACGGTCTGAGACAGACGGTCTGAGACAGACGGTCTGAGACAGACGGTCTGAGACAGACGGTCTGAGACAGACGGTCTGAGACAGACGGTCTGAGACAGACGGTCTGAGACAGACGGTCTGAGACAGACGGTCTGAGATAGACGGTCTGAGAGAGACGGGCTGAGACCGACGGGCTTAGACAGACGTACTGGGACAGACGGTCTGAGACAGACGGACAGAGACCGACGGTCTGAGACAGACGGTCTGAGATAGACGGTCTGAGAGAGATGGGCTGAGACCGACGGGCTTAGACAGACGTACTGGGACAGACGGTCTGAGACAGACGGACAGAGACAGACGGACAGAGACAGACGGACAGAGACAGACGGACAGAGACAGACGGACAGAGACAGACGGACAGAGACAGACGGACAGAGACAGACGGACATAGACAGACGGACTGAGACAGTCGGGGTGAGACTGACGGGCTGAGACAGACGGTCTGAGATAGACGGTCTGAGACAGATGGTCTGAGACAGACGGTCTGAGACAGACGGTCTGAGACAGACGGTCTGAGACAGACGGTCTGAGACAGACGGTCTGAGACAGACGGTCTGAGACAGACGGTCTGAGACAGACGGTCTGAGACAGACGGTCTGAGACAGAGGGTCTGAGACAGACGGTCTCAGACAGACGGTCGGAGACAGACGGTCTGAGACAGACGGTCTGAGACAGACGGTCTGAGACAGACGGTCTGAGACAGACGGTCTGAGACAGACGGTCTGAGACAGACGGTCTGAGACAGACGGTCTGAGACAGACGGTCTGAGACAGACGGTATGAGAAAGACAGGCTGAGTCCGACGTTCATAGACAGTCAGTATGAGACAGAAGTACTGAGACAGTCGGTATGAGACAGACGGTCTGAGACAGACGGTCTGAGACAGACGGTCTGAGACAGACGGTCTGAGACAGACGGTCTGAGACAGACGGTCTGAGACAGACGGTCTGAGACAGACGGTCTGAGACAGACGGTCTGAGACAGACGGTCTGAGACAGACGGTATGAGAAAGACAGGCTGAGTCCGCCGTTCATAGACAGTCGGTATGAGACAGAAGTACTGAGACAGACGGTCTGAGACAGACGGTCTGAGACAGACGGTCTGAGACAGACGGTCTGAGACAGACGGTCTGAGACAGACGGTCTGAGACAGACGGTCTGAGACAGACGGTCTGAGACAGACGGTCTGAGACAGACGGTCTGAGACAGACGGTCTGAGACAGACGGTCTGAGACAGACGGTCTGAGATAGACGGTCTGAGAGAGACGGGCTGAGACCGACGGGCTTAGACAGACGTACTGGGACAGACGGTCTGAGACAGACGGACAGAGACCGACGGTCTGAGACAGACGGTCTGAGATAGACGGTCTGAGAGAGATGGGCTGAGACCGACGGGCTTAGACAGACGTACTGGGACAGACGGTCTGAGACAGACGGACAGAGACAGACGGACAGAGACAGACGGACAGAGACAGACGGACAGAGACAGACGGACAGAGACAGACGGACAGAGACAGACGGATAGAGACAGACGGACAGAGACAGACGGACATAGACAGACGGACTGAGACAGTCGGGGTGAGACTGACGGGCTGAGACAGACGGTCTGAGATAGACGGTCTGAGACAGATGGTCTGAGACAGACGGTCTGAGACAGACGGTCTGAGACAGACGGTCTGAGACAGACGGTCTGAGACAGACGGTCTGAGACAGACGGTCTGAGACAGACGGTCTGAGACAGACGGTCTGAGACAGACGGTCTGAGACAGAGGGTCTGAGACAGACGGTCTCAGACAGACGGTCGGAGACAGACGGTCTGAGACAGACGGTCTGAGACAGACGGTCTGAGACAGACGGTCTGAGACAGACGGTCTGAGACAGACGGTCTGAGACAGACGGTCTGAGACAGACGGTCTGAGACAGACGGTCTGAGACAGACGGTATGAGAAAGACAGGCTGAGTCCGACGTTCATAGACAGTCAGTATGAGACAGAAGTACTGAGACAGTCGGTATGAGACAGACGGTCTGAGACAGACGGTCTGAGACAGACGGTCTGAGACAGACGGTCTGAGACAGACGGTCTGAGACAGACGGTCTGAGACAGACGGTCTGAGACAGACGGTATGAGAAAGACAGGCTGAGTCCGCCGTTCATAGACAGTCGGTATGAGACAGAAGTACTGAGACAGACGGTCTGAGACAGACGGTCTGAGACAGACGGTCTGAGACAGACGGTCTGAGACAGACGGTCTGAGACAGACGGTCTGAGACAGACGGTCTGAGACAGACGGTCTGAGACAGACGGTCTGAGACAGACGGTCTGAGACAGACGGTATGAGAAAGACAGGCTGAGTCCGCCGTTCATAGACAGTCAGTATGAGACAGAAGTACTGAGACAGACGGTCTGAGACAGACGGTCTGAGACAGACGGTCTGAGACAGACGGTCTGAGACAGAGGGTCTGATACAGACGGTCTCAGACAGACGGTCGGAGACAGACGGTCTGAGACAGACGGTCTGAGGCAGACGGTCTGAGACAGACGGTCTGAGACGGACGGTCTGAGACAGACGGTCTGAGACAGACGGTCTGAGACAGACGGTCTGAGACAGAGGGTCTGAGACAGACGGTCTGAGACAGACGGTCTGAGACAGACGGTATGAGAACGACAGGCTGAGTGCGACGTTCATGGACAGTCGTTATGAGACAGAAGTACTGAGACAGTCGGTATGAGACAGACGGTCTGAGACAGACGGTCTGAGACAGACGGTCTGAGACAGACGGTCTGAGACAGACGGTCTGAGACAGACGGTCTGAGACAGACGGTCTGAGACAGACGGTCTGAGACAGACGGTCTGAGACAGACGGTCTGAGATAGACGGTCTGAGAGAGACGGGCTGAGACCGACGGGCTTAGACAGACGTACTGGGACAGACGGTCTGAGACAGACGGACAGAGACCGACGGTCTGAGACAGACGGTCTGAGATAGACGGTCTGAGAGAGATGGGCTGAGACCGACGGGCTTAGACAGACGTACTGGGACAGACGGTCTGAGACAGACGGACAGAGACCGACGGTCTGAGACAGACGGTCTGAGACAGACGGTCTGAGACAGACGGTCTGATACAGACGGGCTTAGACAGACGTACTGGGACAGACGGTCTGAGACAGACGGACAGAGACAGACGGACAGAGACAGACGGACAGAGACAGACGGACAGAGACAGACGGACAGAGACAGACGGACAGAGACAGACGGACAGAGACAGACGGACAGAGACAGACGGACAGAGACAGACGGACAGAGACAGACGGACAGAGACAGACGGACATAGACAGACGGACTGTGACAGTCGGGGTGAGACTGACGGGCTGAGACAGACGGTCTGAGACAGACGGTCTGAGACAGATGGTCTGAGACAGACGGTATGAGAAAGACAGGCTGAGTCCGCCGTTCATAGACAGTCGGTATGAGACAGAAGTACTGAGACAGACGGTCTGAGACAGACGGTCTGAGACAGACGGTCTGAGACAGACGGTCTGAGACAGACGGTCTGAGACAGACGGTCTGAGACAGACGGTCTGAGACAGAGGGTCTGAGACAGACGGTCTCAGACAGACGGTCGGAGACAGACGGTCTGAGACAGACGGTCTGAGACAGACGGTCTGAGACAGACGGTCTGAGAAAGACGGTCTGAGACAGACGGTCTGAGACAGACCGTCTGAGACAGACGGTATGAGAAAGACAGGCTGAGTCCGCCGTTCATAGACAGTCAGTATGAGACAGAAGTACTGAGACAGACGGTCTGAGACAGACGATCTGAGACAGACGGTCTGAGACAGACGGTCTGAGACAGACGGGCTTAGACAGACGTACTGGGACAGACGGTCTGAGACAGACGGACAGAGACAGACGGACAGACACAGACGGACAGAGACAGACGGACAGAGACAGACGGACAGAGACGGACGGACAGAGACAGACGGACAGAGACAGACGGACAGAGACAGACGGACAGAGACAGACGGACAGAGACAGACGGACAGAGACAGACGGACTGAGACAGTCGGGGTGAGACTGACGGGCTGAGACAGACGGTCTGAGACAGACGGTCTGAGACAGACGGTCTGAGACAGACGGTCTGAGACAGAGGGTCTGAGACAGACGGTCTCAGACAGACGGTCGGAGACAGACGGTCTGAGACAGACGGTCTGAGACAGACGTTCTGAGACAGACGGTCTGAGACAGACGGTCTGAGACAGACGGTCTGAGACAGACGGTCTGAGACAGACGGTCTGAAACAGACGGTCGGAGACAGACGGTACGAGAAAGACAGGCTAAATCCGACGTTCATAGACAGTCGGTATGAGACAGAGGTACTGAGACAGACGGTCTGAGACAGACGGTCTGAGACAGACGGTCTGAGACAGACGGTCTGAGACAGAGGGTCTGAGACAGACGGTCTCAGACAGACGGTCGGAAACAGACGGTCTGAGACAGACGGTCTGAGACAGACGGTCTGAGACAGACGGTCTGAGACAGACGGTCTGAGACAGACGGTCTGAGACAGACGGTCTGAGACAGAGGGTCTGAGACAGACGGTCTCAGACAGACGGTCGGAGACAGACGGTCTGAGACAGACGGTCTGAGACAGACGGTCTGAGACAGACGGTCTGAGACAGACGGTCTGAGACAGACGGTCTGAGACAGACGGTCTGAGACAGACGGTCTGAGACAGACGGTCTGAGACAGACGGTCTGAGACAGACGGTCTGAGACAGACGGTCTGAGACAGACGGTCTGAGACAGACGGTCTGAGACAGACGGTATGAGAAAGACAGGCTGAGTCCGCCGTTCATAGACAGTCAGTATGAGACAGAAGTACTGAGACAGACGGTCTGAGACAGACGGTCTGAGACAGACGGTCTGAGACAGACGGTCTGAGACAGAGGGTCTGAGACAGACGGTCTCAGACAGACGGTCGGAGACAGACGGTCTGAGACAGACGGTCTGAGGCAGACGGTCTGAGACAGACGGTCTGAGACGGACGGTCTGAGACAGACGGTTTGAGACAGACGGTCTGAGACAGACGGTCTGAGACAGAGGGTCTGAGACAGACGGTCTGAGACAGACGGTCTGAGACAGACGGTATGAGAACGACAGGCTGAGTGCGACGTTCATGGACAGTCGGTATGAGACAGAAGTACTGAGACAGTCGGTATGAGACAGACGGTCTGAGACAGACGGTCTGAGACAGACGGTCTGAGACAGACGGTCTGAGACAGACGGTCTGAGACAGACGGTCTGAGACAGACGGTCTGAGACAGAGGGTCTGAGACAGACGGTCTCAGACAGACGGTCGGAGACAGACGGTCTGAGACAGACGGTCTGAGACAGACGGTCTGAGACAGACGGTCTGAGACAGACGGTCTGAGACAGACGGTCTGAGACAGACGGTCTGAGCCAGACGGTCTGAAACAGACGGTCGGAGACAGACGGTACGAGAAAGACAGGCTAAATCCGACGTTCATAGACAGTCGGTATGAGACAGAGGTACTGAGACAGACGGTCTGAGACAGACGGTCTGAAACAGACGGTCTGAGACAGACGGTCTGAGACAGAGGGTCTGAGACAGACGGTCTCAGACAGACGGTCTGAGACAGAGGGTCTGAGACAGACGGTCTCAGACAGACGGTCGGAGACAGACGGTCTGAGACAGACGGTCTGAGACAGACGGTCTGAGACAGACGGTCTGAGACAGACGGTCTGAGACAGACGGTCTGAGACAGACGGTCTGAGACAGACGGTATGAGAAAGACAGGCTGAGTCCGCCGTTCATAGACAGTCGGTATGAGACAGAAGTACTGAGACAGACGGTCTGAGACAGACGGTCTGAGACAGACGGTCTGATACAGACGGTCTGAGACAGACGGTCTGAGACAGACGGTCTGAGACAGACGGTCTGAGACAGACGGTCTGAGACAGAGGGTCTGAGACAGACGGTCTCAGACAGACGGTCTGAGACAGACGGTCTGAGACAGACGGTCTGAGACAGAGGGTCTGAGACAGACGGTCTGAGACAGACGGTCTGAGACAGACGGTATGAGAACGACAGGCTGAGTGCGACGTTCATGGACAGTCGGTATGAGACAGAAATACTGAGACAGTCGGTATGAGACAGACGGTCTGAGACAGACGGTCTGAGACAGACGGTCTGAGACAGACGGTCTGAGACAGACGGTCTGAGACAGACGGTCTGAGACAGACGGTCTGAGTCAGACGGTCTGAGACAGACGGTCTGAGACAGACGGTCTGAGACAGACGGTCTGAGACAGACGGTCTGAGATAGACGGTCTGAGAGAGACGGGCTGAGACCGACGGGCTTAGTCAGACGTACTGGGACAGACGGTCTGAGACAGACGGACAGAGACCGACGGTCTGAGACAGACGGTCTGAGATAGACGGTCTGAGAGAGATGGGCTGAGATCGACGGGCTTAGACAGACGTACTGGGACAGACGGTCTGAGACAGACGGACAGAGACCGACGGTCTGAGACAGACGGTCTGAGACAGACGGTCTGATACAGACGGGCTTAGACAGACGTACTGGGACAGACGGTCTGAGACAGACGGACAGAGACAGACGGACAGAGACAGACGGACACAGACAGACGGACAGAGACAGACGGACAGAGACAGACGGACAGAGACACACGGACAGAGACAGACGGACAGAGACAGACGGACATAGACAGACGGACTGAGACAGTCGGGGTGAGACAGACGGTCTGAGACAGACGGTCTGAGACAGACGGTCTGAGACAGACGGTCTGAGACAGACGGTCTGAGACAGACGGTCTGAGACAGACGGTCTGAGACAGACGGTCTGAGACAGACGGTCTGAGACAGACGGTCTGAGACAGAGGGTCTGAGACAGACGGTCTCAGACAGACGGTCGGAGACAGACGGTCTGAGACAGACGGTCTGAGACAGACGGTCTGAGACAGACGGTCTGAGACAGACGGTCTGAGACAGACGGTCTGAGACAGACGGTCTGAGACAGATGGTCTGAGACAGACGGTCTGAGACAGACGGTCTGAAACAGACGGTCGGAGACAGACGGTCGGAGACAGACGGTACGAGAAAGACAGGCTAAATCCGACGTTCATAGACAGTCGGTATGAGACAGAGGTACTGAGACAGACGGTCTGAGACAGACGGTCTGAGACAGACGGTCTGGGACAGACGGTCTGAGACAGACGGTCTGAGACAGACGGTCTGAGACAGACGGTCTGAGACAGACGGTCTGAGACAGACGGTCTGAGACAGACGGTCTGAGACAGACGGTCTGAGACAGACGGTCTGAGACAGACGGTCTGAGACAGACGGTCTGAGACAGACGGTCTGAGACAGACGGTCTGAGACAGACGGTCTGAGACAGACGGTCTGAGACAGACGGTCTGAGATAGACGGTCTGAGAGAGACGGGCTGAGACCGACGGGCTTAGTCAGACGTACTGGGACAGACGGTCTGAGACAGACGGACAGAGACCGACGGTCTGAGACAGACGGTCTGAGATAGACGGTCTGAGAGAGATGGGCTGAGATCGACGGGCTTAGACAGACGTACTGGGACAGACGGTCTGAGACAGACGGACAGAGACCGACGGTCTGAGACAGACGGTCTGAGACAGACGGTCTGATACAGACGGGCTTAGACAGACGTACTGGGACAGACGGTCTGAGACAGACGGACAGAGACAGACGGACAGAGACAGACGGACAGAGACAGACGGACAGAGACAGACGGACAGAGACAGACGGACAGAGACAGACGGACAGAGACACACGGACAGAGACAGACGGACAGAGACAGACGGACATAGACAGACGGACTGAGACAGTCGGGGTGAGACAGACGGTCTGAGACAGACGGTCTGAGACAGACGGTCTGAGACAGACGGTCTGAGACAGACGGCCTGAGACAGACGGTCTGAGACAGACGGTCTGAGACAGACGGTCTGAGACAGACGGTCTGAGACAGACGGTCTGAGACAGACGGTCTGAGACAGACGGTCTGAGACAGACGGTCTGAGACAGAGGGTCTGAGACAGACGGTCTCAGACAGACGGTCGGAGACAGACGGTCTGAGACAGACGGTCTGAGACAGACGGTCTGAGACAGACGGTCTGAGACAGACGGTCTGAGACAGACGGTCTGAGACTGACGGTCTGAGACAGACGGTCTGAAACAGACGGTCGGAGACAGACGGTACGAGAAAGACAGGCTAAATCCGACGTTCATAGAGAGTCGGTATGAGACAGAGGTACTGAGACAGACGGTCTGAGACAGACGGTCTGAAACAGACGGTCTGAGACAGACGGTCTGAGACAGAGGGTCTGAGACAGACGGTCTCAGACAGACGGTCTGAGACAGAGGGTCTGAGACAGACGGTCTCAGACAGACGGTCGGAAACAGACGGTCTGAGACAGACGGTCTGAGACAGACGGTCTGAGACAGACGGTCTGAGACAGACGGTCTGAGACAGACGGTCTGAGACAGACGGTCTGAGACAGACGGTATGAGAAAGACAGGCTGAGTCCGACGTTCATAGACAGTCAGTATGAGACAGAAGTACTGGGACAGTCGGTATGAGACAGACGGTCTGAGTCAGACGGTCTGAGACAGACGGTCTGAGACAGACGGTCTGAGACAGACGGTCTGAGACAGACGGTCTGAGACAGACGGTCTGAGACAGACGGTCTGAGACAGACGGTCTGAGACAGACGGTCTGAGACAGTCGGTATGAGACAGACGGTCTGAGTCAGACGGTCTGAGACAGACGGTCTGAGACAGACGGTCTGAGACAGACGGTCTGAGACAGACGGTCTGAGACAGACGGTCTGAGACAGACGGTCTGAGACAGACGGTCTGAGACAGACGGTCTGAGACAGACGGTCTGAGACAGACGGTCTGAGACAGACGGTCTGAGACAGACGGTCTGAGACAGACGGTCTCAGACAGACGGTCGGAAACAGACGGTCTGAGACAGACGGTCTGAGACAGACGGTCTGAGACAGACGGTCTGAGACAGACGGTCTGAGACAGACGGTCTGAGACAGACGGTCTGAGACAGACGGTCTGAGACAGACGGTCTGAGACAGAGGGTCTGAGACAGACGGTCGGAGACAGACGGTCTGAGACAGACGGTCTGAGACAGACGGTCTGAGACAGACGGTCTGAGACAGACGGTCTGAGACAGACGGTCTGAGACAGACGGTCTGAGACAGACGGTCTGAGACAGACGGTCTGAGACAGACGGTCTGAGACAGACGGACTGAGACAGACGGTCTGAGACAGACGGTCTGAGACAGAGGGTCTGAGACAGACGGTCTCAGACAGACGGTCGGAGACAGACGGTCTGAGACAGACGGTCTGAGACAGACGGTCTGAGACAGACGGTCTGAGACAGACGGTCGGAGACAGACGGTACGAGAAAGACAGGCTAAATCCGACGTTCATAGACAGTCGGTATGAGACAGAGGTACTGAGACAGACGGTCTGAGACAGACGGTCTGAGACAGACGGTCTGAGACAGACGGTCTGAGACAGACGGTCTGAGACAGAGGGTCTGAGACAGACGGTCTCAGACAGACGGTCTGAAACAGAGGGTCTGAGACAGACGGTCTCAGACAGACGGTCGGAAACAGACGGTCTGAGACAGACGGTCTGAGACAGACGGTCTGAGACAGACGGTATGAGAAAGACAGGCTGAGTCCGACGTTCATAGACAGTCAGTATGAGACAGAAGTACTGAGACAGTCGGTATGAGACAGACGGTCTGAGACAGACGGTCTGAGACAGACGGTCTGAGACAGACGGTCTGAGACAGACGGTCTGAGACAGACGGTCTGAGACAGACGGTCTGAGACAGACGGTCTGAGACAGACGGTTTGAGACAGACGGTCTGAGACAGACGGTCTGAGACAGACGTTCTGAGACAGACGGTCTGAGACAGACGGTCTGAGGCAGACGGTCTGAAACAGACGGTCGGAGACAGACGGACAGAGACAGACGGACAGAGACAGACGGACTGAGACAGTCGGGGTGAGACTGACGGGCTGAGACAGACGGTCTGAGACAGACGGTCGGAGACAGACGGTCGGAGACAGACGGTCTGAGACAGACGGTCTGAGACAGAGGGTCTGAGACAGACGGTCTCAGACAGACGGTCGGAGACAGACGGTCTGAGACAGACGGTCTGAGACAGACGTTCTGAGACAGACGTTCTGAGACTGACGGTCTGAGACAGACGGTCTGAAACAGACGGTCGGAGACAGACGGTACGAGAAAGACAGGCTAAATCCGACGTTCATAGACAGTCGGTATGAGACAGAGGTACTGAGACAGACGGTCTGAGACAGACGGTCTGAGACAGACGGTCTGAGACAGACGGTCTGAGACAGACGGTCTGAGACAGACGGTCTGAGACAGACGGTCTGAGACAGACGGTCTGAGACAGACGGTCTGAGACAGAGGGTCTGAGACAGACGGTCTCAGACAGACGGTCGGAGACAGACGGTCTGAGACAGACGGTCTGAGACAGACGGTCTGAGGCAGACGGTCTGAGACAGACGGTCTGAGACAGACGGTCTGAGACAGACGGTCTGAGACAGACGGTCTGAGACAGACGGTCTGAGACAGACGGTCTGAGACAGAGGGTCTGAGACAGACGGTCGGAGACAGACGGTCTGAGACAGACGGTCTGAGACAGACGGTCTGAGACAGACGGTCTGAGACAGACGGTCTGAGACAGACGGTCTGAGACAGACGGTCTGAGACAGACGGTCTGAGACAGACGGTCTGAGACAGACGGACTGAGACAGACGGTCTGAGACAGACGGTCTGAGACAGAGGGTCTGAGACAGACGGTCTCAGACAGACGGTCGGAGACAGACGGTCTGAGACAGACGGTCTGAGACAGACGGTCTGAGACAGACGGTCTGAGACAGACGGTCGGAGACAGACGGTACGAGAAAGACAGGCTAAATCCGACGTTCATAGACAGTCGGTATGAGACAGAGGTACTGAGACAGACGGTCTGAGACAGACGGTCTGAGACAGACGGTCTGAGACAGACGGTTTGAGACAGACGGTCTGAGACAGACGGTCTGAGACAGACGTTCTGAGACAGACGGTCTGAGACAGACGGTCTGAGGCAGACGGTCTGAAACAGACGGTCGGAGACAGACGGACAGAGACAGACGGACAGAGACAGACGGACTGAGACAGACGTTCTGAGACAGACGTTCTGAGACTGACGGTCTGAGACAGACGGTCTGAAACAGACGGTCGGAGACAGACGGTACGAGAAAGACAGGCTAAATCCGACGTTCATAGACAGTCGGTATGAGACAGAGGTACTGAGACAGACGGTCTGAGACAGACGGTCTGAGACAGACGGTCTGAGACAGACGGTCTGAGACAGACGGTCTGAGACAGACGGACTGAGACAGACGGTCTGAGACAGACGGTCTGAGACAGAGGGTCTGAGACAGACGGTCTCAGACAGACGGTCGGAGACAGACGGTCTGAGACAGACGGTCTGAGACAGACGGTCTGAGACAGACGGTCTGAGACAGACGGTCGGAGACAGACGGTACGAGAAAGACAGGCTAAATCCGACGTTCATAGACAGTCGGTATGAGACAGAGGTACTGAGACAGACGGTCTGAGACAGACGGTCTGAGACAGACGGTCTGAGACAGACGGTCTGAGACAGACGGTCTGAGACAGAGGGTCTGAGACAGACGGTCTCAGACAGACGGTCTGAAACAGAGGGTCTGAGACAGACGGTCTCAGACAGACGGTCGGAAACAGACGGTCTGAGACAGACGGTCTGAGACAGACGGTCTGAGACAGACGGTATGAGAAAGACAGGCTGAGTCCGACGTTCATAGACAGTCAGTATGAGACAGAAGTACTGAGACAGTCGGTATGAGACAGACGGTCTGAGACAGACGGTCTGAGACAGACGGTCTGAGACAGACGGTCTGAGACAGACGGTCTGAGACAGACGGTCTGAGACAGACGGTCTGAGACAGACGGTCTGAGACAGACGGTCTGAGACAGACGGTTTGAGACAGACGGTCTGAGACAGACGGTCTGAGACAGACGTTCTGAGACAGACGGTCTGAGACAGACGGTCTGAGGCAGACGGTCTGAAACAGACGGTCGGAGACAGACGGACAGAGACAGACGGACAGAGACAGACGGACTGAGACAGTCGGGGTGAGACTGACGGGCTGAGACAGACGGTCTGAGACAGACGGTCGGAGACAGACGGTCGGAGACAGACGGTCTGAGACAGACGGTCTGAGACAGAGGGTCTGAGACAGACGGTCTCAGACAGACGGTCGGAGACAGACGGTCTGAGACAGACGGTCTGAGACAGACGTTCTGAGACAGACGTTCTGAGACTGACGGTCTGAGACAGACGGTCTGAAACAGACGGTCGGAGACAGACGGTACGAGAAAGACAGGCTAAATCCGACGTTCATAGACAGTCGGTATGAGACAGAGGTACTGAGACAGACGGTCTGAGACAGACGGTCTGAGACAGACGGTCTGAGACAGACGGTCTGAGACAGACGGTCTGAGACAGACGGTCTGAGACAGACGGTCTGAGACAGACGGTCTGAGACAGACGGTCTGAGACAGAGGGTCTGAGACAGACGGTCTCAGACAGACGGTCGGAGACAGACGGTCTGAGACAGACGGTCTGAGACAGACGGTCTGAGGCAGACGGTCTGAGACAGACGGTCTGAGACAGACGGTCTGAGACAGACGGTCTGAGACAGACGGTCTGAGACAGACGGTCTGAGACAGACGGTCTGAGACAGAGGGTCTGAGACAGACGGTCGGAGACAGACGGTCTGAGACAGACGGTCTGAGACAGACGGTCTGAGACAGACGGTCTGAGACAGACGGTCTGAGACAGACGGTCTGAGACAGACGGTCTGAGACAGACGGTCTGAGACAGACGGTCTGAGACAGACGGACTGAGACAGACGGTCTGAGACAGACGGTCTGAGACAGAGGGTCTGAGACAGACGGTCTCAGACAGACGGTCGGAGACAGACGGTCTGAGACAGACGGTCTGAGACAGACGGTCTGAGACAGACGGTCGGAGACAGACGGTACGAGAAAGACAGGCTAAATCCGACGTTCATAGACAGTCGGTATGAGACAGAGGTACTGAGACAGACGGTCTGAGACAGACGGTCTGAGACAGACGGTCTGAGACAGACGGTTTGAGACAGACGGTCTGAGACAGACGGTCTGAGACAGACGTTCTGAGACAGACGGTCTGAGACAGACGGTCTGAGGCAGACGGTCTGAAACAGACGGTCGGAGACAGACGGACAGAGACAGACGGACAGAGACAGACGGACTGAGACAGACGTTCTGAGACAGACGTTCTGAGACTGACGGTCTGAGACAGACGGTCTGAAACAGACGGTCGGAGACAGACGGTACGAGAAAGACAGGCTAAATCCGACGTTCATAGACAGTCGGTATGAGACAGAGGTACTGAGACAGACGGTCTGAGACAGACGGTCTGAGACAGACGGTCTGAGACAGACGGTCTGAGACAGACGGTCTGAGACAGACGGTCTGAGACAGACGGTCTGAGACAGACGGTCTGAGACAGACGGTCTGAGACAGACGGTCTGAGACAGACGGTCTGAGACAGAGGGTCTGAGACAGACGGTCTCAGACAGACGGTCGGAGACAGACGGTCTGAGACAGACGGTCTGAGACAGACGGTCTGAGACAGACGGTCTGAGACAGACGGTCTGAGACAGACGGTCTGAGACAGACGGTCTGAGACAGACGGTCTGAAACAGACGGTCGGAGACAGTCGGTACGAGAAAGACAGGCTAAATCCGACGTTCATAGACAGTCGGTATGAGACAGAGGTACTGAGACAGACTGTCTGAGACAGACGGTCTGAGACAGACGGTCTGAGACAGACGGTCTGAGACAGACGGTCTGAGACAGACGGTCTGAGACAGACGGTCTGAGACAGAGGGTCTGAGACAGACGGTCTCAGACAGACGGTCTGAGACAGAGGGTCTGAGACAGACGGTCTGAGACAGACGGTCTGAGACAGACGGTCTGAGACAGACGGTCTGAGACAGACGGTCTGAGACAGACGGTCTGAGACAGACGGTCTGAGACAGACGGTCTGAGACAGACGGTCTGAGACAGACGGTATGAGAAAGACAGGCTGAGTCCGCCGTTCATAGACAGTCGGTATGAGACAGAGGTACTGAGACAGACGGTCTGAGACAGACGGTCTGAGACAGACGGTCTGAGACAGACGGTCTGAGACAGACGGTCTGAGACAGAGGGTCTGAGACAGACGGTCTCAGACAGACGGTCTGAGACAGAGGGTCTGAGACAGACGGTCTCAGACAGACGGTCGGAAACAGACGGTCTGAGACAGACGGTCTGAGACAGACGGTCTGAGACAGACGGTCTGAGACAGACGGTCTGAGACAGACGGTATGAGAAAGACAGGCTGAGTCCGCCGTTCATAGACAGTCGGTATGAGACAGAAGTACTGAGACAGACGGTCTGAGACAGACGGTCTGAGACAGACGGTCTGAGACAGACGGTCTGAGACAGACGGTCTGAGACAGACGGTCTGAGACAGACGGTCTGAGACAGACGGTCTGAGACAGACGGTCTGAGACAGACGGTCTGAGACAGACGGTCTGAGACAGACGGTATGAGAAAGACAGGCTGAGTCCGCCGTTCATAGACAGTCAGTATGAGACAGAAGTACTGAGACAGACGGTCTGAGACAGAGGGTCTGAGACAGACGGTCTGAGACAGACGGTCTGAGACAGAGGGTCTGAGACAGACGGTCTCAGACAGACGGTCGGAAACAGACGGTCTGAGACAGACGGTCTGAGACAGACGGACTGAGACAGACGGTCTGAGACAGACGGTCTGAGACAGACGGTCTGAGACAGACGGTATGAGAAAGACAGGCTGAGTCCGACGTTCATAGACAGTCAGTATGAGACAGAAGTACTGAGACAGTCGGTATGAGACAGACGGTCTGAGACAGACGGTCTGAGACAGACGGTCTGAGACAGACGGTCTGAGACAGACGGTCTGAGACAGACGGTCTGAGACAGACGGTCTGAGACAGACGGTCTGAGACAGACGGTCTGAGACAGACGGTCTGAGACAGACGGTATGAGAAAGACAGGCTGAGTCCGCCGTTCATAGACAGTCAGTATTAGACAGAAGTACTGAGACAGACGGTCTGAGACAGAGGGTCTGAGACAGACGGTCTGAGACAGACGGTCTGAGACAGACGGTCTGAGACAGACGGTCTGAGACAGACGGTCTGAGACAGACGGTCTGAGACAGACGGTCTGAGACAGACGGTCTGAGACAGACGGTCTGAGACAGACGGTCTGAGACAGACGGTCTGAGACAGACGGTCTGAGACAGACGGTCTGAGACAGAGGGTCTGAGACAGACGGTCTCAGACAGACGGTCTGAGACAGAGGGTCTGAGACAGACGGTCTCAGACAGACGGTCGGAAACAGACGGTCTGAGACAGACGGTCTGAGACAGACGGTCTGAGACCGACGGTCTGAGACAGACGGTCTGAGACAGACGGTCTGAAACAGACGGTCGGAGACAGACGGTACGAGAAAGACAGGCTAAATCCGACGTTCATAGACAGTCGGTATGAGACAGAGGTACTGAGACAGACGGTCTGAGACAGACGGTCTGAGACAGACGGTCTGAGACAGACGGTCTGAGACAGACGGTCTGAGACAGACGGTCTGAGACAGAGGGTCTGAGACAGACGGTCTCAGACAGACGGTCTGAGACAGAGGGTCTGAGACAGACGGTCTCAGACAGACGGTCGGAAACAGACGGTCTGAGACAGACGGTCTGAGACAGACGGTCTGAGACAGACGGTCTGAGACAGACGGTCTGAGACAGACGGTCTGAGACAGACGGTATGAGAAAGACAGGCTGAGTCCGACGTTCATAGACAGTCAGTATGAGACAGAAGTACTGAGACAGTCGGTATGAGACAGACGGTCTGAGACAGACGGTATGAGAAAGACAGGCTGAGTCCGACGCTCATAGACAGTCAGTATGAGACAGAAGTACTGAGACAGTCGGTATGAGACAGACGGTCTGAGACAGACGGTCTGAGACAGACGGTCTGAGACAGACGGTCTGAGACAGACGGTCTGAGACAGACGGTCTGAGACAGACGGTCTGAGACAGACGGTCTGAGACAGACGGTATGAGAAAGACAGGCTGAGTCCGCCGTTCATAGACAGTCAGTATTAGACAGAAGTACTGAGACAGACGGTCTGAGACAGAGGGTCTGAGACAGACGGTCTGAGACAGACGGTCTGAGACAGACGGTCTGAGACAGACGGTCTGAGACAGACGGTCTGAGACAGACGGTCTGAGACAGACGGTCTGAGACAGACGGTCTGAGACAGACGGTCTGAGACAGACGGTCTGAGACAGAGGGTCTGAGACAGACGGTCTCAGACAGACGGTCTGAGACAGAGGGTCTGAGACAGACGGTCTCAGACAGACGGTCGGAAACAGACGGTCTGAGACAGACGGTCTGAGACAGACGGTCTGAGACAGACGGTCTGAGACAGACGGTCTGAGACCGACGGTCTGAGACAGACGGTCTGAAACAGACGGTCGGAGACAGACGGTACGAGAAAGACAGGCTAAATCCGACGTTCATAGACAGTCGGTATGAGACAGAGGTACTGAGACAGACGGTCTGAGACAGACGGTCTGAGACAGACGGTCTGAGACAGACGGTCTGAGACAGACGGTCTGAGACAGACGGTCTGAGACAGAGGGTCTGAGACAGACGGTCTCAGACAGACGGTCAGAGACAGAGGGTCTGAGACAGACGGTCTCAGACAGACGGTCGGAAACAGACGGTCTGAGACAGACGGTCTGAGACAGACGGTCTGAGACAGACGGTCTGAGACAGACGGTCTGAGACAGACGGTCTGAGACAGACGGTCTGAGACAGACGGTATGAGAAAGACAGGCTGAGTCCGACGTTCATAGACAGTCAGTATGAGACAGAAGTACTGAGACAGTCGGTATGAGACAGACGGTCTGAGACAGACGGTATGAGAAAGACAGGCTGAGTCCGACGCTCATAGACAGTCAGTATGAGACAGAAGTACTGAGACAGTCGGTATGAGACAGACGGTCTGAGACAGACGGTCTGAGACAGACGGTCTGAGACAGACGGTCTGAGACAGACGGTCTGAGACAGACGGTCTGAGACAGACGGTCTGAGACAGACGGTCTGAGACAGAGGGTCTGAGACAGACGGTCTGAGACAGACGGTATGAGAACGACAGGCTGAGTGCGACGTTCATAGACAGTCGGTATGAGACAGAAGTACTGAGACAGTCGGTATGAGACAGACGGTCTGAGACAGACGGTCTGAGAAAGACAGGCTGAGTCCGACGTTCATAGACAGTCAGTATGAGACAGAAGTACTGAGACAGTCGGTATGAGACAGACGGTCTGAGACAGACGGTCTGAGACAGACGGTCTGAGACAGACGGTCTGAGACAGAAGGTCTGAGACAGACGGTCTGAGACAGACGGTCTGAAACAGACGGTCTGAGACAGACGGTCTGAGACAGACGGTCTGAGACAGACGGTCTGAGACAGACGGTCTGAGACAGACGGTGTGAGACAGAGGGTCTGAGACAGACGGTCTGAGACAGACGTTCTGAGACAGACGGTCTGAGACAGACGGTCTGAGACAGACGGTCTGAAACAGACGGTCGGAGACAGACGGACAGAGACAGACGGACAGAGACAGACGGACTGAGACAGACGGTCTGAGACAGACGGTCTGAAACAGACGGTCGGAGACAGACGGTACGAGAAAGACAGGCTAAATCCGACGTTCATAGACAGTCGGTATGAGACAGAGGTACTGAGACAGACGGTCTGAGACAGACGGTCTGAGACAGACGGTCTGAGACAGACGGTCTGAGACAGACGGTATGAGAAAGACAGGCTGAGTCCGCCGTTCATAGACAGTCAGTATGAGACAGAAGTACTGAGACAGACGGTCTGAGACAGACGGTCTGAGACAGACGGTCTGAGACAGACGGTCTGAGACAGACGGTCTGAGACAGACGGTCTGAGACAGACGGTCTGAGACAGACGGTCTGATACAGACGGGCTTAGACAGACGTACTGGGACAGACGGTCTGAGACAGACGGACAGAGACAGACGGACAGAGACAGACGGACAGAGACAGACGGACAGAGACAGACGGACAGAGACAGACGGACATAGACAGACGGACTGAGACAGTCGGGGTGAGACTGACGGGCTGAGACAGACGGTCTGAGACAGACGGTCTGAGACAGACGGTCTGAGACAGACGGTCTGAGACAGACGGTCTGAGACAGACGGTCTGAGACAGACGGTCTGAGACAGACGGTCTGAGACAGACGGTCTGAGACAGACGGTCTGAGACAGACGGTCTGAGACAGACGGTTTGAGACAGACGGTCTGAGACAGACGTTCTGAGACAGACGGTCTGAGACAGACGGTCTGAGACAGACGGTCTGAAACAGACGGTCGGAGACAGACGGACAGAGACAGACGGACAGAGACAGACGGACTGAGACAGTCGGGGTGAGACAGACGGTCTGAGACAGACGGTCTGAGACAGACGGTCTGAAACACACGGTCGGAGACAGTCGGTACGAGAAAGACAGGCTAAATCCGACGTTCATAGACAGTCGGTATGAGACAGAGGTACTGAGACAGTCGGTATGAGACAGACGGTCTGAGACAGACGGTATGAGAAAGACAGGCTGAGTCCGACGTTCATAGACAGTCAGTATGAGACAGAAGTACTGAGACAGTCGGTATGAGACAGACGGTCTGAGACAGACGGTCTGAGACAGACGGTCTGAGACAGACGGTCTGAGACAGACGGTCTGAGACAGACGGTCTGAGACAGACGGTCTGAGACAGACGGTCTGAGACAGACGGTCTGAGACAGACGGTCTGAGACAGACGGTCTGAGACAGAGGGTCTGAGACAGACGGTCTGAGACAGACGGTATGAGAACGACAGGCTGAGTGCGACGTTCATAGACAGTCGGTATGAGACAGAAGTACTGAGACAGTCGGTATGAGACAGACGGTCTGAGACAGACGGTCTGAGAAAGACAGGCTGAGTCCGACGTTCATAGGCAGTCAGTATGAGACAGAAGTACTGAGACAGTCGGTATGAGACAGACGGTCTGAGACAGACGGTCTGAGACAGACGGTCTGAGACAGACGGTCTGAGACAGACGGTCTGAGACAGACGGTCTGAGACAGACGGTCTGAGACAGACGGTCTGAGACAGACGGTCTGAGACAGACGGTCTGAGACAGACGGTCTGAGACAGACGGTCTGAGACAGACGGTCTGAGACAGAGGGTCTGAGACAGACGGTCTGAGACAGACGGTCTGAGACAGACGGTATGAGAACGACAGGCTGAGTGCGACGTTCATAGACAGTCGGTATGAGACAGAAGTACTGAGACAGTCGGTATGAGACAGACGGTCTGAGACAGACGGTCTGAGACAGACGGTCTGAGACAGACGTTCTGAGACAGACGGTCTGAGACAGACGGTCTGAGACAGACGGTCTGAAACAGACGGTCGGAGACAGACGGACAGAGACAGACGGACAGAGACAGACGGACTGAGACAGACGGTCTGAGACAGACGGTCTGAAACAGACGGTCGGAGACAGACGGTACGAGAAAGACAGGCTAAATCCGACGTTCATAGACAGTAGGTATGAGACAGAGGTACTGAGACAGACGGTCTGAGACAGACGGTCTGAGACAGACGGTCTGAGACAGACGGTCTGAGACAGACGGTCTGAGACAGAGGGTCTGAGACAGACGGTCTCAGACAGACGGTCTGAGACAGACGGTCTGAGACAGACGGTCTGAGACAGACGGTCTGAGACAGACGGTCTGAGACAGACGGTCTGAGACAGACGGTATGAGAACGACAGGCTGAGTGCGACGTTCATAGACAGTCGGTATGAGACAGAAGTACTGAGACAGTCGGTATGAGACAGACGGTCTGAGACAGACGGTCTGAGACAGACGGTCTGAGACAGACGGTCTGAGACAGACGGTCTGAGAAAGACAGGCTGAGTCCGACGTTCATAGGCAGTCAGTATGAGACAGAAGTACTGAGACAGTCGGTATGAGACAGACGGTCTGAGACAGACGGTCTGAGACAGACGGTCTGAGACAGACGGTCTGAGACAGACGGTCTGAGACAGACGGTCTGAGACAGACGGTCTGAGACAGACGGTCTGAGACAGACGGTCTGAGACAGACGGTCTGAGACAGACGGTCTGAGACAGACGGTCTGAGACAGACGGTCTGAGACAGACGGTCTGAGACAGACGGTCTGAGACAGACGGTCTGAGACAGACGGTCTGAGACAGACGGTCTGAGACAGACGGTCTGAGACAGAGGGTCTGAGACAGGCGGTATGAGAACGACAGGCTGAGTGCGACGTTCATAGACAGTCGGTATGAGACAGAAGTACTGAGACAGTCGGTATGAGACAGACGGTCTGAGACAGACGGTCTGAGACAGACGGTCTGAGACACACGGTCTGAGAAAGACAGGCTGAGTCCGACGTTCATAGGCAGTCAGTATGAGACAGAAGTACTGAGACAGTCGGTATGAGACAGACGGTCTGAGACAGACGGTCTGAGACAGACGGTCTGAGACAGACGGTCTGAGACAGACGGTCTGAGACAGACGGTCTGAGACAGACGGTCTGAGACAGACGGTCTGAGACAGACGGTCTGAGACAGACGGTCTGAGACAGACGGTCTGAGACAGACGGTCTGAGACAGACGGTCTGAGATAGACGGTCTGAGAGAGACGGGCTGAGACCGACGGGCTTAGACAGACGTACTGGGACAGACGGTCTGAGACAGACGGACAGAGACCGACGGTCTGAGACAGACGGTCTGAGATAGACGGTCTGAGAGAGATGGGCTGAGACCGACGGGCTTAGACAGACGTACTGGGACAGACGGTCTGAGACAGACGGACAGAGACCGACGGTCTGAGACAGACGGTCTGATACAGACGGGCTTAGACAGACGTACTGGGACAGACGGTCTGAGACAGACGGACAGAGACAGACGGACAGAGACAGACGGACAGAGACAGACGGACAGAGACAGACGGACAGAGACAGACGGACAGAGACAGACGGACAGAGACAGATGGACAGAGACAGACGGACAGAGACAGACGGACAGAGACAGACGGACAGAGACAGACGGACAGAGACAGACGGACAGAGACAGACGGACATAGACAGACGGACTGAGACAGTCGGGGTGAGACTGACGGGCTGAGACAGACGGTCTGAGACAGACGGTCTGAGACAGACGGTCTGAGACAGACGGTCTGAGACAGACGGTCTGAGACAGACGGTCTGAGACAGACGGTCTGAGACAGACGGTCTGAGACAGAGGGTCTGAGACAGACGGTCTCAGACAGACGGTCGGAGACAGACGGTCTGAGACAGACGGTCTGAGACAGACGGTCTGAGACAGACGGTCTGAGACAGACGGTCTGAGACAGACGGTCTGAAACAGACGGTCGGAGACAGACGGACAGAGACAGACGGACAGAGACAGACGGACTGAGACAGACGGTCTGAGACAGACGGTCTGAAACAGACGGTCGGAGACAGACGGTACGAGAAAGACAGGCTAAATCCGACGTTCATAGACAGTAGGTATGAGACAGAGGTACTGAGACAGACGGTCTGAGACAGACGGTCTGAGACAGACGGTCTGAGACAGACGGTCTGAGACAGACGGTCTGAGACAGAGGGTCTGAGACAGACGGTCTCAGACAGACGGTCTGAGACAGACGGTCTGAGACAGACGGTCTGAGACAGACGGTCTGAGACAGACGGTCTGAGACAGACGGTCTGAGACAGACGGTCTGAGACAGACGGTATGAGAACGACAGGCTGAGTGCGACGTTCATAGACAGTCGGTATGAGACAGAAGTACTGAGACAGTCGGTATGAGACAGACGGTCTGAGACAGACGGTCTGAGACAGACGGTCTGAGACAGACGGTCTGAGACAGACGGTCTGAGAAAGACAGGCTGAGTCCGACGTTCATAGGCAGTCAGTATGAGACAGAAGTACTGAGACAGTCGGTATGAGACAGACGGTCTGAGACAGACGGTCTGAGACAGACGGTCTGAGACAGACGGTCTGAGACAGACGGTCTGAGACAGACGGTCTGAGACAGACGGTCTGAGACAGACGGTCTGAGACAGACGGTCTGAGACAGACGGTCTGAGACAGACGGTCTGAGACAGACGGTCTGAGACAGACGGTCTGAGACAGACGGTCTGAGACAGACGGTCTGAGACAGACGGTCTGAGACAGACGGTCTGAGACAGACGGTCTGAGACAGACGGTCTGAGACAGACGGTCTGAGACAGACGGTCTGAGACAGACGGTCTGAGACAGACGGTCTGAGACAGACGGTCTGAGACAGAGGGTCTGAGACAGGCGGTATGAGAACGACAGGCTGAGTGCGACGTTCATAGACAGTCGGTATGAGACAGAAGTACTGAGACAGTCGGTATGAGACAGACGGTCTGAGACAGACGGTCTGAGACAGACGGTCTGAGACACACGGTCTGAGAAAGACAGGCTGAGTCCGACGTTCATAGGCAGTCAGTATGAGACAGAAGTACTGAGACAGTCGGTATGAGACAGACGGTCTGAGACAGACGGTCTGAGACAGACGGTCTGAGACAGACGGTCTGAGACAGACGGTCTGAGACAGACGGTCTGAGACAGACGGTCTGAGACAGACGGTCTGAGACAGACGGTCTGAGACAGACGGTCTGAGACAGACGGTCTGAGACAGACGGTCTGAGACAGACGGTCTGAGACAGACGGTCTGAGACAGACGGTCTGAGATAGACGGTCTGAGAGAGACGGGCTGAGACCGACGGGCTTAGACAGACGTACTGGGACAGACGGTCTGAGACAGACGGACAGAGACCGACGGTCTGAGACAGACGGTCTGAGATAGACGGTCTGAGAGAGATGGGCTGAGACCGACGGGCTTAGACAGACGTACTGGGACAGACGGTCTGAGACAGACGGACAGAGACCGACGGTCTGAGACAGACGGTCTGATACAGACGGGCTTAGACAGACGTACTGGGACAGACGGTCTGAGACAGACGGACAGAGACAGACGGACAGAGACAGACGGACAGAGACAGACGGACAGAGACAGACGGACAGAGACAGACGGACAGAGACAGACGGACAGAGACAGACGGACAGAGACAGACGGACAGAGACAGACGGACAGAGACAGACGGACAGAGACAGACGGACAGAGACAGACGGACATAGACAGACGGACTGAGACAGTCGGGGTGAGACTGACGGGCTGAGACAGACGGTCTGAGACAGACGGTCTGAGACAGACGGTCTGAGACAGACGGTCTGAGACAGACGGTCTGAGACAGACGGTCTGAGACAGACGGTCTGAGACAGACGGTCTGAGACAGAGGGTCTGAGACAGACGGTCTCAGACAGACGGTCGGAGACAGACGGTCTGAGATAGACGGTCTGAGAGAGATGGGCTGAGACCGACGGGCTTAGACAGACGTACTGGGACAGACGGTCTGAGACAGACGGACAGAGACCGACGGTCTGAGACAGACGGTCTGATACAGACGGGCTTAGACAGACGTACTGGGACAGACGGTCTGAGACAGACGGACAGAGACAGACGGACAGAGACAGACGGACAGAGACAGACGGACAGAGACAGACGGACAGAGACAGACGGACAGAGACAGACGGACAGAGACAGACGGACAGAGACAGACGGACAGAGACAGACGGACAGAGACAGACGGACAGAGACAGACGGACAGAGACAGACGGACATAGACAGACGGACTGAGACAGTCGGGGTGAGACTGACGGGCTGAGACAGACGGTCTGAGACAGACGGTCTGAGACAGACGGTCTGAGACAGACGGTCTGAGACAGACGGTCTGAGACAGACGGTCTGAGACAGACGGTCTGAGACAGACGGTCTGAGACAGAGGGTCTGAGACAGACGGTCTCAGACAGACGGTCGGAGACAGACGGTCTGAGACAGACGGTCTGAGACAGACGGTCTGAGACAGACGGTCTGAGACAGACGGTCTGAGACAGACGGTCTGAAACAGACGGTCGGAGACAGACGGTACGAGAAAGACAGGCTAAATCCGACGTTCATAGACAGTCGGTATGAGACAGAGGTACTGAGACAGACGGTCTGAGACAGACGGTCTGAGACAGACGGTCTGAGACAGACGGTCTGAGACAGACGGTCTGAGACAGAGGGTCTGAGACAGACGGTCTCAGACAGACGGTCTGAGACAGAGGGTCTGAGACAGACGGTCTCAGACAGACGGTCGGAAACAGACGGTCTGAGACAGACGGTCTGAGACAGACGGTCTGAGACAGACGGTGTGAGACAGACGGTCTGAGACAGAGGGTCTGAGACAGACGGTCTCATACAGACGGTCGGAGACAGACGGTCTGAGACAGACGGTCTGAGACAGACGGTCTGAGACCGACGGTCTGAGACAGACGGTCTGAGACAGACGGTCTGAGACAGACGGTCTGAGACAGACGGTCTGAAACAGACGGTCGGAGACAGACGGTACGAGAAAGACAGGCTAAATCCGACGTTCATAGACAGTCGGTATGAGACAGAGGTACTGAGACAGACGGTCTGAGACAGACGGTCTGAGACAGACGGTCTGAGACAGACGGTCTGAGACAGAGGGTCTGAGACAGACGGTCTCAGACAGACGGTCTGAGACAGAGGGTCTGAGACAGACGGTCTCAGACAGACGGTCGGAAACAGACGGTCTGAGACAGACGGTCTGAGACAGACGGTCTGAGACAGACGGTCTGAGACAGACGGTCTGAGACAGACGGTATGAGAAAGACAGGCTGAGTCCGACGTTCATAGACAGTCAGTATGAGACAGAAGTACTGAGACAGTCGGTATGTGACAGACGGTCTGAGACAGACGGTATGAGAAAGACAGGCTGAGTCCGACGTTCATAGACAGTCAGTATGAGACAGAAGTACTGAGACAGTCGGTATGAGACAGACGGTCTGAGACAGACGGTCTGAGACAGACGGTCTGAGACAGACGGTCTGAGACAGACGGTCTGAGACAGACGGTCTGAGACAGACGGTCTGAGACAGACGGTCTGAGACAGACGGTCTGAGACAGACGGTCTGAGACAGACGGTCTGAGACAGAGGGTCTGAGACAGACGGTCTGAGACAGACGGTATGAGAACGACAGGCTGAGTGCGACGTTCATAGACAGTCGGTATGAGACAGAAGTACTGAGACAGTCGGTATGAGACAGACGGTCTGAGACAGACGGTCTGAGACAGACGGTCTGAGACAGACGGTCTGAGACAGACGGTCTGAGACAGACGGTCTGAGATAGACGGTCTGAGAGAGACGGGCTGAGACCGACGGGCTTAGACAGACGTACTGGGACAGACGGTCTGAGACAGACGGACAGAGACCGACGGTCTGAGACAGACGGTCTGAGATAGACGGTCTGAGAGAGATGGGCTGAGACCGACGGGCTTAGACAGACGTACTGGGACAGACGGTCTGAGACAGACGGACAGAGACCGACGGTCTGAGACAGACGGTCTGATACAGACGGGCTTAGACAGACGTACTGGGACAGACGGTCTGAGACAGACGGACAGAGACAGACGGACAGAGACAGACGGACAGAGACAGACGGACAGAGACAGACGGACAGAGACAGACGGACAGAGACAGACGGACAGAGACAGACGGACAGAGACAGACGGACAGAGACAGACGGACAGAGACAGACGGACAGAGACAGACGGACATAGACAGACGGACTGAGACAGTCTGGGTGAGACTGACGGGCTGAGACAGACGGTCTGAGACAGACGGTCTGAGACAGAGGGTCTGAGACAGACGGTCTCAGACAGACGGTCGGAGACAGACGGTCTGAGACAGACGGTCTGAGACAGACGGTCTGAGACAGACGGTCTGAGACAGACGGTCTGAAACAGACGGTCGGAGACAGACGGTACGAGAAAGACAGGCTAAATCCGACGTTCATAGACAGTCGGTATGAGACAGAGGTACTGAGACAGACGGTCTGAGACAGACGGTCTGAGACAGACGGTCTGAGACAGACGGTCTGAGACAGACGGTCTGAGACAGACGGTCTGAGACAGACGGTCTGAGACAGAGGGTCTGAGGCAGACGGTCTCAGACAGACGGTCTGAGACAGAGGGTCTGAGACAGACGGTCTCAGACAGACGGTCGGAAACAGACGGTCTGAGACAGACGGTCTGAGACAGACGGTCTGAGACAGACGGTCTGAGAAGGAGGGTCTGAGACAGACGGTCTCAGACAGACGGTCGGAGACAGACGGTCTGAGACAGACGGTCTGAGACAGACGGTCTGAGACCGACGGTCTGAGACAGACGGTCTGAGACAGACGGTCTGAGACAGACGGTCTGAGACAGACGGTCTGAAACAGACGGTCGGAGACAGACGGTACGAGAAAGACAGGCTAAATCCGACGTTCATAGACAGTCGGTATGAGACAGAGGTACTGAGACAGACGGTCTGAGACAGACGGTCTGAGACAGACGGTCTGAGACAGACGGTCTGAGACAGACGGTCTGAGACAGACGGTCTGAGACAGAGGGTCTGAGACAGACGGTCTCAGACAGACGGTCTGAGACAGAGGGTCTGAGACAGACGGGCTCAGACAGACGGTCGGAAACAGACGGTCTGAGACAGACGGTCTGAGACAGACGGTCTGAGACAGACGGTCTGAGACAGACGGTATGAGAAAGACAGGCTGAGTCCGACGTTCATAGACAGTCAGTATGAGACAGAAGTACTGAGACAGTCGGTATGTGACAGACGGTCTGAGACAGACGGTATGAGAAAGACAGGCTGAGTCCGACGTTCATAGACAGTCAGTATGAGACAGAAGTACTGAGACAGTCGGTATGAGATAGACGGTCTGAGACAGACGGTCTGAGACAGACGGCCTGAGACAGACGGTCTGAGACAGGCGGTCTGAGACAGACGGTCTGAGAGAGACGGTCTGAGACAGACGGTCTGAGACAGACGGTCCGAGACAGACGGTCTGAGACAGACCGACTGTGACAAACGGACTGAGACAGACGTACTGAGACAGGCGGTCTGAGACAGACGTTCTGATATAGGCGGCCTGAGACATACGGTCTGAGACAGACGGTCCGAGACAGGCGGTCTGACACAGACGTTCTGAGACAGACGGTCTGAGGCAGACGGCCTGAGACAGACGGTCTGAGACAGGCGGACTGAGACAGATGGTCTGAGACAGACGGTCCGAGACAGGCGGTCTGAGAAAGGCGGTCTTAGCCAGACGGTCTGTGACAGACGGTCTGAGACCGGCGGTCTGAGACAGGCGGCCTGAGACAGACGGTCTGAGACAGTCGGACCGAGACAGACGGACTGAGACAGACGGTCTGAGACAGACGGTCTGAGACAGACGGTCTGAGACAGAGGGTCTGAGACAGACGGTCTGAGACAGACGGTATGAGAACGACAGGCTGAGTGCGACGTTCATAGACAGTCGGTATGAGACAGAAGTACTGAGACAGTCGGTATGAGACAGACGGTCTGAGACAGACGGTCTGAGACAGACGGTCTGAGACAGACGGTCGGAGAAAGACAGGCTGAGTCCGACGTTCATAGACAGTCAGTATGAGACAGAAGTACTGAGACAGTCGGTATGAGACAGACGGTCTGAGACAGACGGTCTGAGACAGACGGTCTGAGACAGACGGTCTGAGACAGACGGTCTCAGACAGACGGTCTGAGACAGACGGTCTGAGACAGACGGTCTGAGACAGACGGTCTGAGACAGACGGTCTGAGACAGAGGGTCTGAGACAGACGGTCTGAGACAGACGGTCTGAGACAGACGGTATGAGAACGACAGGCTGAGTGCGACGTTCATAGACAGTCGGTATGAGACAGAAGTACTGAGACAGTCGGTATGAGACAGACGGTCTGAGACAGACGGTCTGAGACAGACGGTCTGAGACAGACGTTCTGAGACAGACGGTCTGAGACAGACGGTCTGAAACAGACGGTCGGAGACAGACGGACAGAGACAGACGGACAGAGACAGACGGACTGAGACAGACGGTCTGAGACAGACGGTCTGAAACAGACGGTCGGAGACAGACGGTCTGAGACAGACGGTCTGAGACAGACGGTCTGAGACAGACGGTCTGAGACAGAGGGTCTGAGACAGACGGTCTCAGACAGACGGTCTGAGACAGTCGGTATGAGACAGACGGTCTGAGACAGACGGTCTGAGACAGACGGTCTGAGACAGACGGTATGAGAAAGACAGGCTGAGTCCGCCGTTCATAGACAGTCAGTATGAGACAGAAGTACTGAGACAGACGGTCTGAGACAGACGGTCTGAGACAGACGGTCTGAGACAGACGGTCTGAGACAGACGGTCTGAGACAGACGGTCTGAGACAGACGGTCTGAGACAGACGGTCTGATACAGACGGGCTTAGACAGACGTACTGGGACAGACGGTGTGAGACACACGGACAGAGACAGACGGACAGAGACAGACGGACAGAGACAGACGGACAGAGACAGTCGGACAGAGACAGACGGACATAGACAGACGGACTGAGACAGACGGTCTGAGACAGACGGTCTGAGACAGACGGTCTGAGACAGACGGTCTGAGACAGACGGTCTGAGACAGACGGTCTGAGACAGACGGTCTGAGACAGACGGTCTGAGATAGACGGTCTGAGAGAGACGGGCTGAGACCGACGGGCTTAGACAGACGTACTGGGACAGACGGTCTGAGACAGACGGACAGAGACCGACGGTCTGAGACAGACGGTCTGAGATAGACGGTCTGAGAGAGATGGGCTGAGACCGACGGGCTTAGACAGACGTACTGGGACAGACGGTCTGAGACAGACGGACAGAGACCGACGGTCTGAGACAGACGGTCTGATACAGACGGGCTTAGACAGACGTACTGGGACAGACGGTCTGAGACAGACGGACAGAGACAGACGGACAGAGACAGACGGACAGAGACAGACGGACAGAGACAGACGGACAGAGACAGACGGACAGAGACAGACGGACAGAGACAGACGGACATAGACAGACGGACTGAGACAGTCTGGGTGAGACTGACGGGCTGAGACAGACGGTCTGAGACAGACGGTCTGAGACAGACGGTCTGAGACAGACGGTATGAGAACGACAGGCTGAGTGCGACGTTCATAGACAGTCGGTATGAGACAGAAGTACTGAGACAGTCGGTATGAGACAGACGGTCTGAGACAGACGGTCTGAGACAGACGTTCTGAGACAGACGGTCTGAGACAGACGGTCTGAGACAGACGGTCTGAAACAGACGGTCGGAGACAGACGGACAGAGACAGACGGACAGAGACAGACGGACTGAGACAGACGGTCTGAGACAGACGGTCTGAAACAGACGGTCGGAGACAGACGGTCTGAGACAGACGGTCTGAGACAGACGGTCTGAGACAGAGGGTCTGAGACAGACGGTCTCAGACAGACGGTCTGAGACTGACGGTCTGAGACAGACGGTCTGAGACAGACGGTCTGAGACAGACGGTCTGAGACAGACGGTCTGAGACAGACGGTATGAGAAAGACAGGCTGAGTCCGCCGTTCATAGACAGTCAGTATGAGACAGAAGTACTGAGACAGACGGTCTGAGACAGACGGTCTGAGACAGACGGTCTGAGACAGACGGTCTGAGACAGACGGTCTGAGACAGACGGTCTGAGACAGACGGTCTGAGACAGACGGTCTGAGACAGACGGTCTGAGACAGACGGTCTGAGACAGACGGTCTGAGACAGACGGTCTGATACAGACGGGCTTAGACAGACGTACTGGGACAGACGGTCTGAGACAGACGGACAGAGACAGACGGACAGAGACAGACGGAAGAGACAGACGGACAGAGACAGACGGACAGAGACAGACGGACATAGACAGACGGACTGAGACAGTCGGGGTCAGACTGACGGGCTGAGACAGACGGTCTGAGACAGACGGTCTGAGACAGACGGTCTGAGACAGACGGTCTGAGACAGACGGTCTGAGACAGCCGTTCTGAGACAGACGGTCTGAGACAGACGGTCTGAGACAGACGGTCTGAAACAGACGGTCGGAGACAGACGGACAGAGACAGACGGACAGAGACAGACGGACTGAGACAGTCGGGGTGAGACTGACGGGCTGAGACAGACGGTCTGAGACAGACGGTCTGAGACAGACGGTCTGAGACAGACGGTCTGAGACAGACGGTCTGAGACAGACGGTCTGAGACAGACGGTCTGAGACAGACGGTCTGAGACAGACGGTCTGAGACAGACGGTCTGAGACAGACGGTCTGAGACAGACGGTCTGAGACAGACGGTCTGAGACAGAGGGTCTGAAACAGACGGTCTGAGACAGACGGTCTGAGACAGACGGTATGAGAACGACAGGCTGAGTGCGACGTTCATAGACAGTCGGTATGAGACAGAAGTACTGAGACAGTCGGTATGAGACAGACGGTCTGAGACAGACGGTCTGAGACAGACGTTCTGAGACAGACGGTCTGAGACAGACGGTCTGAGACAGACGGTCTGAAACAGACGGTCGGAGACAGACGGACAGAGACAGACGGACAGAGACAGACGGACTGAGACAGACGGTCTGAGACAGACGGTCTGAGACAGACGGTCTGAGACAGACGGTCTGAGACAGACGGTCTGAGACAGACGTTCTGAGACAGACGGTCTGAGACAGACGGTCTGAGACAGACGGTCTGAGACAGACGGTCTGAGACAGACGGTCTGAGACAGACGGTCTGAGACAGACGGTCTGAGACAGACGGTCTGAGACAGACGGTCTGAGACAGACGGTCTGAGACAGACGGTCTGAGACAGACGGTCTGAGACAGACGGTCTGAGACAGACGGTCTGAGACAGAGGGTCTGAGACAGACGGTCTGAGACAGACGGTCTGAGACAGACGGTATGAGAACGACAGGCTGAGTGCGACGTTCATAGACAGTCGGTATGAGACAGAAGTACTGAGACAGACGGTCTGAAACAGACGGTCGGAGACAGACGGACAGAGACAGACGGACAGAGACAGACGGACTGAGACAGACGGTCTGAGACAGACGGTCTGAAACAGACGGTCGGAGACAGACGGTCTGAGACAGACGGTCTGAGACAGACGGTCTGAGACAGACGGTCTGAGACAGACGGTCTGAGACAGACGTTCTGAGACAGACGGTCTGAGACAGACGGTCTGAGACAGACGGTCTGAGACAGACGGTCTGAGACAGACGGTATGAGAAAGACAGGCTGAGTCCGCCGTTCATAGACAGTCAGTATGAGACAGACGGTCTGAGACAGACGGTCTGAGACAGACGGTCTGAGACAGACGGTCTGAGACAGACGGTCTGAGACAGAGGGTCTGAGACAGACGGTCTGAGACAGACGGTCTGAGACAGACGGTATGAGAACGACAGGCTGAGTGCGACGTTCATAGACAGTCGGTATGAGACAGACGGTCGGAGACAGACGGTCTGAGACAGACGGTCTGAGACAGACGGTCTGAGACAGAGGGTCTGAGACAGACGGTCTCAGACAGACGTTCTGAGACAGACGGTCTGAGACAGACGGTCTGAGACAGACGGTCTGAGACAGACGGTCTGAGACAGACGGTCTGAGACAGACGGTCTGAGACAGACGGTCTGAGACAGACGGTCTGAGACAGACGGTCTGAGACAGACGGTCTGAGACAGACGGTCTGAGACAGACGGTCTGAGACAGACGGTCTGAGACAGACGGTCTGAGACAGACGGTCTGAGACAGACGTTCTGAGACAGACGGTCTGAGACAGACGGTCTGAGACAGACGGTCTGAGACAGACGGTCTGAGACAGACGGTCTGAGACAGACGGTCTGAGACAGACGGTCTGAGACAGACGGTATGAGACAGACGGTCTGAGACAGACGGTATGAGACAGACGGTCTGAGACAGACGGTATGAGAACGACAGGCTGAGTGCGACGTTCATAGACAGTCGGTATGAGACAGAAGTACTGAGACAGTCGGTATGAGACAGACGGTCTGAGACAGACGGTCTGAGACAGACGTTCTGAGACAGACGGTCTGAGACAGACGGTCTGAGACAGACGGTCTGAAACAGACGGTCGGAGACAGACGGACAGAGACAGACGTTCTGAGACAGACGGTCTGAGACAGACGGTCTGAAACAGACGGTCGGAGACAGACGGTCTGAGGCAGACGGTCTGAGACAGACGGTCTGAGACAGAGGGTCTGAGACAGACGGTCTCAGACAGACGGTCTGAGACAGACGGTCTGAGACAGACGGTCTGAGACAGAGGGTCTGAGACAGACGGTCTCAGACAGACGGTCTGAGACAGACGGTCTGAGACAGACGGTCTGAGACAGACGGTCTGAGACAGACGGTATGAGAAAGACAGGCTGAGTCCGCCGTTCATAGACAGTCAGTATGAGACAGAAGTACTGAGACAGACGGTCTGAGACAGACGGTCTGAGACAGACGGTCTGAGACAGACGGTCTGAGACAGACGGTCTGAGACAGACGGTCTGAGACAGACGGTCTGAGACAGACGGTCTGAGACAGACGGTCTGATACAGACGGGCTTAGACAGACGTACTGGGACAGACGGTCTGAGACAGACGGACAGAGACAGACGGACAGAGACAGACGGAAGAGACAGACGGACAGAGACAGACGGACAGAGACAGACGGACATAGACAGACGGACTGAGACAGTCGGGGTCAGACTGACGGGCTGAGACAGACGGTCTGAGACAGACGGTCTGAGACAGACGGTCTGAGACAGACGGTCTGAGACAGACGGTCTGAGACAGACGGTCTGAGACAGACGTTCTGAGACAGACGGTCTGAGACAGACGGTCTGAGACAGACGGTCTGAAACAGACGGTCGGAGACAGACGGACAGAGACAGACGGACAGAGACAGACGGACTGAGACAGTCGGGGTGAGACTGACGGGCTGAGACAGACGGTCTGAGACAGACGGTCTGAGACAGACGGTCTGAGACAGACGGTCGGAGACAGACGGTCGGAGACAGACGGTCTGAGACAGACGGTCTGAGACAGACGGTCTGAGACAGAGGGTCTGAGACAGACGGTCTCAGACAGACGGTCGGAGACAGACGGTCTGAGACAGACGGTCTGAGACAGACGTTCTGAGACAGACGGTCTGAGACAGACGGTCTGAGACAGACGGTCTGAGACAGACGGTCTGAGACAGACGGTCTGAGACAGACGGTCTGAAACAGACGGTCGGAGACAGACGGTACGAGAAAGACAGGCTAAATCCGACGTTCATAGACAGTCGGTATGAGACAGAGGTACTGAGACAGACGGTCTGAGACAGACGGTCTGAGACAGACGGTCTGAGACGGACGGTCTGAGACAGAGGGTCTGAGACAGACGGTCTCAGACAGACGGTCTGAGACAGACGGTCTGAGACAGACGGTCTGAGACAGACGGTATGAGAAAGACAGGCTGAGACCGCCGTTCATAGACAGTCAGTATGAGACAGAAGTACTGAGACAGACGGTCTGAGACAGACGGTCTGAGACAGACGGTCTGAGACAGACGGTCTGAGACAGACGGTCTGAGACAGACGGTCTGAGACAGACGGTCTGAGACAGACGGTCTGAGACAGACGGACTGAGACAGACGGTCTGAGACAGACGGTCTGAGACAGACGGTCTGAGACAGACGGTCTGAGACAGACGGTCTGAGACAGAGGGTCTGAGACAGACGGTCTCAGACAGACGGTCGGAAACAGACGGTCTGAGACAGACGGTCTGAGACAGACGGTCTGAGACAGACGGTCTGAGACAGACGGTCTGAGACAGACGGTCTGAGACAGAGGGTCTGAGACAGACGGTCTGAGACAGACGGTCTGAGACAGACGGTATGAGAACGACAGGCTGAGTGCGACGTTCATAGACAGTCGGTATGAGACAGAAGTACTGAGACAGTCGGTATGAGACAGACGGTCTGAGACAGACGGTCTGAGACAGACGTTCTGAGACAGACGGTCTGAGACAGACGGTCGGAGACAGACGGACAGAGACAGACGGACAGAGACAGACGGACTGAGACAGACGGTCTGAGACAGACGGTCTGAAACAGACGGTCGGAGACAGACGGTCTGAGACAGACGGTCTGAGACAGACGGTCTGAGACAGAGGGTCTGAGACAGACGGTCTCAGACAGACGGTCTGAGACAGACGGTCTGAGACAGACGGTCTGAGACAGACGGTCTGAGACAGACGGTCTGAGACAGACGGTCTGAGACAGACGGTATGAGAAAGTCAGGCTGAGTCCGCCGTTCATAGACAGTCAGTATGAGACAGAGGTACTGAGACAGACGGTCTGAGACAGACGGTCTGAGACAGACGGTCTGAGACAGACGGTCTGAGACAGACGGTCTGAGACAGACGGTCTGATACAGACGGGCTTAGACAGACGTACTGGGACAGACGGTCTGAGACAGACGGACAGAGACAGACGGACAGAGACAGACGGACAGAGACAGACGGACAGAGACAGACGGACAGAGACAGATGGACATAGACAGACGGACTGAGACAGTCGGGGTCAGACTGACGGGCTGAGACAGACGGTCTGAGACAGACGGTCTGAGACAGACGGTCTGAGACAGACGGTCTGAGACAGACGGTCTGAGACAGACGGTCTGAGACAGACGTTCTGAGACAGACGGTCTGAGACAGACGGTCTGAGACAGACGGTCTGAAACAGACGGTCGGAGACAGACGGACAGAGACAGACGGACAGAGACAGACGGACTGAGACAGTCGGGGTGAGACTGACGGGCTGAGACAGACGGTCTGAGACAGACGGTCTGAGACAGACGGTCGGAGACAGACGGTCGGAGTCAGACGGTCTGAGACAGACGGTCTGAGACAGACGGTCTGAGACAGACGGTCTGAGACAGAGGGTCTGAGACAGACGGTCTCAGACAGACGGTCGGAGACAGACGGTCTGAGACAGACGGTCTGAGACAGACGTTCTGAGACAGACGGTCTGAGACAGACGGTCTGAGACAGACGGTCTGAAACAGACGGTCGGAGACAGACGGTACGAGAAAGACAGGCTAAATCCGACGTTCATAGACAGTCGGTATGAGACAGAGGTACTGAGACAGACGGTCTGAGACAGACGGTCTGAGACAGACGGTCTGAGACAGACGGTCTGAGACAGACGGTCTGAGACAGACGGTCTGAGACAGAGGGTCTGAGACAGACGGTCTCAGACAGACGGTCGGAGACAGACGGTCTGAGACAGACGGTCTGAGACAGACGGTCTGAGACAGACCGTCTGAGACAGACGGTCTGAGACAGACGGTCTGAGACAGACGGTCTGAAACAGACGGTCGGAGACAGACGGTACGAGAAAGACAGGCTAAATCCGACGTTCATAGACAGTCGGTATGAGACAGAGGTACTGAGACAGACGGTCTGAGACAGACGGTCTGAGACAGACGGTCTGAGACGGACGGTCTGAGACAGAGGGTCTGAGACAGACGGTCTCAGACAGACGGTCTGAGACAGACGGTCTGAGACAGACGGTCTGAGACAGACGGTATGAGAAAGACAGGCTGAGACCGCCGTTCATAGACAGTCAGTATGAGACAGAAGTACTGAGACAGACGGTCTGAGACAGACGGTCTGAGACAGACGGTCTGAGACAGACGGTCTGAGACAGACGGTCTGAGACAGACGGTCTGAGACAGAGGGTCTGAGACAGACGGTCTCAGACAGACGGTCGGAGACAGACGGTCTGAGACAGACGGTCTGAGACAGACGGTCTGAGACAGACGGTCTGAGACAGACGGTCTGAGACAGACGGTCTGAAACAGACGGTCGGAGACAGACGGTCTCAGACAGACGGTCGGAGACAGACGGTCTGAGACAGACGGTCTGAGACAGACGGTCTGAGACAGACGGTCTGAGACAGACGGTCTGAGACAGACGGTCTGAGACAGACGGTCTGAGACAGACGGTCTGAGACAGACGGTCTGAGACAGACGGTATGAGAAAGACAGGCTGAGTCCGCCGTTCATAGACAGTCGGTATGAGACAGAAGTACTGAGACAGACGGTCTGAGACAGACGGTCTGAGACAGACGGTCTGAGACAGACGGTCTGAGACAGACGGTCTGAGACAGACGGTATGAGAAAGACAGGCTGAGTCCGCCGTTCATAGACAGTCAGTATGAGACAGAAGTACTGAGACAGACGGTCTGAGACAGAGGGTCTGAGACAGACGGTCTGAGACAGACGGTCTGAGACAGAGGGTCTGAGACAGACGGTCTCAGACAGACGGTCGGAAACAGACGGTCTGAGACAGACGGTCTGAGACAGACGGTCTGAGACAGACGGACAGAGACAGACGGACAGAGACAGACGGACAGAGACAGACGGACAGAGACAGACGGGCAGAGACAGACGGACAGAGACAGACGGACAGAGACAGACGGACAGAGACAGACGGACATAGACAGACGGACTGAGACAGTCGCGGTGAGACTGACGGGCTGAGACAGACGGTCTGAGACAGACGGTCTGAGACAGACGGTCTGAGACAGACGGTCTGAGACAGACGGTCTGAGACAGACGGTCTGAGACAGACGGTCTGAGACAGACGGTCTGAGACAGACGGTCTGAGACAGACGGTCTGAGACAGACGGTCTGAGACAGACGGTCTCAGACAGACGGTCGGAGACAGACGGTCTGAGACAGACGGTCTGAGACAGACGGTCTGAGACAGACGGTCTGAGACAGACGGTCTGAGACAGACGGTCGGAGACAGACGGTCTGAGACAGACGGTCTGAGACAGACGGTCTGAGACAGACCGTCTGAGACAGACGGTCTGAGACAGACGGTCTGAGACAGACGGTCTGAAACAGACGGTCGGAGACAGACGGTACGAGAAAGACAGGCTAAATCCGACGTTCATAGACAGTCGGTATGAGACAGAGGTACTGAGACAGACGGTCTGAGACAGACGGTCTGAGACAGACGGTCGGAGACAGACGGTCTGAGACAGACGGTCTGAGACAGACGGTCTGAGGCAGACCGTCTGAGACAGACGGTCTGAGACAGACGGTCTGAGACAGACGGTCTGAAACAGACGGTCGGAGACAGACGGTACGAGAAAGACAGGCTAAATCCGACGTTCATAGACAGTCGGTATGAGACAGAGGTACTGAGACAGACGGTCTGAGACAGACGGTCTGAGACAGACGGTCTGAGACGGACGGTCTGAGACAGAGGGTCTGAGACAGACGGTCTCAGACAGACGGTCTGAGACAGACGGTCTGAGACAGACGGTCTGAGACAGACGGTCTGAGACAGACGGTATGAGAAAGACAGGCTGAGACCGCCGTTCATAGACAGTCAGTATGAGACAGAAGTACTGAGACAGACGGTCTGAGACAGACGGTCTCAGACAGACGGTCGGAAACAGACGGTCTGAGACAGACGGTCTGAGACAGACGGTCTGAGACAGACGGTCTGAGACAGACGGTCTGAGACAGACGGTATGAGAAAGACAGGCTGAGTCCGCCGTTCATAGACAGTCGGTATGAGACAGAAGTACTGAGACAGACGGTCTGAGACAGACGGTCTGAGACAGACGGTCTGAGACAGACGGTCTGAGACAGACGGTCTGGGACAGACGGTCTGAGACAGACGGTATGAGAAAGACAGGCTGAGTCCGCCGTTCATAGACAGTCGGTATGAGACAGAAGTACTGAGACAGACGGTCTGAGACAGACGGTCTGAGACAGACGGTCTGAGACAGACGGTCTGAGACAGACGGTCTGAGACAGACGGTATGAGAAAGACAGGCTGAGTCCGCCGTTCATAGACAGTCAGTATGAGACAGAAGTACTGAGACAGACGGTCTGAGACAGACGGTCTGAGACGGACGGTCTGAGACAGACGGTCTGAGACAGACGGTCTGAGACAGACGGTCTGAGACAGACGGTCTGAGACAGTGGGTCTGAGACAGACGGTCTGAGACAGACGGTATGAGACAGACGGTCTGAGACAGACGGTCTGAGACAGACGGTATGAGAAAGACAGGCTGAGTCCGCCGTTCATAGACAGTCAGTATGAGACAGAAGTACTGAGACAGACGGTCTGAGACAGAGGGTCTGAGACAGACGGTCTGAGACAGACGGTCTGAGACAGAGGGTCTGAGACAGACGGTCTCAGACAGACGGTCGGAAACAGACGGTCTGAGACAGACGGTCTGAGACAGACGGTCTGAGACAGACGGTCTGAGACAGACGGACAGAGACAGACGGACAGAGACAGACGGACAGAGACAGACGGACAGAGACAGACGGACAGAGACAGACGGACAGAGACAGACGGACAGAGACAGACGGACAGAGACAGACGGACAGAGACAGACGGACAGAGTCAGACGGACATAGACAGACGGACTGAGACAGTCGCGGTGAGACAGACGGTCTGAGACAGACGGTCTGAGACAGACGGTCTGAGACAGACGGTCTGAGACAGACGGTCTGAAACAGACGGTCGGAGACAGACGGTACGAGAAAGACAGGCTAAATCCGACGTTCATAGACAGTCGGTATGAGACAGAGGTACTGAGACAGACGGTCTGAGACAGACGGTCTGAGACAGACGGTCTGAGACAGACGGTCTGAGACAGACGGTCTGAGACAGAGGGTCTGAGACAGACGGTCTCAGACAGATGGTCTGAGACAGAGGGTCTGAGACAGACGGTCTGAGACAGACGGTCTGAGACAGACGGTCTGAGACAGACGGTCTGAGACAGACGGTCTGAGACAGACGGTATGAGAAAGACAGGCTGAGTCCGCCGTTCATAGACAGTCGGTATGAGACAGACGGTCTGAGACAGACGGTCTGAGACAGACGGTCTGAGACAGAGGGTCTGAGACAGACGGTCTCAGACAGACGGTCTGAGACAGAGGGTCTGAGACAGACGGTCTCAGACAGACGGTCGGAAACAGACGGTCTGAGACAGACGGTCTGAGACAGACGGTCTGAGACAGACGGTCTGAGACAGACGGTCTGAGACAGACGGTCTGAGACAGACGGTCTGAGACAGACGGTATGAGAAAGACAGGCTGAGTCCGCCGTTCATAGACAGTCGGTATGAGACAGAAGTACTGAGACAGACGGTCTGAGACAGACGGTCTGAGACAGACGGTCTGAGACAGACGGTCTGAGACAGACGGTCTGAGACAGACGGTCTGAGACAGACGGTCTGAGACAGACGGTCTGAGACAGACGGTCTGAGACAGACGGTCTGAGACAGACGGTCTGAGACAGACGGTCTGAGACAGACGGTCTGAGACAGACGGTCTGAGACAGACGGTCTGAGACAGACGGTCTGAGACAGACGGTCTGAGACAGACGGTCTGAGACAGACGGTCTGAGACAGACGGTCTGAGACAGACGGTATGAGAAAGACAGGCTGAGTCCGCCGTTCATAGACAGTCAGTATGAGACAGAAGTACTGAGACAGACGGTCTGAGACAGAGGGTCTGAGACAGACGGTCTGAGACAGACGGTCTGAGACAGAGGGTCTGAGACAGACGGTCTCAGACAGACGGTCGGAAACAGACGGTCTGAGACAGACGGTCTGAGACAGACGGTCTGAGACAGACGGTCTGAGACAGACGGTCTGAGACAGACGGTATGAGAAAGACAGGCTGAGTCCGACGTTCATAGACAGTCAGTATGAGACAGAAGTACTGAGACAGTCGGTATGAGACAGACGGTCTGAGAGAGACGGTCTGAGACAGACGGTCTGAGACAGACGGTCTGAGACAGACGGTCTGAGACAGAGGGTCTGAGACAGACGGTCTCAGACAGACGGTCGGAAACAGACGGTCTGAGACAGACGGTCTGAGACAGACGGTCTGAGACAGACGGTCTGAGACAGACGGTCTGAGACAGACGGTCTGAGACAGACGGTCTGAGACAGACGGTATGAGAAAGACAGGCTGAGTCCGCCGTTCATAGACAGTCGGTATGAGACAGAAGTACTGAAACAGACGGTCTGAGACAGACGGTCTGAGACAGACGGTCTGAGACAGACGGTCTGAGACAGACGGTCTGAGACAGACGGTCTGAGACAGACGGTCTGAGACAGACGGTCTGAGACAGACGGTCTGAGACAGACGGTCTGAGACAGACGGTCTGAGACAGACGGTCTGAGACAGACGGTCTGAGACAGACGGTATGAGAAAGACAGGCTGAGTCCGCCGTTCATAGACAGTCAGTATGAGACAGAAGTACTGAGACAGACGGTCTGAGACAGACGGTCTGAGACGGACGGTCTGAGACAGACGGTCTGAGACAGACGGTCTGAGACAGACGGTCTGAGACAGTGGGTCTGAGACAGACGGTCTGAGACAGACGGTCTGAGACAGACGGTCTGAGACAGACGGTCTGAGACAGACGGTCTGAGACAGACGGTATGAGAACGACAGGCTGAGTGCGACGTTCATAGACAGTCGGTATGAGACAGAAGTACTGAGACAGTCGGTATGAGACAGACGGTCTGAGACAGACGGTCTGAGACAGACGGTCTGAGACAGACGGTCTGAGACAGACGGTCTGAGACAGACGGTCTGAGACAGACGGTCTGAGACAGACGGTCTGAGACAGACGGTCTGAGACAGACGGTCTGAGACAGACGGTCTGAGACAGACGGTCTGAGATAGACGGACAGAGACAGACGGACTGAGACAGTCGGGGTGAGACTGACGGGCTGAGACAGACGGTCTGAGACAGACGGTCTGAGACAGACGGTCTGAGACAGACGGTCTGAGACAGAGGGTCTGAGACAGACGGTCTCAGACAGACGGTCTGAGACAGAGGGTCTGAGACAGACGGTCTCAGACAGACGGTCGGAAACAGACGGTCTGAGACAGACGGTCTGAGACAGACGGTCTGAGACAGACGGTCTGAGACAGACGGTCTGAGACAGACGGTCTGAGACAGACGGTCTGAGACAGACGGTCTGAGACAGACGGTCTGAGACAGACGGTATGAGAAAGACAGGCTGAGTCCGCCGTTCATAGACAGTCGGTATGAGACAGAAGTACTGAGACAGACGGTCTGAGACAGACGGTCTGAGACAGACGGTCTGAGACAGACGGTCTGAGACAGACGGTCTGAGACAGACGGTCTGAGACAGACGGTCTGAGACAGACGGTCTGAGACAGACGGTCTGAGACAGACGGTCTGAGACAGACGGTCTGAGACAGACGGTCTGAGACAGACGGTCTGAGACAGACGGTCTGAGACAGACGGTCTGAGACAGACGGTCTGAGACAGACGGTCTGAGACAGACGGTCTGAGACAGACGGTCTGAGACAGACGGTCTGAGACAGACGGTATGAGAAAGACAGGCTGAGTCCGCCGTTCATAGACAGTCAGTATGAGACAGAAGTACTGAGACAGACGGTCTGAGACAGAGGGTCTGAGACAGACGGTCTGAGACAGACGGTCTGAGACAGAGGGTCTGAGACAGACGGTCTCAGACAGACGGTCGGAAACAGACGGTCTGAGACAGACGGTCTGAGACAGACGGTCTGAGACAGACGGTCTGAGACAGACGGTCTGAGACAGACGGTCTGAGACAGACGGTATGAGAAAGACAGGCTGAGTCCGACGTTCATAGACAGTCAGTATGAGACAGAAGTACTGAGACAGTCGGTATGAGACAGACGGTCTGAGACAGACGGTCTGAGAGAGACGGTCTGAGACAGACGGTCTGAGACAGACGGTCTGAGACAGACGGTCTGAGACAGACGGTCTGAGACAGACGGTCTGAGACAGACGGTCTGAGACAGACGGTCTGAGACAGACGGTCTGAGACAGACGGTCTGAGACAGACGGTATGAGAAAGACAGGCTGAGTCCGCCGTTCATAGACAGTCAGTATGAGACAGAAGTACTGAGACAGACGGTCTGAGACAGACGGTCTGAGACGGACGGTCTGAGACAGACGGTCTGAGACAGACGGTCTGAGACAGACGGTCTGAGACAGTGGGTCTGAGACAGACGGTCTGAGACAGACGGTCTGAGACAGACGGTCTGAGACAGACGGTCTGAGACAGACGGTATGAGAACGACAGGCTGAGTGCGACGTTCATAGACAGTCGGTATGAGACAGAAGTACTGAGACAGTCGGTATGAGACAGACGGTCTGAGACAGACGGTCTGAGACAGACGGTCTGAGACAGACGGTCTGAGACAGACGGTCTGAGACAGACGGTCTGACACAGACGGTCTGAGACAGACGGTCTGAGACAGACGGTCTGAGACAGACGGTCTGAGACAGACGGTCTGAGACAGACGGTCTGAGACAGACGGTCTGAGATAGACGGTCTGAGAGAGACGGGCTGATACCGACGGGCTTAGACAGACGTACTGGGACAGACGGTCTGAGACAGACGGACAGAGACCGACGGTCTGAGACAGACGGTCTGAGATAGACGGTCTGAGAGAGATGGGCTGAGACCGACGGGCTTAGACAGACGTACTGGGACAGACGGTCTGAGACAGACGGACAGAGACCGACGGTCTGAGACAGACGGTCTGATACAGACGGGCTTAGACAGACGTACTGGGACAGACGGTCTGAGACAGACGGACAGAGACAGACGGACAGAGACAGACGGACAGAGACAGACGGTCAGAGACAGACGGACAGAGACAGACGGACAGAGACAGACGGACAGAGACAGACGGACAGAGACAGACGGACATAGACAGACGGACTGAGACAGTCGGGGTGAGACTGACGGGCTGAGACAGACGGTCTGAGACAGACGGTCTGAGACAGACGGTCTGAGACAGACGGTCTGAGACAGACGGTCTGAGACAGACGGTCTGAGACAGACGGTCTGAGACAGACGGTCTGAGACAGACGGTCTGAGACAGACGGTCTGAGACAGAGGGTCTGAGACAGACGGTCTCAGACAGACGGTCGGAGACAGACGGTCTGAGACAGACGGTCTGAGACAGACGGTCTGAGACAGACGGTCTGAGACAGACGGTCTGAGACAGACGGTCTGAAACAGACGGTCGGAGACAGACGGTCGGAGACAGACGGTACGAGAAAGACAGGCTAAATCCGACGTTCATAGACAGTCGGTATGAGACAGAGGTACTGAGACAGACGGTCTGAGACAGACGGTCTGAGACAGACGGTCTGGGACAGACGGTCTGAGACAGACGGTCTGAGACAGACGGTCTGAGACAGACGGTCTGAGACAGACGGTCTGAGACAGACGGTCTGAGACAGACGGTCTGAGACAGACGGTCTGAGACAGAGGGTCTGAGACAGACGGTCTCAGACAGACGGTCGGAGACAGACGGTCTGAGACAGACGGTCTGAGACAGACGGTCTGAGACAGACGGCCTGAGACAGACGGTCTGAAACAGACGGTCGGAGACAGACGGTACGAGAAAGACAGGCTAAATCCGACGTTCATAGACAGTCGGTATGAGACAGAGGTACTGAGACAGACGGTCTGAAACAGACGGTCTGAGACAGACGGTCTGAGACAGACGGTCTGAGACAGAGGGTCTGAGACAGACGGTCTCAGACAGACGGTCTGAGACAGAGGGTCTGAGACAGACGGTCTGAGAAAGACGGTCTGAGACAGACGGTCTGAGACAGACGGTCTGAGACAGACGGTCTGAGACAGACGGTCTGAGACAGACGGTCTGAGACAGACGGTATGAGAAAGACAGGCTGAGTCCGCCGTTCATAGACAGTCGGTATGAGACAGAAGTACTGAGACAGACGGTCTGAGACAGAGGGTCTGAGACAGACGGTCTGAGACAGACGGTCTGAGACAGACGGTCTGAGACAGAGGGTCTGAGACAGACGGTCTCAGACAGACGGTCGGAAACAGACGGTCTGAGACAGACGGTCTGAGACAGACGGTCTGAGACAGACGGTCTGAGACAGACGGTCTGAGACAGACGGTCTGAGACAGACGGTATGAGAAAGACAGGCTGAGTCCGACGTTCATAGACAGTCAGTATGAGACAGAAGTACTGAGACAGTCGGTATGAGACAGACGGTCTGAGACAGACGGTCTGAGACAGACGGTCTGAGACAGACGGTCTGAGACAGACGGTCTGAGACAGACGGTCTGAGACAGACGGTCTGAGACAGACGGTCTGAGACAGACGGTATGAGAAAGACAGGCTGAGTCCGCCGTTCATAGACAGTCGGTATGAGACAGAAGTACTGAGACAGACGGTCTGAGACAGACGGTCTGAGACAGACGGTCTGAGACAGACGGTCTGAGACAGACGGTATGAGAAAGACAGGCTGAGTCCGCCGTTCATAGACAGTCAGTATGAGACAGAAGTACTGAGACAGACGGTCTGAGACAGACGGTCTGAGACGGACGGTCTGAGACAGACGGTCTGAGACAGACGGTCTGAGACAGACGGTCTGAGACAGTGGGTCTGAGACAGACGGTCTGAGACAGACGGTCTGAGACAGACGGTATGAGAACGACAGGCTGAGTGCGACGTTCATAGACAGTCGGTATGAGACAGAAGTACTGAGACAGTCGGTATGAGACAGACGGTCTGAGACAGACGGTCTGAGACAGACGGTCTGAGACAGACGGTCTGAGACAGACGGTCTGAGACAGACGGTATGAGAAAGACAGGCTGAGTCCGCCGTTCATAGACAGTCAGTATGAGACAGAAGTACTGAGACAGACGGTCTGAGACAGACGGTCTGAGACGGACGGTCTGAGACAGACGGTCTGAGACAGACGGTCTGAGACAGACGGTCTGAGACAGTGGGTCTGAGACAGACGGTCTGAGACAGACGGTCTGAGACAGACGGTCTGAGACAGACGGTCTGAGACAGACGGTCTGAGACAGACGGTCTGAGACAGACGGTCTGAGACAGACGGTCTGAGACAGACGGTCTGAGATAGACGGTCTGAGAGAGACGGGCTGAGACCGACGGGCTTAGACAGACGTACTGGGACAGACGGTCTGAGACAGACGGACAGAGACCGACGGTCTGAGACAGACGGACTGAGACAGTCGGGGTGAGACTGACGGGCTGAGACAGACGGTCTGAGACAGACGGTCTGAGACAGACGGTCTGAGACAGACGGTCTGAGACAGACGGTCTGAGACAGACGGTCTGAGACAGACGGTCTGAAACAGACGGTCGGAGACAGACGGTACGAGAAAGACAGGCTAAATCCGACGTTAATAGACAGTCGGTATGAGACAGAGGTACTGAGACAGACGGTCTGAGACAGACGGTCTGAGACAGACGGTCTGAGACAGACGGTCTGAGACAGACGGTCTGAGACAGAGGGTCTGAGACAGACGGTCTCAGACAGACGGTCTGAGACAGAGGGTCTGAGACAGACGGTCTCAGACAGACGGTCGGAAACAGACGGTCTGAGACAGACGGTCTGAGACAGACGGTCTGAGACAGACGGTCTGAGACAGACGGTCTGAGACAGACGGTCTGAGACAGACGGTCTGAGACAGACGGTCTGAGACAGACGGTCTGAGACAGACGGTCTGAGACAGACGGTCTGAGACAGACGGTCTGAGACAGACGGTCTGAGACAGACGGTCTGAGACAGACGGTCTGAGACAGACGGTCTGAGACAGACGGTCTGAGACAGACGGTCTGAGATAGACGGTCTGAGAGAGACGGGCTGAGACCGACGGGCTTAGACAGACGTACTGGGACAGACGGTCTGAGACAGACGGACAGAGACCGACGGTCTGAGACAGACGGTCTGAGATAGACGGTCTGAGAGAGACGGGCTGAGACCGACGGGCTTAGACAGACGTACTGGGACAGACGGTCTGAGACAGACGGACAGAGACCGACGGTCTGAGACAGACGGTCGGAGACAGACGGTCTGAGACAGACGGTCTGAGACAGACGGTCTGAGACAGACGGCCTGAGACAGACGGTCTGAAACAGACGGTCGGAGACAGACGGTACGAGAAAGACAGGCTAAATCCGACGTTCATAGACAGTCGGTATGAGACAGAGGTACTGAGACAGACGGTCTGAGACAGACGGTCTGAAACAGACGGTCTGAGACAGACGGTCTGAGACAGACGGTCTGAGACAGAGGGTCTGAGACAGACGGTCTCAGACAGACGGTCTGAGACAGAGGGTCTGAGACAGACGGTCTGAGACAGACGGTCTGAGACAGACGGTCTGAGACAGACGGTCTGAGACAGACGGTCTGAGACAGACGGTCTGAGACAGACGGTATGAGAAAGACAGGCTGAGTCCGCCGTTCATAGACAGTCGGTATGAGACAGAATTACTGAGACAGACGGTCTGAGACAGAGGGTCTGAGACAGACGGTCTGAGACAGACGGTCTGAGACAGAGGGTCTGAGACAGACGGTCTGAGATAGACGGTCTGAGAGAGACGGGCTGAGACCGACGGGCTTAGACAGACGTACTGGGACAGACGGTCTGAGACAGACGGACAGAGACCGACGGTCTGAGACAGACGGTCTGAGACAGACGGTATGAGAACGACAGGCTGAGTGCGACGTTCATAGACAGTCGGTATGAGACAGAAGTACTGAGACAGTCGGTATGAGACAGACGGTCTGAGACAGACGGTCTGAGACAGACGGTCTGAGACAGACGGTCTGAGACAGACGGTCTGAGACAGACGGTCTGAGACAGACGGTCTGAGACAGACGGTCTGAGACAGACGGTCTGAGACAGACGGTCTGAGACAGACGGTCTGAGACAGACGGTCTGAGATAGACGGTCTGAGAGAGACGGGCTGAGACCGACGGGCTTAGACAGACGTACTGGGACAGACGGTCTGAGACAGACGGACAGAGACCGACGGTCTGAGACAGACGGACTGAGACAGTCGGGGTGAGACTGACGGGCTGAGACAGACGGTCTGAGACAGACGGTCTGAGACAGACGGTCTGAGACAGACGGTCTGAGACAGACGGTCTGAGACAGACGGTCTGAGACAGACGGTCTGAGACAGACGGTCTGAGACAGACGGTCTCAGACAGACGGTCGGAGACAGACGGTCTGAGACAGACGGTCTGAGACAGACGGTCTGAGACAGACGGTCTGAGACAGACGGTCTGAGACAGACGGTCTGAAACAGACGGTCGGAGACAGACGGTACGAGAAAGACAGGCTAAATCCAACGTTCATAGACAGTCGGTATGAGACAGAGGTACTGAGACAGACGGTCTGAGACAGACGGTCTGAGACAGACGGTCTGAGACAGACGGTCTGAGACAGACGGTCTGAGACAGACGGTCTGAGACAGACGGTCTGAGACAGACGGTCTGAGACAGACGGTCTGAGACAGACGGTCTGAAACAGACGGTCGGAGACAGACGGTACGAGAAAGACAGGCTAAATCCGACGTTAATAGACAGTCGGTATGAGACAGAGGTACTGAGACAGACGGTCTGAGACAGACGGTCTGAGACAGACGGTCTGAGACAGACGGTCTGAGACAGAGGGTCTGAGACAGACGGTCTCAGACAGACGGTCTGAGACAGAGGGTCTGAGACAGACGGTCTCAGACAGACGGTCGGAAACAGACGGCCTGAGACAGACGGTCTGAGACAGACGGTCTGAGACAGACGGTCTGAGACAGACGGTCTGAGACAGACGGTCTGAGACAGACGGTCTGAGACAGACGGTCTGAGACAGACGGTCTGAGACAGACGGTCTGAGACAGACGGTCTGAGACAGACGGTCTGAGATAGACGGTCTGAGAGAGACGGGCTGAGACCGACGGGCTTAGACAGACGTACTGGGACAGACGGACAGAGACCGACGGTCTGAGACAGACGGTCTGAGATAGACGGTCTGAGAGAGATGGGCTGAGACCGACGGGCTTAGACAGACGTACTGGGACAGACGGTCTGAGACAGACGGACAGAGACCGACGGTCTGAGACAGACGGTCTGAGACAGACGGTCAGATACAGACGGGCTTAGACAGACGTACTGGGACAGACGGTCTGAGACAGACGGACAGAGACAGACGGACAGAGACAGACGGACAGAGACAGACGGACAGAGACAGACGGACAGAGACAGACGGACAGAGACAGACGGACAGAGACAGACGGACATAGACAGACGGACTGAGACAGTCGGGGTGAGACTGACGGGCTGAGACAGACGGTCTGAGACAGACGGTCTGAGACAGACGGTCTGAGACAGACGGTCTGAGACAGACGGTCTGAGACAGACGGTCTGAGACAGACGGTCTGAGACAGACGGTCTGAGACAGACGGTCTGAGACAGACGGTCTGAGACAGACGGTCTGAGACAGAGGGTCTGAGACAGACGGTCTCAGACAGACGGTCTGAGACAGAGGGTCTGAGACAGACGGTCTCAGACAGACGGTCGGAAACAGACGGCCTGAGACAGACGGTCTGAGACAGACGGTCTGAGACAGACGGTCTGAGACAGACGGTCTGAGACAGACGGTCTGAGACAGACGGTCTGAGACAGACGGTCTGAGACAGACGGTCTGAGATAGACGGTCTGAGAGAGACGGGCTGATACCGACGGGCTTAGACAGACGTACTGGGACAGACGGTCTGAGACAGACGGACAGAGACCGACGGTCTGAGACAGACGGTCTGAGATAGACGGTCTGAGAGAGATGGGCTGAGACCGACGGGCTTAGACAGACGTACTGGGACAGACGGTCTGAGACAGACGGACAGAGACCGACGGTCTGAGACAGACGGTCTGATACAGACGGGCTTAGACAGACGTACTGGGACAGACGGTCTGAGACAGACGGACAGAGACAGACGGACAGAGACAGACGGACAGAGACAGACGGTCAGAGACAGACGGACAGAGACAGACGGACAGAGACAGACGGACAGAGACAGACGGACAGAGACAGACGGACATAGACAGACGGACTGAGACAGTCGGGGTGAGACTGACGGGCTGAGACAGACGGTCTGAGACAGACGGTCTGAGACAGACGGTCTGAGACAGACGGTCTGAGACAGACGGTCTGAGACAGACGGTCTGAGACAGACGGTCTGAGACAGACGGTCTGAGACAGACGGTCTGAGACAGACGGTCTGAGACAGAGGGTCTGAGACAGACGGTCTCAGACAGACGGTCGGAGACAGACGGTCTGAGACAGACGGTCTGAGACAGACGGTCTGAGACAGACGGTCTGAGACAGACGGTCTGAGACAGACGGTCTGAAACAGACGGTCGGAGACAGACGGTCGGAGACAGACGGTACGAGAAAGACAGGCTAAATCCGACGTTCATAGACAGTCGGTATGAGACAGAGGTACTGAGACAGACGGTCTGAGACAGACGGTCTGAGACAGACGGTCTGGGACAGACGGTCTGAGACAGACGGTCTGAGACAGACGGTCTGAGACAGACGGTCTGAGACAGACGGTCTGAGACAGACGGTCTGAGACAGACGGTCTGAGACAGACGGTCTGAGACAGAGGGTCTGAGACAGACGGTCTCAGACAGACGGTCGGAGACAGACGGTCTGAGACAGACGGTCTGAGACAGACGGTCTGAGACAGACGGCCTGAGACAGACGGTCTGAAACAGACGGTCGGAGACAGACGGTACGAGAAAGACAGGCTAAATCCGACGTTCATAGACAGTCGGTATGAGACAGAGGTACTGAGACAGACGGTCTGAAACAGACGGTCTGAGACAGACGGTCTGAGACAGACGGTCTGAGACAGAGGGTCTGAGACAGACGGTCTCAGACAGACGGTCTGAGACAGAGGGTCTGAGACAGACGGTCTGAGAAAGACGGTCTGAGACAGACGGTCTGAGACAGACGGTCTGAGACAGACGGTCTGAGACAGACGGTCTGAGACAGACGGTCTGAGACAGACGGTATGAGAAAGACAGGCTGAGTCCGCCGTTCATAGACAGTCGGTATGAGACAGAAGTACTGAGACAGACGGTCTGAGACAGAGGGTCTGAGACAGACGGTCTGAGACAGACGGTCTGAGACAGACGGTCTGAGACAGAGGGTCTGAGACAGACGGTCTCAGACAGACGGTCGGAAACAGACGGTCTGAGACAGACGGTCTGAGACAGACGGTCTGAGACAGACGGTCTGAGACAGACGGTCTGAGACAGACGGTCTGAGACAGACGGTATGAGAAAGACAGGCTGAGTCCGACGTTCATAGACAGTCAGTATGAGACAGAAGTACTGAGACAGTCGGTATGAGACAGACGGTCTGAGACAGACGGTCTGAGACAGACGGTCTGAGACAGACGGTCTGAGACAGACGGTCTGAGACAGACGGTCTGAGACAGACGGTCTGAGACAGACGGTCTGAGACAGACGGTATGAGAAAGACAGGCTGAGTCCGCCGTTCATAGACAGTCGGTATGAGACAGAAGTACTGAGACAGACGGTCTGAGACAGACGGTCTGAGACAGACGGTCTGAGACAGACGGTCTGAGACAGACGGTATGAGAAAGACAGGCTGAGTCCGCCGTTCATAGACAGTCAGTATGAGACAGAAGTACTGAGACAGACGGTCTGAGACAGACGGTCTGAGACGGACGGTCTGAGACAGACGGTCTGAGACAGACGGTCTGAGACAGACGGTCTGAGACAGTGGGTCTGAGACAGACGGTCTGAGACAGACGGTCTGAGACAGACGGTATGAGAACGACAGGCTGAGTGCGACGTTCATAGACAGTCGGTATGAGACAGAAGTACTGAGACAGTCGGTATGAGACAGACGGTCTGAGACAGACGGTCTGAGACAGACGGTCTGAGACAGACGGTCTGAGACAGACGGTCTGAGACAGACGGTATGAGAAAGACAGGCTGAGTCCGCCGTTCATAGACAGTCAGTATGAGACAGAAGTACTGAGACAGACGGTCTGAGACAGACGGTCTGAGACGGACGGTCTGAGACAGACGGTCTGAGACAGACGGTCTGAGACAGACGGTCTGAGACAGTGGGTCTGAGACAGACGGTCTGAGACAGACGGTCTGAGACAGACGGTCTGAGACAGACGGTCTGAGACAGACGGTCTGAGACAGACGGTCTGAGACAGACGGTCTGAGACAGACGGTCTGAGACAGACGGTCTGAGATAGACGGTCTGAGAGAGACGGGCTGAGACCGACGGGCTTAGACAGACGTACTGGGACAGACGGTCTGAGACAGACGGACAGAGACCGACGGTCTGAGACAGACGGACTGAGACAGTCGGGGTGAGACTGACGGGCTGAGACAGACGGTCTGAGACAGACGGTCTGAGACAGACGGTCTGAGACAGACGGTCTGAGACAGACGGTCTGAGACAGACGGTCTGAGACAGACGGTCTGAAACAGACGGTCGGAGACAGACGGTACGAGAAAGACAGGCTAAATCCGACGTTAATAGACAGTCGGTATGAGACAGAGGTACTGAGACAGACGGTCTGAGACAGACGGTCTGAGACAGACGGTCTGAGACAGACGGTCTGAGACAGACGGTCTGAGACAGAGGGTCTGAGACAGACGGTCTCAGACAGACGGTCTGAGACAGAGGGTCTGAGACAGACGGTCTCAGACAGACGGTCGGAAACAGACGGTCTGAGACAGACGGTCTGAGACAGACGGTCTGAGACAGACGGTCTGAGACAGACGGTCTGAGACAGACGGTCTGAGACAGACGGTCTGAGACAGACGGTCTGAGACAGACGGTCTGAGACAGACGGTCTGAGACAGACGGTCTGAGACAGACGGTCTGAGACAGACGGTCTGAGACAGACGGTCTGAGACAGACGGTCTGAGACAGACGGTCTGAGACAGACGGTCTGAGACAGACGGTCTGAGATAGACGGTCTGAGAGAGACGGGCTGAGACCGACGGGCTTAGACAGACGTACTGGGACAGACGGTCTGAGACAGACGGACAGAGACCGACGGTCTGAGACAGACGGTCTGAGATAGACGGTCTGAGAGAGACGGGCTGAGACCGACGGGCTTAGACAGACGTACTGGGACAGACGGTCTGAGACAGACGGACAGAGACCGACGGTCTGAGACAGACGGTCGGAGACAGACGGTCTGAGACAGACGGTCTGAGACAGACGGTCTGAGACAGACGGCCTGAGACAGACGGTCTGAAACAGACGGTCGGAGACAGACGGTACGAGAAAGACAGGCTAAATCCGACGTTCATAGACAGTCGGTATGAGACAGAGGTACTGAGACAGACGGTCTGAGACAGACGGTCTGAAACAGACGGTCTGAGACAGACGGTCTGAGACAGACGGTCTGAGACAGAGGGTCTGAGACAGACGGTCTCAGACAGACGGTCTGAGACAGAGGGTCTGAGACAGACGGTCTGAGACAGACGGTCTGAGACAGACGGTCTGAGACAGACGGTCTGAGACAGACGGTCTGAGACAGACGGTCTGAGACAGACGGTATGAGAAAGACAGGCTGAGTCCGCCGTTCATAGACAGTCGGTATGAGACAGAATTACTGAGACAGACGGTCTGAGACAGAGGGTCTGAGACAGACGGTCTGAGACAGACGGTCTGAGACAGAGGGTCTGAGACAGACGGTCTGAGATAGACGGTCTGAGAGAGACGGGCTGAGACCGACGGGCTTAGACAGACGTACTGGGACAGACGGTCTGAGACAGACGGACAGAGACCGACGGTCTGAGACAGACGGTCTGAGACAGACGGTATGAGAACGACAGGCTGAGTGCGACGTTCATAGACAGTCGGTATGAGACAGAAGTACTGAGACAGTCGGTATGAGACAGACGGTCTGAGACAGACGGTCTGAGACAGACGGTCTGAGACAGACGGTCTGAGACAGACGGTCTGAGACAGACGGTCTGAGACAGACGGTCTGAGACAGACGGTCTGAGACAGACGGTCTGAGACAGACGGTCTGAGACAGACGGTCTGAGACAGACGGTCTGAGATAGACGGTCTGAGAGAGACGGGCTGAGACCGACGGGCTTAGACAGACGTACTGGGACAGACGGTCTGAGACAGACGGACAGAGACCGACGGTCTGAGACAGACGGACTGAGACAGTCGGGGTGAGACTGACGGGCTGAGACAGACGGTCTGAGACAGACGGTCTGAGACAGACGGTCTGAGACAGACGGTCTGAGACAGACGGTCTGAGACAGACGGTCTGAGACAGACGGTCTGAGACAGACGGTCTGAGACAGACGGTCTCAGACAGACGGTCGGAGACAGACGGTCTGAGACAGACGGTCTGAGACAGACGGTCTGAGACAGACGGTCTGAGACAGACGGTCTGAGACAGACGGTCTGAAACAGACGGTCGGAGACAGACGGTACGAGAAAGACAGGCTAAATCCAACGTTCATAGACAGTCGGTATGAGACAGAGGTACTGAGACAGACGGTCTGAGACAGACGGTCTGAGACAGACGGTCTGAGACAGACGGTCTGAGACAGACGGTCTGAGACAGACGGTCTGAGACAGACGGTCTGAGACAGACGGTCTGAGACAGACGGTCTGAGACAGACGGTCTGAAACAGACGGTCGGAGACAGACGGTACGAGAAAGACAGGCTAAATCCGACGTTAATAGACAGTCGGTATGAGACAGAGGTACTGAGACAGACGGTCTGAGACAGACGGTCTGAGACAGACGGTCTGAGACAGACGGTCTGAGACAGAGGGTCTGAGACAGACGGTCTCAGACAGACGGTCTGAGACAGAGGGTCTGAGACAGACGGTCTCAGACAGACGGTCGGAAACAGACGGCCTGAGACAGACGGTCTGAGACAGACGGTCTGAGACAGACGGTCTGAGACAGACGGTCTGAGACAGACGGTCTGAGACAGACGGTCTGAGACAGACGGTCTGAGACAGACGGTCTGAGACAGACGGTCTGAGACAGACGGTCTGAGACAGACGGTCTGAGATAGACGGTCTGAGAGAGACGGGCTGAGACCGACGGGCTTAGACAGACGTACTGGGACAGACGGACAGAGACCGACGGTCTGAGACAGACGGTCTGAGATAGACGGTCTGAGAGAGATGGGCTGAGACCGACGGGCTTAGACAGACGTACTGGGACAGACGGTCTGAGACAGACGGACAGAGACCGACGGTCTGAGACAGACGGTCTGAGACAGACGGTCAGATACAGACGGGCTTAGACAGACGTACTGGGACAGACGGTCTGAGACAGACGGACAGAGACAGACGGACAGAGACAGACGGACAGAGACAGACGGACAGAGACAGACGGACAGAGACAGACGGACAGAGACAGACGGACAGAGACAGACGGACATAGACAGACGGACTGAGACAGTCGGGGTGAGACTGACGGGCTGAGACAGACGGTCTGAGACAGACGGTCTGAGACAGACGGTCTGAGACAGACGGTCTGAGACAGACGGTCTGAGACAGACGGTCTGAGACAGACGGTCTGAGACAGACGGTCTGAGACAGACGGTCTGAGACAGACGGTCTGAGACAGACGGTCTGAGACAGAGGGTCTGAGACAGACGGTCTCAGACAGACGGTCGGGGACAGACGGTCTGAGACAGACGGTCTGAGGCAGACGGTCTGAGACAGACGGTCTGAGACAGACGGTCTGAGACACACGGTCTGAAACAGACGGTCGGAGACAGACGGTACGAGAAAGACAGGCTAAATCCGACGTTCATAGACAGTCGGTATGAGACAGAGGTACTGAGACAGACGGTCTGAGACAGACGGTCTGAGACAGACGGTCTGAGACAGACGGTCTGAGACAGACGGTCTGAGACAGAGGGTCTGAGACAGACGGTCTCAGACAGACGGTCTCAGACAGACGGTCTGAGACAGACGGTCTGAGACAGACGGTCTGAGACAGACGGTCTGAGACAGACGGTCTGAGACAGACGGTCTGAGACAGACGGTCTGAGACAGACGGTCTGAGACAGACGGTCTGAGACAGACGGTCTGAGACAGACGGTATGAGAAAGACAGTCTGAGTCCGACGTTCATAGACAGTCAGTATGAGACAGAAGTACTGAGACAGTCGGTATGAGACAGACGGTCTGAGACAGACGGTCTGAGACAGACGGTCTGAGACAGACGGTCTGAGACAGACTGTCTGAGACAGAGGGTCTGAGACAGACGGTCTGAGACAGACGGTCTGAGACAGACGGTCTGAGACAGATGGTCTGAGACAGACGGTCTGAGACAGACGGTATGAGAAAGACAGGCTGAGTCCGCCGTTCATAGACAGTCGGTATGAGACAGAAGTACTGAGACAGACGGTCTGAGACAGACGGTCTGAGACAGACGGTCTGAGACAGACGGGCTTAGACAGACGTACTGGGACAGACGGTCTGAGACAGACGGACAGAGACAGACGGACAGAGACAGACGGACAGAGACAGACGGACAGAGACAGACGGACAGAGACGGACGGACAGAGACAGACGGACAGAGACAGACGGACAGAGACAGACGGACAGAGACAGACGGACAGAGACAGACGGACTGAGACAGTCGGGGTGAGACTGACGGGCTGAGACAGACGGTCTGAGACAGACGGTCTGAGACAGACGGTCGGAGACAGACGGTCTGAGACAGACGGTCTGAGACAGACGGTCTGAGACAGACGGTCTGAGACAGACGGTCTGAGACAGACGGTCTGAGACAGAGGGTCTGAGACAGACGGTCTGAGACAGACGGTCTGAGACAGACGGTCTGAGACAGACGGTCTGAGACAGACGGTCTGAGACAGACGGTCTGAGACAGACGGTCTGAGACAGACGGCCTGAGACAGACGGTCTGAGACAGACGGTCTGAGACAGAGGGTCTGAGACAGACGGTCTGAGACAGACGGTCTGAGACAGACGGTCTGAGACAGACGGTCTGAGACAGACGGTCTGAGACAGACGGTATGAGAACGACAGGCTGAGTGCGACGTTCATAGACAGTCGGTATGAGACAGAAGTACTGAGACAGTCGGTATGAGACAGACCAGACGGTCTGAGACAGACGGTCTGAGACAGACGGTCTGAGACAGACGGTCTGAAACAGACGGTCGGAGACAGACGGTACGAGAAAGACAGGCTAAATCCGACGTTCATAGACAGTCGGTATGAGACAGAGGTACTGACACAGACGGTCTGAGACAGACGGTCTGAGACAGACGGTCTGAGACAGACGGTCTGAGACAGAGGGTCTGAGACAGACGGTCTCAGACAGACGGTCTGAGACAGAGGGTCTGAGACAGACGGTCTCAGACAGACGGTCGGAAACAGACGGTCTGAGACAGACGGTCTGAGACAGACGGTCTGAGACAGACGGTCTGAGACAGACGGTCTGAGACAGACGGTCTGAGACAGACGGTCTGAGACAGACGGTCTGAGACAGACGGTCTGAGACAGACGGTCTGAGACAGACGGTCTGAGACAGACGGTCTGAGATAGACGGTCTGAGAGAGACGGGCTGAGACCGACGGGCTTAGACAGACGTACTGGGACAGACGGTCTGAGACAGACGGACAGAGACCGACGGTCTGAGACAGACGGTCTGAGATAGACGGTCTGAGAGAGATGGGCTGAGACCGACGGGCTTAGACAGACGTACTGGGACAGACGGTCTGAGACAGACGGACAGAGACCGACGGTCTGAGACAGACGGTCTGAGACAGACGGTCTGATACAGACGGGCTTAGACAGACGTACTGGGACAGACGGTCTGAGACAGACGGACAGAGACAGACGGACAGAGACAGACGGACAGAGACAGACGGACAGAGACAGACGGACAGAGACAGACGGACAGAGACAGACGGACAGAGACAGACGGACATAGACAGACGGACTGAGACAGTCGGGGTGAGACTGACGGGCTGAGACAGACGGTCTGAGACAGACGGTCTGAGACAGACGGTCTGAGACAGACGGTCTGAGACAGACGGTCTGAGACAGACGGTCTGAGACAGACGGTCTGAGACAGACGGTCTGAGACAGACGGTCTGAGACAGACGGTCTGAGACAGACGGTCTGAGACAGACGGTCTGAGACAGACGGTCTGAGACAGAGGGTCTGAGACAGACGGTCTCAGACAGACGGTCGGGGACAGACGGTCTGAGACAGACGGTCTGAGACAGACGGTCTGAGACAGACGGCCTGAGACACACGGTCTGAAACAGACGGTCGGAGACAGACGGTACGAGAAAGACAGGCTAAATCCGACGTTCATAGACAGTCGGTATGAGACAGAGGTACTGAGACAGACGGTCTGAGACAGACGGTCTGAGACAGACGGTCTGAGACAGACGGTCTGAGACAGACGGTCTGAGACAGAGGGTCTGAGACAGACGGTCTCAGACAGACGGTCTGAGACAGACTGTCTGAGACAGACGGTCTGAGACAGACGGTCTGAGACAGACGGTCTGAGACAGACGGTCTGAGACAGACGGTCTGAGACAGACGGTCTGAGACAGACGGTCTGAGACAGACGGTCTGAGACAGACGGTATGAGAAAGACAGGCTGAGTCCGCCGTTCATAGACAGTCGGTATGAGACAGAAGTACTGAGACAGTCGGTATGAGACAGACGGTCTGAGACAGACGGTCTGAGACAGACGGTCTGAGACAGACGGTCTGAGACAGACGGTCTGAGACAGACTGTCTGAGACAGAGGGTCTGAGACAGACGGTCTGAGACAGACGGTCTGAGACAGACGGTCTGAGACAGACGGTCTGAGACAGACGGTCTGAGACAGACGGTCTGAGACAGACGGTCTGAGACAGACGGTCTGAGACAGACGGTATGAGAAAGACAGGCTGAGTCCGCCGTTCATAGACAGTCGGTATGAGACAGAAGTACTGAGACAGACGGTCTGAGACAGACGGTCTGAGACAGACGGTCTGAGACAGACGGTCTGAGACAGACGGGCTTAGACAGACGTACTGGGACAGACGGTCTGAGACAGACGGACAGAGACAGACGGACAGAGACAGACGGACAGAGACAGACGGACAGAGACAGACGGACAGAGACGGACGGACAGAGACAGACGGACAGAGACAGACGGACAGAGACAGACGGACAGAGACAGACGGACAGAGACAGACGGACTGAGACAGTCGGGGTGAGACTGACGGGCTGAGACAGACGGTCTGAGACAGACGGTCTGAGACAGACGGTCGGAGACAGACGGTCTGAGACAGACGGTCTGAGACAGACGGTCTGAGACAGACGGTCTGAGACAGAGGGTCTGAGACAGACGGTCTCAGACAGACGGTCGGAGACAGACGGTCTGAGACAGACGGTCTGAGACAGACGTTCTGAGACAGACGGTCTGAGACAGACGGTCTGAGACAGACGGTCTGAAACAGACGGTCGGAGACAGACGGTACGAGAAAGACAGGCTAAATCCGACGTTCATAGACAGTCGGTATGAGACAGAGGTACTGAGACAGACGGTCTGAGACAGACGGTCTGAGACAGACGGACTGAGACAGTCGGGGTGAGACTGACGGGCTGAGACAGACGGTCTGAGACAGACGGTCTGAGACAGACGGTCGGAGACAGACGGTCTGAGACAGACGGTCTGAGACAGACGGTCTGAGACAGACGGTCTGAGACAGAGGGTCTGAGACAGACGGTCTCAGACAGACGGTCGGAGACAGACGGTCTGAGACAGACGGTCTGAGACAGACGTTCTGAGACAGACGGTCTGAGACAGACGGTCTGAAACAGACGGTCGGAGACAGACGGTACGAGAAAGACAGGCTAAATCCGACGTTCATAGACAGTCGGTATGAGACAGAGGTACTGAGACAGACGGTCTGAGACAGACGGTCTGAGACAGACGGTCTGAGACAGACGGTCTGAGACAGACGGTCTGAGACAGACGGTCTGAGACAGACGGTCTGAGACAGACGGTCTGAGACAGACGGTCTGAGACGGACGGTATGAGAAAGACAGGCTGAGTCCGCCGTTCATAGACAGTCGGTATGAGACAGAAGTACTGAGACAGACGGTCTGAGACAGACGGTCTGAGACAGACGGTCTGAGACAGACGGTCTGAGACAGACGGTCTGAGACAGACGTTCTGAGACAGACGGTCTGAGACAGACGGTCTGAGACAGACGGTCTGAGACAGACGGTCTGAGACAGACGGTCTGAGACAGACGGTCTGAGACAGACGGTCTGAGACAGACGGTCTGAGACAGACGGTCTTTGACAGGCGGTCTGAGACAGAGGGTCTGAGACAGACGGTCTCAGACAGACGGTCGGAAACAGACGGTCTGAGACAGACGGTCTGAGACAGACGGTCTGAGACAGACGGTCTGAGACAGAGGGTCTGAGACAGACGGTCTGAGACAGACGGTCAGAGACAGACGGTCTGCGACAGACGATCTGAGACAGACGGTCTGAGACAGACGGTCTGAGACAGACGGTCTGAGACAGACGGTCTGAGACAGACGGTCTGAGACAGACGGTCTGAGACAGACGGTCTGAGACAGACGGTATGAAAAAGACTGGCTGAGACAGACGTTGTGAAAAAGACAGGCTGAGTCCGACGTTCATAGACAGTCGGTATGAGATAGAGGTACTGAGACAGACGGTCTGAGACAGACGGTCTGAGACAGACAGTCTGAGACAGACGGTCTGAGATAGACGGTCTGAGAGAGACGGGCTGGGACCGACGGGCTTAGACAGACGTACTGGGACAGACGGTCTGAGACAGACGGTCTGAGACAGACGGTATGAGAAAGACAGGCTGAGTCCGACGTTCATAGACAGTCGGTATGAGACAGAAGTACTGAGACAGACGGTCTGAAACAGACGGTCTGAGACAGACGGTCTGAGACAGACGGTCTGAGACAGACGGTCTGAGACAGACGGTACGAGAAAGACAGGCTAAATCCGACGTTCATAGACAGTCGGTATGAGACAGAGGTACTGAGACAGACGGTCTGAGACAGACGGTCTGAGACAGACGGTCTGGGACAGACGGTCTGAGACAGACGGTCTGAGACAGACGGTCTGAGACAGACGGTCTGAGACAGACGGTATGAAAAAGACTGGCTGAGACAGACGTTGTGAAAAAGACAGGCTGAGTCCGACGTTCATAGACAGTCGGTATGAGATAGAGGTACTGAGACAGACGGTCTGAGACAGACGGTCTGAGACAGACAGTCTGAGACAGACGGTCTGAGATAGACGGTCTGAGAGAGACGGGCTGGGACCGACGGGCTTAGACAGACGTACTGGGACAGACGGTCTGAGACAGACGGTCTGAGACAGACGGTCTGAGACAGACGGTCTGAGACAGACGGTCTGAGACAGACGGTCTGAGACAGACGGTCTGAGACAGACGGTCTGAGACAGACGGTCTGAGACAGACGGTCTGAGACAGACGGTCTGAGACAGACGGTCTGAGACAGACGGTCTGAGATAGACGGTCTGAGAGAGACGGGCTGAGACCGACGGGCTTAGACAGACGTACTGGGACAGACGGTCTGAGACAGACGGACAGAGACCGACGGTCTGAGACAGACGGACTGAGACAGTCGGGGTGAGACTGACGGGCTGAGACAGACGGTCTGAGACAGACGGTCTGAGACAGACGGTCTGAGACAGACGGTCTGAGACAGACGGTCTGAGACAGACGGTCTGAGACAGACGGTCTGAGACAGACGGTATGAGAAAGACAGGCTGAGTCCGCCGTTCATAGACAGTCGGTATGAGACGGAAGTACTGAGACAGACGGTCTGAGACAGACGGTCTGAGACAGACGGTCTGAGACAGACGGTCTGAGACAGACGGTCTGAGACAGACGGGCTTAGACAGACGTACTGGGACAGACGGTCTGAGACAGACGGACAGAGACAGACGGACAGAGACAGACGGACAGAGACAGACGGACAGAGACAGACGGACAGAGACGGACGGACAGAGACAGACGGACAGAGACAGACGGACAGAGACAGACGGACAGGGACAGACGGACAGAGACAGACGGACTGAGACAGTCGGGGTGAGACTGACGGGCTGAGACAGACGGTCTGAGACAGACGGTCTGAGACAGACGGTCTGAGACAGAGGGTCTGAGACAGACGGTCTGAGACAGACGGTCTGAGACAGACGGTCTGAGACAGACGGTCTGAGACAGACGGTCTGAGACAGACGGTCTGAGACAGACGGTCTGAGACAGACGGTCTGAGACAGACGGTCTGAGACAGACGGCCTGAGACAGACGGTCTGAGACAGACGGTCTGAGACAGAGGGTCTGAGACAGACGGTCTGAGACAGACGGTCTGAGACAGACGGTCTGAGACAGACGGTATGAGAACGACAGGCTGAGTGCGACGTTCATAGACAGTCGGTATGAGACAGAAGTACTGAGACAGTCGGTATGAGACAGACCAGACGGTCTGAGACAGACGGTCTGAGAGAGACGGTCTGAGACAGACGGTCTGAAACAGACGGTCGGAGACAGACGGTACGAGAAAGACAGGCTAAATCCGACGTTCATAGACAGTCGGTATGAGACAGAGGTACTGAGACAGACGGTCTGAGACAGACGGTCTGAGACAGACGGTCTGAGACAGACGGTCTGAGACAGACGGTCTGAGACAGAGGGTCTGAGACAGACGGTCTCAGACAGACGGTCTGAGACAGAGGGTCTGAGACAGACGGTCTCAGACAGACGGTCGGAAACAGACGGTCTGAGACAGACGGTCTGAGACAGACGGTCTGAGACAGACGGTCTGAGACAGACGGTCTGAGACAGACGGTCTGAGACAGACGGTCTGAGACAGACGGTCTGAGACAGACGGTCTGAGATAGACGGTCTGAGAGAGACGGGCTGAGACCGACGGGCTTAGACAGACGTACTGGGACAGACGGTCTGAGACAGACGGACAGAGACCGACGGTCTGAGACAGACGGTCTGAGATAGACGGTCTGAGAGAGATGGGCTGAGACCGACGGGCTTAGACAGACGTACTGGGACAGACGGTCTGAGACAGACGGACAGAGACCGACGGTCTGAGACCGACGGTCTGAGACAGACGGTCTGATACAGACGGGCTTAGACAGACGTACTGGGACAGACGGTCTGAGACAGACGGACAGAGACAGACGGACAGAGACAGACGGACAGAGACAGACGGACAGAGACAGACGGACAGAGACAGACGGACATAGACAGACGGACTGAGACAGTCGGGGTGAGACTGACGGGCTGAGACAGACGGTCTGAGACAGACGGTCTGAGACAGACGGTCTGAGACAGACGGTCTGAGACAGACGGTCTGAGACAGACGGTCTGAGACAGACGGTCTGAGACAGACGGTCTGAGACAGACGGTCTGAGACAGACGGTCTGAGACAGACGGTCTGAGACAGACGGTCTGAGACAGGGGGTCTGAGACGGACGGTCTCAGACAGACGGTCGGGGACAGACGGTCTGAGACAGACGGTCTGAGACAGACGGTCTGAGACAGACGGTCTGAGACAGACGGCCTGAGACACACGGTCTGAAACAGACGGTCGGAGACAGACGGTACGAGAAAGACAGGCTAAATCCGACGTTCATAGACAGACGGTCTGAGACAGACGGTCTGAGACAGACGGTCTGAGACAGACGGTCTGAGACAGACGGTATGAGAAAGACAGGCTGAGTCCGCCGTTCATAGACAGTCGGTATGAGACAGAAGTACTGAGACAGACGGTCTGAGACAGACGGTCTGAGACAGACGGTCTGAGACAGACGGTCTGAGACAGACGGTCTGAGACAGACGGTCTGAGACAGACGGTCTGAGACAGACGGGCTTAGACAGACGTACTGGGACAGACGGTCTGAGACAGACGGACAGAGACAGACGGACAGAGACATACGGACAGAGACAGACGGACAGATACAGACGGACAGAGACGGACGGACAGAGACAGACGGACAGAGACAGACGGACAGAGACAGACGGACAGAGACAGACGGACAGAGACAGACGGACTGAGACAGTCGGGGTGAGACTGACGGGCTGAGACAGACGGTCTGAGACAGACGGTCTGAGACAGACGGTCGGAGACAGACGGTCTGAGACAGACGGTCTGAGACAGACGGTCTGAGACAGACGGTCTGAGACAGAGGGTCTGAGACAGACGGTCTGAGACAGACGGTCTGAGACAGACGGTCTGAGACAGACGGTCTGAGACAGACGGTCTGAGACAGACGGTCTGAGACAGACGGTCTGAGACAGACGGTCTGAGACAGACGGTCTGAGACAGACGGCCTGAGACAGACGGTCTGAGACAGACGGTCTGAGACAGAGGGTCTGAGACAGACGGTCTGAGACAGACGGTCTGAGACAGACGGTATGAGAACGACAGGCTGAGTGCGACGTTCATAGACAGTCGGTATGAGACAGAAGTACTGAGACAGTCGGTATGAGACAGACCAGACGGTCTGAGACAGACGGTCTGAGAGAGACGGTCTGAGACAGACGGTCTGAGACAGACGGTCTGAGACAGACGGTCTCAGACAGACGGTCTCAGACAGACGGTCTGAGACAGACGGACAGAGACAGACGGTCTGAGACAGACGGTCTGAGACAGACGGTCTGAGACAGACGGTCTGAGACAGACGGTCTGAGACAGACGGTCTGAGACAGGGGGTCTGAGACAGACGGTCTCAGACAGACGGTCGGGGACAGACGGTCTGAGACAGACGGTCTGAGACAGACGGTCTGAGACAGACGGTCTGAGACAGACGGTCTGAGACAGACGGTCTGAGACAGACGGCCTGAGACACACGGTCTGAAACAGACGGTCGGAGACAGACGGTACGAGAAAGACAGGCTAAATCCGACGTTCATAGACAGACGGTCTGAGACAGACGGTCTGAGACAGACGGTCTGAGACAGACGGTCTGAGACAGACGGTCTGAGACAGACGGCCTGAGACACACGGTCTGAAACAGACGGTCGGAGACAGACGGTACGAGAAAGACAGGCTAAATCCGACGTTCATAGACAGACGGTCTGAGACAGACGGTCTGAGACAGACGGTATGAGAAAGACAGGCTGAGTCCGCCGTTCATAGACAGTCGGTATGAGACAGAAGTACTGAGACAGACGGTCTGAGACAGACGGTCTGAGACAGACGGTCTGAGACAGACGGTCTGAGACAGACGGTCTGAGACAGACGGGCTTAGACAGACGTACTGGGACAGACGGTCTGAGACAGACGGACAGAGACAGACGGACAGAGACAGACGGACAGAGACAGACGGACAGATACAGACGGACAGAGACGGACGGACAGAGACAGACGGTCTGAGTCAGACGGTCTGAGATAGACGGTCTGAGACAGACGGTCTGAGACAGACGGTCTGAGACAGACGGTCTGAGACAGACGGTCTGAGACAGACGGTCTGAGACAGACGGTCTGAGACAGACGGTCTGAGACAGACGGTCTGAGACAGACGGTCTGAGACAGACGGTCTGAGACAGACGGTCTGAGACAGACGGTCTGAGACAGTGGGTCTGAGACAGACGGTCTGAGACAGACGGTATGAGAACGACAGGCTGAGTGCGACGTTCATAGACAGTCGGTATGAGACAGAAGTACTGAGACAGTCGGTATGAGACAGACGGTCTGAGACAGACGGTCTGAGACAGACGGTCTGAGACAGACGGTCTGAGACAGACGGTCTGAGACAGACGGTCTGAGACAGACGGTCTGAGACAGACGGTCTGAGACAGACGGTCTGAGGCAGACGGTCTGAGACAGACGGTCTGAGACAGACGGTCTGAGACAGACGGTCTGAGATAGACGGTCTGAGAGAGACGGGCTGAGACCGACGGGCTTAGACAGACGTACTGGGACAGACGGTCTGAGACAGACGGACAGAGACCGACGGTCTGAGACAGACGGACTGAGACAGTCGGGGTGAGACTGACGGGCTGAGACAGACGGTCTGAGACAGACGGTCTGAGACAGACGGTCTGAGACAGACGGTCTGAGACAGACGGTCTGAGACAGACGGTCTGAGACAGACGGTCTGAGACAGACGGTCTGAGACAGACGGTCTGAGACAGACGGTCTGGGACAGACGGTCTGAGACAGACGGTATGAGAAAGACAGGCTGAGTCCGCCGTTCATAGACAGTCGGTATGAGACAGAAGTACTGAGACAGACGGTCTGAGACAGACGGTCTGAGACAGACGGTCTGAGACAGACGGTCTGAGACAGACGGGCTTAGACAGACGTACTGGGACAGACGGTCTGAGACAGACGGACAGAGACAGACGGACAGAGACAGACGGACAGAGACAGACGGACAGAGACAGACGGACAGAGACAGACGGACAGAGACGGACGGACAGAGACAGACGGACAGAGACAGACGGACAGAGACAGACGGACAGAGACAGACGGACAGAGACAGACGGACTGAGACAGTCGGGGTGAGACTGACGGGCTGAGACAGACGGTCTGAGACAGACGGTCTGAGACAGACGGTCGGAGACAGACGGTCTGAGACAGACGGTCTGAGACAGACGGTCTGAGACAGACGGTCTGAGACAGAGGGTCTGAGACAGACGGTCTGAGACAGACGGTCTGAGACAGACGGTCTGAGACAGACGGTCTGAGACAGACGGTCTGAGACAGACGGTCTGAGACAGACGGTCTGAGACAGACGGTCTGAGACAGACGGTCTGAGACAGACGGTCTGAGACAGACGGTCTGAGACAGACGGCCTGAGACAGACGGTCTGAGACAGACGGTCTGAGACAGAGGGTCTGAGACAGACGGTCTGAGACAGACGGTCTGAGACAGACGGTATGAGAACGACAGGCTGAGTGCGACGTTCATAGACAGTCGGTATGAGACAGAAGTACTGAGACAGTCGGTATGAGACAGACCAGACGGTCTGAGACAGACGGTCTGAGAGAGACGGTCTGAGACAGACGGTCTGAAACAGACGGTCGGAGACAGACGGTACGAGAAAGACAGGCTAAATCCGACGTTCATAGACAGTCGGTATGAGACAGAGGTACTGAGACAGACGGTCTGAGACAGACGGTCTGAGACAGACGGTCTGAGACAGACGGTCTGAGACAGACGGTCTGAGACAGAGGGTCTGAGACAGACGGTCTCAGACAGACGGTCCGAGACAGAGGGTCTGAGACAGACGGTCTCAGACAGACGGTCGGAAACAGACGGTCTGAGACAGACGGTCTGAGACAGACGGTCTGAGACAGACGGTCTGAGACAGACGGTCTGAGACAGACGGTCTGAGACAGACGGTCTGAGACAGACGGTCTGAGACAGACGGTCTGAGACAGACGGTCTGAGACAGACGGTCTGAGACAGACGGTCTGAGACAGACGGTCTGAGATAGACGGTCTGAGAGAGACGGGCTGAGACCGACGGGCTTAGACAGACGTACTGGGACAGACGGTCTGAGACAGACGGACAGAGACCGACGGTCTGAGACAGACGGTCTGAGATAGACGGTCTGAGAGAGATGGGCTGAGACCGACGGGCTTAGACAGACGTACTGGGACAGACGGTCTGAGACAGACGGACAGAGACCGACGGTCTGAGACAGACGGTCTGAGACAGACGGTCTGATACAGACGGGCTTAGACAGACGTACTGGGACAGACGGTCTGAGACAGACGGACAGAGACAGACGGACAGAGACAGACGGACAGAGACAGACGGACAGAGACAGACGGACAGAGACAGACGGACAGAGACAGACGGACATAGACAGACGGACTGAGACAGTCGGGGTGAGACTGACGGGCTGAGACAGACGGTCTGAGACAGACGGTCTGAGACAGACGGTCTGAGACAGACGGTCTGAGACAGACGGTCTGAGACAGACGGTCTGAGACAGACGGTCTGAGACAGACGGTCTGAGACAGACGGTCTGAGACAGACGGTCTGAGACAGACGGTCTGAGACAGACGGTCTGAGACAGACGGTCTGAGACAGACGGTCTGAGACAGACGGTCTGAGACAGACGGTCTGAGACAGACGGTCTGAGACAGACGGTCTGAGACAGACGGTCTGAGACAGACGGTCTGAGACAGACGGTCTGAGACAGACGGTCTGAGACAGTGGGTCTGAGACAGACGGTCTCAGACAGACGGTCGGGGACAGACGGTCTGAGACAGACGGTCTGAGACAGACGGTCTGAGACAGACGGTCTGAGACAGACGGTCTGAGACAGACGGTCTGAGACAGACGGCCTGAGACACACGGTCTGAAACAGACGGTCGGAGACAGACGGTACGAGAAAGACAGGCTAAATCCGACGTTCATAGACAGTCGGTATGAGACAGAGGTACTGAGACAGACGGTCTGAGACAGACGGTCTGAGACAGACGGTCTGAGACAGACGGTCTGAGACAGACGGTCTGAGACAGACGGTCTGAGACAGACGGTCTGAGACAGACGGTCTGAGACAGACGGTATGAGAAAGACAGGCTGAGTCCGCCGTTCATAGACAGTCGGTATGAGACAGAAGTACTGAGACAGACGGTCTGAGACAGACGGTCTGAGACAGACGGTCTGAGACAGACGGTCTGAGACAGACGGGCTTAGACAGACGTACTGGGACAGACGGTCTGAGACAGACGGACAGAGACAGACGGACAGAGACAGACGGACAGAGACAGACGGACAGAGACAGACGGACAGAGACGGACGGACAGAGACAGACGGACAGAGACAGACGGACAGAGACAGACGGACAGAGACAGACGGACAGAGACAGACGGACTGAGACAGTCGGGGTGAGACTGACGGGCTGAGACAGACGGTCTGAGACAGACGGTCTGAGACAGACGGTCTGAGACAGACGGTCGGAGACAGACGGTCTGAGACAGACGGTCTGAGACAGACGGTCTGAGACAGACGGTCTGAGACAGACGGTCTGAGACAGACGGTCTGAGACAGAGGGTCTGAGACAGACGGTCTGAGACAGACGGTCTGAGACAGACGGTCTGAGACAGACGGTCTGAGACAGACGGTCTGAGACAGACGGTCTGAGACAGACGGTCTGAGACAGACGGTCTGAGACAGACGGTCTGAGACAGACGGTCTGAGACAGACGGCCTGAGACAGACGGTCTGAGACAGACGGTCTGAGACAGAGGGTCTGAGACAGACAGTCTGAGACAGACGGTCTGAGACAGACGGTATGAGAACGACAGGCTGAGTGCGACGTTCATAGACAGTCGGTATGAGACAGAAGTACTGAGACAGTCGGTATGAGACAGACCAGACGGTCTGAGACAGACGGTCTGAGAGAGACGGTCTGAGACAGACGGTCTGAGACAGACGGTCTCAGACAGACGGTCTGAGACAGAGGGTCTGAGACAGACGGTCTCAGACAGACGGTCGGAAACAGACGGTCTGAGACAGACGGTCTGAGACAGACGGTCTGAGACAGACGGTCTGAGACAGACGGTCTGAGACAGACGGTCTGAGACAGACGGTCTGAGACAGACGGTCTGAGACAGACGGTCTGAGACAGACGGTCTGAGACAGACGGTCTGAGACAGACGGTCTGAGACAGACGGTCTGAGACAGACGGTCTGAGACAGACGGTCTGAGATAGACGGTCTGAGAGAGACGGGCTGAGACCGACGGGCTTAGACAGACGTACTGGGACAGACGGTCTGAGACAGACGGACAGAGACCGACGGTCTGAGACAGACGGTCTGAGATAGACGGTCTGAGAGAGATGGGCTGAGACCGACGGGCTTAGACAGACGTACTGGGACAGACGGTCTGAGACAGACGGACAGAGACCGACGGTCTGAGACAGACGGTCTGAGACAGACGGGCTTAGACAGACGTACTGGGACAGACGGTCTGAGACAGACGGACAGAGACAGACGGACAGAGACAGACGGACAGAGACAGACGGACAGAGACAGACGGACAGAGACGGACGGACAGAGACAGACGGACAGAGACAGACGGACAGAGACAGACGGACAGAGACAGACGGACAGAGACAGACGGACTGAGACAGTCGGGGTGAGACTGACGGGCTGAGACAGACGGTCTGAGACAGACGGTCGGAGACAGACGGTCTGAGACAGACGGTCTGAGACAGACGGTCTGAGACAGACGGTCTGAGACAGAGGGTCTGAGACAGACGGTCTGAGACAGACGGTCTGAGACAGACGGTCTGAGACAGACGGTCTGAGACAGACGGTCTGAGACAGACGGTCTGAGACAGACGGTCTGAGACAGACGGTCTGAGACAGACGGTCTGAGACAGACGGTCTGAGACAGACGGCCTGAGACAGACGGTCTGAGACAGACGGTCTGAGACAGAGGGTCTGAGACAGACGGTCTGAGACAGACGGTCTGAGACAGACGGTATGAGAACGACAGGCTGAGTGCGACGTTCATAGACAGTCGGTATGAGACAGAAGTACTGAGACAGTCGGTATGAGACAGACCAGACGGTCTGAGACAGACGGTCTGAGAGAGACGGTCTGAGACAGACGGTCTGAAACAGACGGTCGGAGACAGACGGTACGAGAAAGACAGGCTAAATCCGACGTTCATAGACAGTCGGTATGAGACAGAGGTACTGAGACAGACGGTCTGAGACAGACGGTCTGAGACAGACGGTCTGAGACAGACGGTCTGAGACAGACGGTCTGAGACAGACGGTCTGAGACAGAGGGTCTGAGACAGACGGTCTCAGACAGACGGTCCGAGACAGAGGGTCTGAGACAGACGGTCTCAGACAGACGGTCGGAAACAGACGGTCTGAGACAGACGGTCTGAGATAGACGGTCTGAGAGAGACGGGCTGAGACCGACGGGCTTAGACAGACGTACTGGGACAGACGGTCTGAGACAGACGGACAGAGACCGACGGTCTGAGACAGACAGTCTGAGATAGACGGTCTGAGAGAGATGGGCTGAGACCGACGGGCTTAGACAGACGTACTGGGACAGACGGTCTGAGACAGACGGACAGAGACCGACGGTCTGATACAGACGGGCTTAGACAGACGTACTGGGACAGACGGTCTGAGACAGACGGACAGAGACAGACGGACAGAGACAGACGGACAGAGACAGACGGACAGAGACAGACGGACAGAGACAGACGGACAGAGACAGACGGACAGAGACAGACGGACATAGACAGACGGACTGAGACAGTCGGGGTGAGACTGACGGGCTGAGACAGACGGTCTGAGACAGACGGTCTGAGACAGACGGTCTGAGACAGACGGTCTGAGACAGACGGTCTGAGACAGACGGTCTGAGACAGACGGTCTGAGACAGACGGTCTGAGACAGACGGTCTGAGACAGACGGTCTGAGACAGACGGTCTGAGACAGACGGTCTGAGACAGACGGTCTGAGACAGACGGTCTGAGACAGACGGTCTGAGACAGACGGTCTGAGACAGGGGGTCTGAGACAGACGGTCTCAGACAGACGGTCGGGGACAGACGGTCTGAGACAGACGGTCTGAGACAGACGGTCTGAGACAGACGGTCTGAGACAGACGGTCTGAGACAGACGGTCTGAGACAGACGGCCTGAGACACACGGTCTGAAACAGACGGTCGGAGACAGACGGTACGAGAAAGACAGGCTAAATCCGACGTTCATAGACAGTCGGTATGAGACAGAGGTACTGAGACAGACGGTCTGAGACAGACGGTCTGAGACAGACGGTCTGAGACAGACGGTCTGAGACAGACGGTCTGAGACAGACGGTCTGAGACAGACGGTATGAGAAAGACAGGCTGAGTCCGCCGTTCATAGACAGTCGGTATGAGACAGAAGTACTGAGACAGACGGTCTGAGACAGACGGTCTGAGACAGACGGTCTGAGACAGACGGTCTGAGACAGACGGTCTAAGACAGACGGGCTTAGACAGACGTACTGGGACAGACGGTCTGAGACAGACGGACAGAGACAGACGGACAGAGACAGACGGACAGAGACAGACGGACAGAGACAGACGGACAGAGACGGACGGACAGAGACAGACGGACAGAGACAGACGGACAGAGACAGACGGACAGAGACAGACGGACAGAGACAGACGGACTGAGACAGTCGGGGTGAGACTGACGGGCTGAGACAGACGGTCTGAGACAGACGGTCTGAGACAGACGGTCGGAGACAGACGGTCTGAGACAGACGGTCTGAGACAGACGGTCTGAGACAGACGGTCTGAGACAGACGGTCTGAGACAGACGGTCTGAGACAGAGGGTCTGAGACAGACGGTCTGAGACAGACGGTCTGAGACAGACGGTCTGAGACAGACGGTCTGAGACAGACGGTCTGAGACAGACGGTCTGAGACAGACGGTCTGAGACAGACGGTCTGAGACAGACGGTCTGAGACAGACGGCCTGAGACAGACGGTCTGAGACAGACGGTCTGAGACAGAGGGTCTGAGACAGACAGTCTGAGACAGACGGTCTGAGACAGACGGTATGAGAACGACAGGCTGAGTGCGGCGTTCATAGACAGTCGGTATGAGACAGAAGTACTGAGACAGTCGGTATGAGACAGACCAGACGGTCTGAGACAGACGGTCTGAGAGAGACGGTCTGAGACAGACGGTCTGAGACAGACGGTCTGAGACAGACGGTCTCAGACAGACGGTCTGAGACAGAGGGTCTGAGACAGACGGTCTCAGACAGACGGTCGGAAACAGACGGTCTGAGACAGACGGTCTGAGACAGACGGTCTGAGACAGACGGTCTGAGACAGACGGTCTGAGACAGACGGTCTGAGACAGACGGTCTGAGACAGACGGTCTGAGACAGACGGTCTGAGACAGACGGTCTGAGACAGACGGTCTGAGACAGACGGTCTGAGACAGACGGTCTGAGACAGACGGTCTGAGACAGACGGTCTGAGACAGACGGTCTGAGACAGACGGTCTGAGATAGACGGTCTGAGAGAGACGGGCTGAGACCGACGGGCTTAGACAGACGTACTGGGACAGACGGTCTGAGACAGACGGACAGAGACCGACGGTCTGAGACAGACGGTCTGAGATAGACGGTCTGAGAGAGATGGGCTGAGACCGACGGGCTTAGACAGACGTACTGGGACAGACGGTCTGAGACAGACGGACAGAGACCGACGGTCTGAGACAGACGGTCTGAGACAGACGGTCTGATACAGACGGGCTTAGACAGACGTACTGGGACAGACGGTCTGAGACAGACGGACAGAGACAGACGGACAGAGACAGACGGACAGAGACAGACGGACAGAGACAGACGGACAGAGACAGACGGACAGAGACAGACGGACAGAGACAGACGGACATAGACAGACGGACTGAGACAGTCGGGGTGAGACTGACGGGCTGAGACAGACGGTCTGAGACAGACGGTCTGAGACAGACGGTCTGAGACAGACGGTCTGAGACAGACGGTCTGAGACAGACGGTCTGAGACAGACGGTCTGAGACAGACGGTCTGAGACAGACGGTCTGAGACAGACGGTCTGAGACAGACGGTCTGAGACAGACGGTCTGAGACAGACGGTCTGAGACAGACGGTCTGAGACAGAGGGTCTGAGACAGACGGTCTGAGACAGACGGTCTGAGACAGACGGTCTGAGACAGACGGTCTGAGACAGACGGTCTGAGACAGACGGTCTGAGACAGACGGTCTGAGACAGACGGTATGAGAAAGACAGTCTGAGTCCGACGTTCATAGACAGTCAGTATGAGACAGAAGTACTGAGACAGTCGGTATGAGACAGACGGTCTGAGACAGACGGTCTGAGACAGACGGTCTGAGACAGACGGTCTGAGACAGACGGTCTGAGACAGACTGTCTGAGACAGAGGGTCTGAGACAGACGGTCTGAGACAGACGGTCTGAGACAGACGGTCTGAGACAGACGGTCTGAGACAGACGGTCTGAGACAGACGGTCTGAGACAGACGGTCTGAGACAGACGGTCTGAGACAGACGGTCTGAGACACACGGTATGAGAAAGACAGGCTGAGTCCGCCGTTCATAGACAGTCGGTATGAGACAGAAGTACTGAGACAGACGGTCTGAGACAGACGGTCTGAGACAGACGGTCTGAGACAGACGGTCTGAGACAGACGGGCTTAGACAGACGTACTGGGACAGACGGTCTGAGACAGACGGACAGAGACAGACGGACAGAGACAGACGGACAGAGACAGACGGACAGAGACAGACGGACAGAGACGGACGGACAGAGACAGACGGACAGAGACAGACGGACAGAGACAGACGGACAGAGACAGACGGACAGAGACAGACGGTCTGAGACAGACGGTCTGAGACAGACGGTCTGAGACAGGGGGTCTGAGACAGACGGTCTCAGACAGACGGTCGGGGACAGACGGTCTGAGACAGACGGTCTGAGACAGACGGTCTGAGACAGACGGTCTGAGACAGACGGTCTGAGACAGACGGTCTGAGACAGACGGCCTGAGACACACGGTCTGAAACAGACGGTCGGAGACAGACGGTACGAGAAAGACAGGCTAAATCCGACGTTCATAGACAGTCGGTATGAGACAGAGGTACTGAGACAGACGGTCTGAGACAGACGGTCTGAGACAGACGGTCTGAGACAGACGGTCTGAGACAGACGGTCTGAGACAGACGGTCTGAGACAGACGGTCTGAGACAGACGGTATGAGAAAGACAGGCTGAGTCCGCCGTTCATAGACAGTCGGTATGAGACAGAAGTACTGAGACAGACGGTCTGAGACAGACGGTCTGAGACAGACGGTCTGAGACAGACGGTCTGAGACAGACGGTCTGAGACAGACGGGCTTAGACAGACGTACTGGGACAGACGGTCTGAGACAGACGGACAGAGACAGACGGACAGAGACAGACGGACAGAGACAGACGGACAGAGACAGACGGACAGAGACGGACGGACAGAGACAGACGGACAGAGACAGACGGACAGAGACAGACGGACAGAGACAGACGGACAGAGACAGACGGACTGAGACAGTCGGGGTGAGACTGACGGGCTGAGACAGACGGTCTGAGACAGACGGTCTGAGACAGACGGTCGGAGACAGACGGTCTGAGACAGACGGTCTGAGACAGACGGTCTGAGACAGACGGTCTGAGACAGACGGTCTGAGACAGACGGTCTGAGACAGAGGGTCTGAGACAGACGGTCTGAGACAGACGGTCTGAGACAGACGGTCTGAGACAGACGGTCTGAGACAGACGGTCTGAGACAGACGGTCTGAGACAGACGGTCTGAGACAGACGGTCTGAGACAGACGGCCTGAGACAGACGGTCTGAGACAGACGGTCTGAGACAGAGGGTCTGAGACAGACAGTCTGAGACAGACGGTCTGAGACAGACGGTATGAGAACGACAGGCTGAGTGCGACGTTCATAGACAGTCGGTATGAGACAGAAGTACTGAGACAGTCGGTATGAGACAGACCAGACGGTCTGAGACAGACGGTCTGAGAGAGACGGTCTGAGACAGACGGTCTGAGACAGACGGTCTGAGACAGACGGTCTCAGACAGACGGTCTGAGACAGAGGGTCTGAGACAGACGGTCTCAGACAGACGGTCGGAAACAGACGGTCTGAGACAGACGGTCTGAGACAGACGGTCTGAGACAGACGGTCTGAGACAGACGGTCTGAGACAGACGGTCTGAGACAGACGGTCTGAGACAGACGGTCTGAGACAGACGGTCTGAGACAGACGGTCTGAGACAGACGGTCTGAGACAGACGGTCTGAGACAGACGGTCTGAGACAGACGGTCTGAGATAGACGGTCTGAGAGAGACGGGCTGAGACCGACGGGCTTAGACAGACGTACTGGGACAGACGGTCTGAGACAGACGGACAGAGACCGACGGTCTGAGACAGACGGTCTGAGATAGACGGTCTGAGAGAGATGGGCTGAGACCGACGGGCTTAGACAGACGTACTGGGACAGACGGTCTGAGACAGACGGACAGAGACCGACGGTCTGAGACAGACGGTCTGAGACAGACGGTCTGATACAGACGGGCTTAGACAGACGTACTGGGACAGACGGTCTGAGACAGACGGACAGAGACAGACGGACAGAGACAGACGGACAGAGACAGACGGACAGAGACAGACGGACAGAGACAGACGGACAGAGACAGACGGACAGAGACAGACGGACATAGACAGACGGACTGAGACAGTCGGGGTGAGACTGACGGGCTGAGACAGACGGTCTGAGACAGACGGTCTGAGACAGACGGTCTGAGACAGACGGTCTGAGACAGACGGTCTGAGACAGACGGTCTGAGACAGACGGTCTGAGACAGACGGTCTGAGACAGACGGTCTGAGACAGACGGTCTGAGACAGACGGTCTGAGACAGACGGTCTGAGACAGACGGTCTGAGACAGACGGTCTGAGACAGACGGTCTGAGACAGACGGTCTGAGACAGACGGTCTGAGACAGAGGGTCTGAGACAGACGGTCTGAGACAGACGGTCTGAGACAGACGGTCTGAGACAGACGGTCTGAGACAGACGGTCTGAGACAGACGGTCTGAGACAGACGGTATGAGAAAGACAGTCTGAGTCCGACGTTCATAGACAGTCAGTATGAGACAGAAGTACTGAGACAGTCGGTATGAGACAGACGGTCTGAGACAGACGGTCTGAGACAGACGGTCTGAGACAGACGGTCTGAGACAGACGGTCTGAGACAGACTGTCTGAGACAGAGGGTCTGAGACAGACGGTCTGAGACAGACGGTCTGAGACAGACGGTCTGAGACAGACGGTCTGAGACAGACGGTCTGAGACAGACGGTCTGAGACAGACGGTCTGAGACAGACGGTCTGAGACACACGGTATGAGAAAGACAGGCTGAGTCCGCCGTTCATAGACAGTCGGTATGAGACAGAAGTACTGAGACAGACGGTCTGAGACAGACGGTCTGAGACAGACGGTCTGAGACAGACGGTCTGAGACAGACGGTCTGAGACAGACGGTCTGAGACAGACGGTCTGAGACAGACGGTCTGAGACAGACGGTCTGAGACAGACGGTCTGAGACAGACGGTCTGAGACAGACGGTCTGAGACAGACGGTCTGAGACAGACGGTCTGAGACAGACGGTCTGAGACAGAGGGTCTGAGACAGACGGTCTCAGACAGACGGTCGGAAACAGACGGTCTGAGACAGACGGTCTGAGACAGACGGTCTGAGACAGACGGTCTGAGACAGACGGTCTGAGACAGACGGTCTGAGACAGACGGTCTGAGACAGACGGTCTGAGACAGACGGTCTGAGACAGACGGTCTGAGACAGACGGTCTGAGACAGACGGTCTGAGACAGACGGTCTGAGACAGACGGTCTGAGACAGACGGTCTGAGACAGACGGTCTGAGACAGACGGTCTGAGATAGACGGTCTGAGAGAGACGGGCTGAGACCGACGGGCTTAGACAGACGTAGTGGGACAGACGGTCTGAGACAGACGGACAGAGACCGACGGTCTGAGACAGACGGTCTGAGATAGACGGTCTGAGAGAGATGGGCTGAGACCGACGGGCTTAGACAGACGTACTGGGACAGACGGTCTGAGACAGACGGACAGAGACCGACGGTCTGAGACAGACGGTCTGAGACAGACGGTCTGATACAGACGGGCTTAGACAGACGTACTGGGACAGACGGTCTGAGACAGACGGACAGAGACAGACGGACAGAGACAGACGGACAGAGACAGACGGACAGAGACAGACGGACAGAGACAGACGGACAGAGACAGACGGACAGAGACAGACGGACATAGACAGACGGACTGAGACAGTCGGGGTGAGACTGACGGGCTGAGACAGACGGTCTGAGACAGACGGTCTGAGACAGACGGTCTGAGACAGACGGTCTGAGACAGACGGTCTGAGACAGACGGTCTGAGACAGACGGTCTGAGACAGACGGTCTGAGACAGACGGTCTGAGACAGACGGTCTGAGACAGACGGTCTGAGACAGACGGTCTGAGACAGACGGTCTGAGACAGACGGTCTGAGACAGAGGGTCTGAGACAGACGGTCTGAGACAGACGGTCTGAGACAGACGGTCTGAGACAGACGGTCTGAGACAGACGGTCTGAGACAGACGGTCTGAGACAGACGGTATGAGAAAGACAGTCTGAGTCCGACGTTCATAGACAGTCAGTATGAGACAGAAGTACTGAGACAGTCGGTATGAGACAGACGGTCTGAGACAGACGGTCTGAGACAGACGGTCTGAGACAGACGGTCTGAGACAGACGGTCTGAGACAGACGGTCTGAGACAGACGGTCTGAGACAGACGGTCTGAGACAGACGGTCTGAGACAGACGGTCTGAGACAGACGGTCTGAGACAGACGGTCTGAGACAGACGGTCTGAGACAGACGGTCTGAGACAGAGGGTCTGAGACAGACGGTCTGAGACAGACGGTCTGAGACAGACGGTCTGAGACAGACGGTCTGAGACAGACGGTCTGAGACAGACGGTCTGAGACAGACGGTATGAGAAAGACAGTCTGAGTCCGACGTTCATAGACAGTCAGTATGAGACAGAAGTACTGAGACAGTCGGTATGAGACAGACGGTCTGAGACAGACGGTCTGAGACAGACGGTCTGAGACAGACGGTCTGAGACAGACGGTCTGAGACAGACTGTCTGAGACAGAGGGTCTGAGACAGACGGTCTGAGACAGACGGTCTGAGACAGACGGTCTGAGACAGACGGTCTGAGACAGACGGTCTGAGACAGACGGTCTGAGACAGACGGTCTGAGACACACGGTATGAGAAAGACAGGCTGAGTCCGCCGTTCATAGACAGTCGGTATGAGACAGAAGTACTGAGACAGACGGTCTGAGACAGACGGTCTGAGACAGACGGTCTGAGACAGACGGTCTGAGACAGACGGGCTTAGACAGACGTACTGGGACAGACGGTCTGAGACAGACGGACAGAGACAGACGGACAGAGACAGACGGACAGAGACAGACGGACAGAGACAGACGGACAGAGACGGACGGACAGAGACAGACGGACAGAGACAGACGGACAGAGACAGACGGACAGAGACAGACGGACAGAGACAGACGGACTGAGACAGTCGGGGTGAGACTGACGGGCTGAGACAGACGGTCTGAGACAGACGGTCTGAGACAGACGGTCGGAGACAGACGGTCTGAGACAGACGGTCTGAGACAGACGGTCTGAGACAGACGGTCTGAGACAGAGGGTCTGAGACAGACGGTCTCAGACAGACGGTCGGAGACAGACGGTCTGAGACAGACGGTCTGAGACAGACGTTCTGAGACAGACGGTCTGAGACAGACGGTCTGAGACAGACGGTCTGAAACAGACGGTCGGAGACAGACGGTACGAGAAAGACAGGCTAAATCCGACGTTCATAGACAGTCGGTATGAGACAGAGGTACTGAGACAGACGGTCTGAGACAGACGGTCTGAGACAGACGGTCTGAGACAGACGGTCTGAGACAGACGGTCTGAGACAGACGGTCTGAGACAGACGGTCTGAGACAGACGGTCTGAGACAGACGGTCTGAGACAGACGGTCTGAGACAGACGGTCTGAGACAGACGGTCTGAGACAGAGGGTCTGAGACAGACGGTCTCAGACAGACGGTCGGAAACAGACGGTCTGAGACAGACGGTCTGAGACAGACGGTCTGAGACAGACGGTCTGAGACAGACAGTCTGAGACAGACGGTCTGAGACAGACGGTCTGAGACAGACGGTCTGAGACAGACGGTCTGAGACAGACGGTCTGAGACAGACGGTCTGAGACAGACGGTCTGAGACAGACGGTCTGAGACAGACGGTCTGAGACAGACGGTCTGAGACAGACGGTCTGAGATAGACGGTCTGAGAGAGACGGGCTGAGACCGACGGGCTTAGACAGACGTAGTGGGACAGACGGTCTGAGACAGACGGACAGAGACCGACGGTCTGAGACAGACGGTCTGAGATAGACGGTCTGAGAGAGATGGGCTGAGACCGACGGGCTTAGACAGACGTACTGGGACAGACGGTCTGAGACAGACGGACAGAGACCGACGGTCTGAGACAGACGGTCTGAGACAGACGGTCTGATACAGACGGGCTTAGACAGACGTACTGGGACAGACGGTCTGAGACAGACGGACAGAGACAGACGGACAGAGACAGACGGACAGAGACAGACGGACAGAGACAGACGGACAGAGACAGACGGACAGAGACAGACGGACAGAGACAGACGGACATAGACAGACGGACTGAGACAGTCGGGGTGAGACTGACGGGCTGAGACAGACGGTCTGAGACAGACGGTCTGAGACAGACGGTCTGAGACAGACGGTCTGAGACAGACGGTCTGAGACAGACGGTCTGAGACAGACGGTCTGAGACAGACGGTCTGAGACAGACGGTCTGAGACAGACGGTCTGAGACAGACGGTCTGAGACAGACGGTCTGAGACAGACGGTCTGAGACAGACGGTCTGAGACAGAGGGTCTGAGACAGACGGTCTGAGACAGACGGTCTGAGACAGACGGTCTGAGACAGACGGTCTGAGACAGACGGTCTGAGACAGACGGTCTGAGACAGACGGTATGAGAAAGACAGTCTGAGTCCGACGTTCATAGACAGTCAGTATGAGACAGAAGTACTGAGACAGTCGGTATGAGACAGACGGTCTGAGACAGACGGTCTGAGACAGACGGTCTGTGACAGACGGTCTGAGACAGACTGTCTGAGACAGAGGGTCTGAGACAGACGGTCTGAGACAGACGGTCTGAGACAGACGGTCTGAGACAGACGGTCTGAGACAGACGGTCTGAGACAGACGGTCTGAGACAGACGGTCTGAGACAGACGGTCTGAGACACACGGTATGAGAAAGACAGGCTGAGTCCGCCGTTCATAGACAGTCGGTATGAGACAGAAGTACTGAGACAGACGGTCTGAGACAGACGGTCTGAGACAGACGGTCTGAGACAGACGGTCTGAGACAGACGGGCTTAGACAGACGTACTGGGACAGACGGTCTGAGACAGACGGACAGAGACAGACGGACAGAGACAGACGGACAGAGACAGACGGACAGAGACAGACGGACAGAGACGGACGGACAGAGACAGACGGACAGAGACAGACGGACAGAGACAGACGGACAGAGACAGACGGACAGAGACAGACGGACTGAGACAGTCGGGGTGAGACTGACGGGCTGAGACAGACGGTCTGAGACAGACGGTCTGAGACAGACGGTCGGAGACAGACGGTCTGAGACAGACGGTCTGAGACAGACGGTCTGAGACAGACGGTCTGAGACAGAGGGTCTGAGACAGACGGTCTCAGACAGACGGTCGGAGACAGACGGTCTGAGACAGACGGTCTGAGACAGACGTTCTGAGACAGACGGTCTGAGACAGACGGTCTGAGACAGACGGTCTGAAACAGACGGTCGGAGACAGACGGTACGAGAAAGACAGGCTAAATCCGACGTTCATAGACAGTCGGTATGAGACAGAGGTACTGAGACAGACGGTCTGAGACAGACGGTCTGAGACAGACGGTCTGAGACAGACGGTCTGAGACAGACGGTCTGAGACAGACGGTCTGAGACAGACGGTCTGAGACAGACGGTCTGAGACAGACGGTCTGAGACAGACGGTCTGAGACAGACGGTCTGAGACAGAGGGTCTGAGACAGACGGTCTCAGACAGACGGTCTGAGACAGACGGTCTTTGACAGGCGGTCTGAGACAGAGGGTCTGAGACAGACGGTCTCAGACAGACGGTCGGAAACAGACGGTCTGAGACAGACGGTCTGAGACAGACGGTCTGAGACAGACGGTCTGAGACAGAGGGTCTGAGACAGACGGTCTCAGACAGACGGTCTGAGACAGACGGTCTGATACAGACGGGCTTAGACAGACGTACTGGGACAGACGGTCTGAGACAGACGGACAGAGACAGACGGACAGAGACAGACGGACAGAGACAGACGGACAGAGACAGACGGACAGAGACAGACGGACAGAGACAGACGGTCTCAGACAGACGGTCGGAGACAGACGGTCTGAGACAGACGGTCTGAGACAGACGGTCTGAGACAGACGGTCTGAGACACACGGTCTGAAACAGACGGTCGGAGACAGACGGTACGAGAAAGACAGGCTAAATCCGACGTTCATAGACAGTCGGATGAGACAGAGGTACTGAGACAGACGGTCTGAGACAGACGGTCTGAGACAGACGATCTGAGACACACGGTCTGAGACAGACGGTCTGAGACTGAGGGTCTGAGACAGACGGTCTCAGACAGACGGTCTGAGACAGAGGGTCTGAGACAGACGGTCTCAGACAGACGGTCGGAAACAGACGGTCTGAGACAGACGGTCTGAGACAGACGGTCTGAGACAGACGGTCTGAGACAGACGGTCTGAGACAGACGGTCTGAGACAGACGGTCTGAGACAGACGGTATGAGAAAGACAGTCTGAGTCCGACGTTCATACACAGTCAGTATGAGACAGAAGTACTGAGACAGTCGGTATGAGACAGACGGTCTGAGACAGACGGTCTGAGACAGACGGTCTGAGACAGAGGGTCTGAGACAGACGGTCTCAGACAGACGGTCGGAGACAGACGGTCTGAGACAGACGGTCTGAGACAGACGTTCTGAGACAGACGGTCTGAGACAGACGGTCTGAGACAGACGGTCTGAAACAGACGGTCGGAGACAGACGGTACGAGAAAGACAGGCTAAATCCGACGTTCATAGACAGTCGGTATGAGACAGAGGTACTGAGACAGACGGTCTGAGACAGACGGTCTGAGACAGACGGTCTGAGACAGACGGTCTGAGACAGACGGTCTGAGACAGACGGTCTGAGACAGACGGTCTGAGACAGACGGTCTGAGACAGACGGTCTGAGACAGACGGTCTGAGACAGACGGTCTGAGACAGAGGGTCTGAGACAGACGGTCTCAGACAGACGGTCGGAAACAGACGGTCTGAGGCAGACGGTCTGAGACAGACGGTCTGAGACAGACGGTCTGAGACAGACGGTCTGAGACAGACGGTCTGAGACAGACGGTCTGAGACAGACGGTCTGAGACAGACGGTCTTTGACAGGCGGTCTGAGACAGAGGGTCTGAGACAGACGGTCTCAGACAGACGGTCGGAAACAGACGGTCTGAGACAGACGGTCTGAGACAGACGGTCTGAGACAGACGGTCTGAGACAGAGGGTCTGAGACAGACGGTCTCAGACAGACGGTCTGAGACAGAGGGTATGAGACAGACGGTCTCAGACAGACGGTCGGAAACAGACGGTCTGAGACAGACGGTCTGAGACAGACGGTCTGAGACAGACGGTCTGAGACAGAGGGTCTGAGACAGACGGTCTCAGACAGACGGTCGGAGACAGACGGTCTGAGACAGACGGTCTGAGACAGACGGTCTGAGACAGACGGTCTGAGACACACGGTCTGAAACAGACGGTCGGAGACAGACGGTACGAGAAAGACAGGCTAAATCCGACGTTCATAGACAGTCGGATGAGACAGAGGTACTGAGACAGACGGTCTGAGACAGACGGTCTGAGACAGACGATCTGAGACAGACGGTCTCAGACAGACGGTCTGAGACAGACGGTCTGAGACAGACGGTCTGAGACAGACGGTCTGAGACAGACGGTCTGAGACAGACGGTCTGAGACAGACGGTCTGAGACAGACGGTCTGAGACAGACGGTCTGAGACAGACGGGCTTAGACAGACGTACTGGGACAGACGGTCTGAGACAGACGGACAGAGACAGACGGACAGAGACAGACGGACAGAGACAGACGGACAGAGACAGACGGACAGAGACGGACGGACAGAGACAGACGGACAGAGACAGACGGACAGAGACAGACGGACAGAGACAGACGGACAGAGACAGACGGACTGAGACAGTCGGGGTGAGACTGACGGGCTGAGACAGACGGTCTGAGGCAGACGGTCTGAGACAGACGGTCGGAGACAGACGGTCTGAGACAGACGGTCTGAGACAGACGGTCTGAGACAGAGGGTCTGAGACAGACGGTCTCAGACAGACGGTCGGAGACAGACGGTCTGAGACAGACGGTCTGAGACAGACGTTCTGAGACAGACGGTCTGAGACAGACGGTCTGAGACAGACGGTCTGAAACAGACGGTCGGAGACAGACGGTACGAGAAAGACAGGCTAAATCCGACGTTCATAGACAGTCGGTATGAGACAGAGGTACTGAGACAGACGGTCTGAGACAGACGGTCTGAGACAGACGGTCTGAGACAGACGGTCTGAGACAGACGGTCTGAGACAGACGGTCTGAGACAGACGGTCTGAGACAGACGGTCTGAGACAGACGGTCTGAGACAGAGGGTCTGAGACAGACGGTCTCAGACAGACGGTCGGAAACAGACGGTCTGAGACAGACGGTCTGAGACAGACGGTCTGAGACAGACGGTCTGAGACAGACGGTCTGAGACAGACGGTCTGAGACAGACGGTCTGAGACAGACGGTCTGAGACAGACGGTCTGAGACAGACGGTCTTTGACAGGCGGTCTGAGACAGACGGTCTCAGACAGACGGTCGGAAACAGACGGTCTGAGACAGACGGTCTGAGACAGACGGTCTGAGACAGACGGTCTGAGACAGACGGTCTGAGACAGACGGTCTGAGACAGACGGTCTGAGACAGACGGTCTGAGACAGACGGTCTGAGACAGACGGTCTGAGACAGACGGGCTTAGACAGACGTACTGGGACAGACGGTCTGAGACAGACGGACAGAGACAGACGGACAGAGACAGACGGACAGAGACAGACGGACAGAGACAGACGGACAGAGACGGACGGACAGAGACAGACGGACAGAGACAGACGGACAGAGACAGACGGACAGAGACAGACGGACTGAGACAGTCGGGGTGAGACTGACGGGCTGAGACAGACGGTCTGAGACAGACGGTCTGAGACAGACGGTCTGAGACAGACGGTCTGAGACAGACGGTCTGAGACAGACGGTCTGAGACAGACGGTCTGAGACAGAGGGTCTGAGACAGACGGTCTAAGATAGACGGTCTGAGAGAGACGGGCTGGGACCGACGGGCTTAGACAGACGTACTGGGACAGACGGTCTGAGACAGACGGTCTGAGACAGACGGTATGAGAAAGACAGGCTGAGTCCGACGTTCATAGACAGTCGGTATGAGACAGAAGTACTGAGACAGACGGTCTGAAACAGACGGTCTGAGACAGACGGTCTGAGACAGACGGTCTGAGACAGACGGTCTGAGACAGACGGTCTGAGACAGGCGGTCTGAGACAGACGGTCTGAGACAGACGGTCTGAGTCAGACGGTCTGAGAGAGACGCGCTGATACAGACGGTCTGAAACAGACGGTCTGAGACAGTCGGTCTGAGACAGACGGTCTGAGACAGACGGTCTGAGACAGACGGTCTGAGACAGACGGTCTGAGAGAGACGCGCTGATACAGACGGTCTGAGACAGACGGTCTGAGACAGAGGGTCTGAGACAGACGGTCGGAGACAGAGGGTCTGAGACAGACGGTCTCAGACAGACGGTCGGAGACAGACGGTCTGAGACAGACGGCCTGAGACAGACGGTCTGAGACAGAGGGTCTGAGACAGACGGTCTCAGACAGACGGTCGGAAACAGACGGTCTGAGACAGACGGTCTGAGACAGACGGTCTGAGACAGACGGTCTGAGACAGACGGTCTGAGACAGACGGTCTGAGACAGACGGTCTGAGACAGACGGTCTGAGACAGACGGTCTGAGACAGACGGTCTGAGACAGACGGTCTGAGACAGACGGTCTGAGACAGAGGGTCTGAGACAGACGGTCTCAGACAGACGGTCGGAAACAGACGGTCTGAGACAGACGGTCTGAGACAGACGGTCTGAGACAGACGGTCTGAGACAGACGGTCTGAGACAGACGGTCTTTGACAGGCGGTCTGAGACAGAGGGTCTGAGACAGACGGTCTCAGACAGACGGTCGGAAACAGACGGTCTGAGACAGACGGTCTGAGACAGACGGTCTGAGACAGACGATCTGAGACAGAGGGTCTGAGACAGACGGTCTCAGACAGACGGTCTGAGACAGAGGGTCTGAGACAGACAGTCTCAGACAGACGGTCGGAAACAGACGGTCTGAGACAGACGGTCTGAGACAGACGGTCTGAGACAGACGGTCTGAGACAGAGGGTCTGAGACAGACGGTCTCAGACAGACGGTCGGAGACAGACGGTCTGAGACAGACGGTCTGAGACAGACGGTCTGAGACAGACGGTCTGAGACACACGGTCTGAAACAGACGGTCGGAGACAGACGGTACGAGAAAGACAGGCTAAATCCGACGTTCATAGACAGTCGGATGAGACAGAGGTACTGAGACAGACGGTCTGAGACAGACGGTCTGAGACCGACGATCTGAGACAGACGGTCTGAGACAGACGGTCTGAGACAGAGGGTCTGAGACAGACGGTCTCAGACAGACGGTCTGAGACAGAGGGTCTGAGACAGACGGTCTCAGACAGACGGTCGGAAACAGAAGGTCTGAGACAGACGGTCTGAGACAGACGGTCTGAGACAGACGGTCTGAGACAGACGGTCTGAGACAGACGGTCTGAGACAGACGGTCTGAGACAGACGGTCTGAGACAGACGGTCTGAGACAGACGGTCTGAGACAGACGGTCTGAGACAGACGGTCTGAGACAGACGGTCTGAGACAGACGGTCTGAGACAGACGGTCTGAGACAGACGGTCTGAGACAGACGGTCTGAGACAGACGGTCTGAGACAGACGGTCTGAGACAGACGGGCTTAGACAGACGTACTGGGACAGACGGTCTGAGACAGACGGACAGAGACAGACGGACAGAGACAGACGGACAGAGACAGACGGACAGAGACAGACGGACAGAGACGGACGGACAGAGACAGACGGACAGAGACAGACGGACAGAGACAGACGGACAGAGACAGACGGACAGAGACAGACGGACTGAGACAGTCGGGGTGAGACTGACGGGCTGAGACAGACGGTCTGAGGCAGACGGTCTGAGACAGACGGTCGGAGACAGACGGTCTGAGACAGACGGTCTGAGACAGACGGTCTGAGACAGAGGGTCTGAGACAGACGGTCTCAGACAGACGGTCGGAGACAGACGGTCTGAGACAGACGGTCTGAGACAGACGTTCTGAGACAGACGGTCTGAGACAGACGGTCTGAGACAGACGGTCTGAAACAGACGGTCGGAGACAGACGGTACGAGAAAGACAGGCTAAATCCGACGTTCATAGACAGTCGGTATGAGACAGAGGTACTGAGACAGACGGTCTGAGACAGACGGTCTGAGACAGACGGTCTGAGACAGACGGTCTGAGACAGACGGTCTGAGACAGACGGTCTGAGACAGAGGGTCTGAGACACACGGTCTCAGACAGACGGTCGGAAACAGACGGTCTGAGACAGACGGTCTGAGACAGACGGTCTGAGACAGACGGTCTGAGACAGACGGTCTGAGACAGACGGTCTGAGACAGACGGTCTGAGACAGACGGTCTGAGACAGACGGTCTGAGACAGACGGTCTGAGACAGACGGTCTTTGACAGGCGGTCTGAGACAGAGGGTCTGAGACAGACGGTCTCAGACAGACGGTCGGAAACAGACGGTCTGAGACAGACGGTCTGAGACAGACGGTCTGAGACAGACGGTCTGAGACAGAGGGTCTGAGACAGACGGTCTGAGACAGACGGTCAGAGACAGACGGTCTGCGACAGACGATCTGAGACAGACGGTCTGAGACAGACGGTCTGAGACAGACGGTCTGAGACAGACGGTCTGAGACAGACGGTCTGAGACAGACGGTCTGAGACAGACGGTCTGAGACAGACGGTCTGAGACAGACGGTCTGAGACAGACGGTCTGAGACAGACGGGCTTAGACAGACGTACTGGGACAGACGGTCTGAGACAGACGGACAGAGACAGACGGACAGAGACAGACGGACAGAGACAGACGGACAGAGACAGACGGACAGAGACGGACGGACAGAGACAGACGGACAGAGACAGACGGACAGAGACAGACGGACAGAGACAGACGGACTGAGACAGTCGGGGTGAGACTGACGGGCTGAGACAGACGGTCTGAGACAGACGGTCTGAGACAGACGGTCTGAGACAGACGGTCTGAGACAGACGGTCTGAGACAGACGGTCTGAGACAGACGGTCTGAGACAGACGGTCTGAGACAGAGGGTCTGAGACAGACGGTCTAAGATAGACGGTCTGAGAGAGACGGGCTGGGACCGACGGGCTTAGACAGACGTACTGGGACAGACGGTCTGAGACAGACGGTCTGAGACAGACGTTATGAGAAAGACAGGCTGAGTCCGACGTTCATAGACAGTCGGTATGAGACAGAAGTACTGAGACAGACGGTCTGAAACAGACGGTCTGAGACAGACGGTCTGAAACAGACGGTCTGAGACAGACGGTCTGAGACAGACGGTCTGAGACAGACGGTCTTTGACAGGCGGTCTGAGACAGAGGGTCTGAGACAGACGGTCTCAGACAGACGGTCGGAAACAGACGGTCTGAGACAGACGGTCTGAGACAGACGGTCTGAGACAGACGGTCTGAGACAGAGGGTCTGAGACAGACGGTCTCAGACAGACGGTCTGAGACAGAGGGTCTGAGACAGACAGTCTCAGACAGACGGTCGGAAACAGACGGTCTGAGACAGACGGTCTGAGACAGACGGTCTGAGACAGACGGTCTGAGACAGAGGGTCTGAGACAGACGGTCTCAGACAGACGGTCGGAGACAGACGGTCTGAGACAGACGGTCTGAGACAGACGGTCTGAGACAGACGGTCTGAGACACACGGTCTGAAACAGACGGTCGGAGACAGACGGTACGAGAAAGACAGGCTAAATCCGACGTTCATAGACAGTCGGATGAGACAGAGGTACTGAGACAGACGGTCTGAGACAGACGGTCTGAGACAGACGGTCTGAGACAGACGGTCTGAGACAGAGGGTCTGAGACAGACGGTCTGAGACAGACGGTCAGAGACAGACGGTCTGCGACAGACGATCTGAGACAGACGGTCTGAGACAGACGGTCTGAGACAGACGGTCTGAGACAGACGGTCTGAGACAGACGGTCTGAGACAGACGGTCTGAGACAGACGGTCTGAGACAGACGGTCTGAGACAGACGGTCTGAGACAGACGGTCTGAGACAGACGGGCTTAGACAGACGTACTGGGACAGACGGTCTGAGACAGACGGACAGAGACAGACGGACAGAGACAGACGGACAGAGACAGACGGACAGAGACAGACGGACAGAGACGGACGGACAGAGACAGACGGACAGAGACAGACGGACAGAGACAGACGGACAGAGACAGACGGACTGAGACAGTCGGGGTGAGACTGACGGGCTGAGACAGACGGTCTGAGACAGACGGTCTGAGACAGACGGTCTGAGACAGACGGTCTGAGACAGACGGTCTGAGACAGACGGTCTGAGACAGACGGTCTGAGACAGACGGTCTGAGACAGAGGGTCTGAGACAGACGGTCTAAGATAGACGGTCTGAGAGAGACGGGCTGGGACCGACGGGCTTAGACAGACGTACTGGGACAGACGGTCTGAGACAGACGGTCTGAGACAGACGTTATGAGAAAGACAGGCTGAGTCCGACGTTCATAGACAGTCGGTATGAGACAGAAGTACTGAGACAGACGGTCTGAAACAGACGGTCTGAGACAGACGGTCTGAAACAGACGGTCTGAGACAGACGGTCTGAGACAGACGGTCTGAGACAGACGGTCTTTGACAGGCGGTCTGAGACAGAGGGTCTGAGACAGACGGTCTCAGACAGACGGTCGGAAACAGACGGTCTGAGACAGACGGTCTGAGACAGACGGTCTGAGACAGACGGTCTGAGACAGAGGGTCTGAGACAGACGGTCTCAGACAGACGGTCTGAGACAGAGGGTCTGAGACAGACAGTCTCAGACAGACGGTCGGAAACAGACGGTCTGAGACAGACGGTCTGAGACAGACGGTCTGAGACAGACGGTCTGAGACAGAGGGTCTGAGACAGACGGTCTCAGACAGACGGTCGGAGACAGACGGTCTGAGACAGACGGTCTGAGACAGACGGTCTGAGACAGACGGTCTGAGACACACGGTCTGAAACAGACGGTCGGAGACAGACGGTACGAGAAAGACAGGCTAAATCCGACGTTCATAGACAGTCGGATGAGACAGAGGTACTGAGACAGACGGTCTGAGACAGACGGTCTGAGACCGACGATCTGAGACAGACGGTCTGAGACAGACGGTCTGAGACAGAGGGTCTGAGACAGACGGTCTCAGACAGACGGTCTGAGACAGAGGGTCTGAGACAGACGGTCTCAGACAGACGGTCGGAAACAGAAGGTCTGAGACAGACGGTCTGAGACAGACGGTCTGAGACAGACGGTCTGAGACAGACGGTCTGAGACAGACGGTCTGAGACAGACGGTCTGAGACAGACGGTCTGAGACAGACGGTCTGAGACAGACGGTCTGAGACAGACGGTCTGAGACAGACGGTCTGAGACAGACGGTCTGAGACAGACGGTCTGAGACAGACGGGCTTAGACAGACGTACTGGGACAGACGGTCTGAGACAGACGGACAGAGACAGACGGACAGAGACAGACGGACAGAGACAGACGGACAGAGACAGACGGACAGAGACGGACGGACAGAGACAGACGGACAGAGACAGACGGACAGAGACAGACGGACAGAGACAGACGGACAGAGACAGACGGACTGAGACAGTCGGGGTGAGACTGACGGGCTGAGACAGACGGTCTGAGGCAGACGGTCTGAGACAGACGGTCGGAGACAGACGGTCTGAGACAGACGGTCTGAGACAGACGGTCTGAGACAGAGGGTCTGAGACAGACGGTCTCAGACAGACGGTCGGAGACAGACGGTCTGAGACAGACGGTCTGAGACAGACGTTCTGAGACAGACGGTCTGAGACAGACGGTCTGAGACAGACGGTCTGAAACAGACGGTCGGAGACAGACGGTACGAGAAAGACAGGCTAAATCCGACGTTCATAGACAGTCGGTATGAGACAGAGGTACTGAGACAGACGGTCTGAGACAGACGGTCTGAGACAGACGGTCTGAGACAGACGGTCTGAGACAGACGGTCTGAGACAGACGGTCTGAGACAGACGGTCTGAGACAGAGGGTCTGAGACACACGGTCTCAGACAGACGGTCGGAAACAGACGGTCTGAGACAGACGGTCTGAGACAGACGGTCTGAGACAGACGGTCTGAGACAGACGGTCTGAGACAGACGGTCTGAGACAGACGGTCTGAGACAGACGGTCTGAGACAGACGGTCTTTGACAGGCGGTCTGAGACAGAGGGTCTGAGACAGACGGTCTCAGACAGACGGTCGGAAACAGACGGTCTGAGACAGACGGTCTGAGACAGACGGTCTGAGACAGACGGTCTGAGACAGAGGGTCTGAGACAGACGGTCTGAGACAGACGGTCAGAGACAGACGGTCTGCGACAGACGATCTGAGACAGACGGTCTGAGACAGACGGTCTGAGACAGACGGTCTGAGACAGACGGTCTGAGACAGACGGTCTGAGACAGACGGTCTGAGACAGACGGTCTGAGACAGACGGTCTGAGACAGACGGGCTTAGACAGACGTACTGGGACAGACGGTCTGAGACAGACGGACAGAGACAGACGGACAGAGACAGACGGACAGAGACAGACGGACAGAGACAGACGGACAGAGACGGACGGACAGAGACAGACGGACAGAGACAGACGGACAGAGACAGACGGACAGAGACAGACGGACTGAGACAGTCGGGGTGAGACTGACGGGCTGAGACAGACGGTCTGAGACAGACGGTCTGAGACAGACGGTCTGAGACAGACGGTCTGAGACAGACGGTCTGAGACAGACGGTCTGAGACAGACGGTCTGAGACAGACGGTCTGAGACAGACGGTCTGAGACAGAGGGTCTGAGACAGACGGTCTAAGATAGACGGTCTGAGAGAGACGGGCTGGGACCGACGGGCTTAGACAGACGTACTGGGACAGACGGTCTGAGACAGACGGTCTGAGACAGACGTTATGAGAAAGACAGGCTGAGTCCGACGTTCATAGACAGTCGGTATGAGACAGAAGTACTGAGACAGACGGTCTGAAACAGACGGTCTGAGACAGACGGTCTGAAACAGACGGTCTGAGACAGACGGTCTGAGACAGACGGTCTGAGACAGACGGTCTGAGACAGACGGTCTGAGACAGACGGTCTGAGACAGACGGTCTGAGTCAGACGGTCTGAGAGAGACGCGCTGATACAGACGGTCTGAAACAGACGGTCTGAGACAGTCGGTCTGAGACAGACGGT